>CM052898.1:185714946-185788984 GCA_028534135.1 Potos flavus | reverse complement strand
ATGCCCGGCATACTGTCTGTGCTCAGCTTAAGTATTACATAGAAAGCCCTGGAGGAAGAAATTTAGTCTTTACCTCTTGGGATGATCACAACCAATATTTCAAATTATGTAAAATACCTAAATGAACACATGCACTTCTTTATTCCTTTATACAAGCAGAGACAGCGTTGCTTTGGTGGTAGAGTAATTGACCGGAGTTGAGAGGCTGGGCGTGAGCTTCTGGAGCTTGGAGGGAGACCTCTCACCCTCCAGCAGGACAGACCATCCTTTCTCCGCCGCAGCAGGACGTGGTGATAAGTGACTGCCTTAGAGACGAGTGGTCCCACAGGGGGATGCCCCGTCAGCCCTCCTAGGACAGCTAAAACAACAACAAAAAAAAAACAGAAGTATTGGGGTGAGGAGGTGGAGAATTTGGAACCCTCGTGTGTTGCTAGTGGGAATGTGAAGTGGGGCGACCATCTGGGAGACAGTCTGGCTGCCTCAAAAGATTAGACACGGAGTTACCATTGATCCAGCCAGTCTACTCCTAGATATCCACCTAAGAAAAATGAAATAGGCCAACACAAACCTTGTTTACACACACATCACTGTCCATAATAGCCAACAACCCAGATCAGTATCAGTGGATAAACAAAATGTGGTCTGTCTGTGGAATATTATTCAGGCATAATAAAGAATGAAGTTGTGATACACAACACATGGATGAACCATGAAAACATTAGGCTAAGTAAAAGAAGCCAGGCACAAAAGACCGGATTGTGTATGGTTTTATTTATATGAAATGTCCGGAACAGACAAATCCATAGAGATACAACGTAAATGGGTGGTTTCCGGGGGGTGGGGTGGGGGAATGGTGAGCACTCCTCACGGGTAGGGGTTTTCTTTTTGGGGTGTGAGAATGTTCTGGAATTAACGTAGTGCTGGTGATTGCACAATTCTGTAAATATATCTATATCTGTATTTTAGAGATAGAGTGCGCACATGTACAAGCAGGGTGGGGGAGGGGCAGAGGGAGCGAGAATCTCAAGCAGACTCCCTGCTGAGTGGGAAGCCCGTCCTGGGGCTCAGACTCACAACCGTGGGATCATGACCTAAGCTGAAATCAAGAGTCAGACGCTTAACTGACTGAGCCACCCAGGCACCCAGCTCTGTGAATATATTAAGACCACTGAATCCTACACTTTAAAAGGGTGAATTTATAGTATTTCAGTTATATCTCAATGAAGCTGTTATTTTTAAAAAAAAAGTAAGTGGTGTATAAATTTAGAAGTGTACGTCAGAAGTGATGTAATGGGTAGGTAGTCTTTAAAATCTAGTAAACATCTCTTGGCGAAAAAGTATTTCCGTATCTGGAAGCAGCTGCCGAGCAGCATGACTGACAACCCACACAGAATAACCACCCACTGGCAGATTATCTGGGCAGAGCACAGAGGGTTTGGGGTCGTGAGGATAGAGGGGGCGCTGTTGAGGTTATTGGGTCCAGCATTTCCTTGCATTTGCCTCTAGTTGGGCTGTGGAGACACAGCCATGTTTAAGGTGGGTTATAGGCCCTCCTTAAAGACCAGGGACCGTATTTCATTCCTCTGTGTCATATCCTGTCTCCGAGCCCTTAGCACAGAACCTGGTCAGCATTCCATAAATGTCTGCTGAAATAAAATGAAGTAATTTTTCTGTCAACATATCCACCATTGGGAGAGGTGAAAAATTGAGAAAATGAATAGAATGTGTTTAACTTATTTTCACACTCATTTTATTGAAGCTCTCTGTAAAAATAAACCCATGTGGATGGTAATTGATTGAGTGATAATTTCTAAGTAGCAAAGTGTTAAAGTAGATAAGTGCCTCCTACTGTGGAGAAATTGCCTGGCCAAAATCTGAACCGCTGAGGTGTTTATTTTAACACTGGGAAACATTTATTACCCTAAACTTGTTTCCATTCATACACAGCATCTATCATACCAGACGTGCCATGTCTAAACTAGACATGGTTTAAAAGATGCGGTAATCCCTGTATCAGGTGAATTTCTAAGAGAAATACATTTCCTTTTTATTTATTGCCTGTTTCTTCAGACACTTTTCCCTTTAAAATAAAGCTTAAGTTGTAATTCGGCTTTTTTTTTTTTTTAACTTACACAAAAATTAACAGGAACAATATGGCATATTTTTCTCAATTAAAAATGGCTTAAATTAAAATTTGAACGTCTCCAAAGAAAACTTGGGGTTTGCGGGGTCTTATTAACAATGAAGCATCCGTGGTTTTCCCTGCACATTGGTCCTACTAGTCCTTCCCACTTCATTAATTCAAACATTGTCTTAGGTGGCCGGTTTGGGGAAGGAGCCAGGCTTCCTGGACACGCATGGCTTCCTGGAGGGGTGTGGCTTCCTGGAGGGGTGTGGCTTCCTGGTGGGGCGTGGCTTCCTGGTGGGGTGTGGCTTCCTGGGGCGTGGCTGCCCAGAGGGGCATGGCTTCCCGGGCATGGCTTTGGAGTCCGATGGAGTCTGATGAACCAAGTCTGGTTCTACCATGTGCTCCCTGGGTGACCTTGGGGAAATTATATGACTTCTCTCTGTTTAGTTTCCTTACCTGAAAAATCAGAAATAATAATGCCAACTCAGGCAGAATAAGGTGAAATCAAACAGTAAATCTGATACCAGAGACAAAGCAGGTGCTCCATGAAAATTAACCCCTCTCCCAGCATGTGCTCCATACAGGTACACGTATGCATTTTGTCCTGCTAATTCTGACCTGAATCCTGCCATATACTGAGCTCTAGATAAATACTGGTTCAATAAACATGTGACCTGCAAGGAACAATTCTAGGATGAGGTGTGGGTCAGTGTCGTCCTCGTGGCAGCCGTTTGCCTCCATGGCGTGACTAAGGATTCCTAGATCATCTTCCCCATTTCCCTCACGCTGTGCTAGAAGAACACCAGCAGTTAAGCAGCGTTGCCCCTGGAGGCTTCCGCATGAACACATCCGGGAAGGGCGGTTCATGAAGCCCAACTTTGATACTACTTAATATTCCTTGTTCAACATCCTTACAATTTCAGTTTAAATTCTATTCAAAAGGCTGAGGGATCATGTTGGGTTTGTAGGTGGGTGCTCTTTAAACACAGGACAACCTGTATCACAGGCAGTTAATAAAATGCAGAGGGCTTTAGGCTGTTCCACGGGGAGGTGACTGCATGGTGCAGCAATGTTCTACCGGCTGTAGTTTTGAGACAAACTGTTGAGATTAAAAGAGTGAAAAAAAAAATCCTCGGTCCTTCTGCTTATGTGAAGTTTCAGTCCACTTAAGCAAAACAACCAGATGGCAGCTGTCACCCTGTGGACCACGCGCGAGTCTGTAGGGCAGGCGGCGGGGAGTTGTAGGGGCAAGTCCAGACCCAGAAACCGTGAAAAGCCAGAGAGTTTCACGGGCATTTTGCTGAGATGTTGGAAAACCAAGTCAGGTAAGGAAGGATGTGAGAGATGGTGAAGTTCAAGCCCAAGAAGGGGCGAGTTAAGGGACAATCACAAACCCCGTGGAAAACTGGCCCCAGCAGATCAGAGCCTGGAGAGGGTCGAGAGGAGAGTTAATGAGCCGATTCACTCGGGAAGTGGGTGTTAGGCCACGGGTGTGTGGTTCATATGCTGGCCGTCGCTGGAAGGCTCTGCCCACACGTGTGTGTGGCTGCTCTGTCTCCCTGCGGATCTCTGCTCTGATGTACCCAAGGCCACCCTGATGACAGCAGGCGCCGACCCACCCCAAGGACTCCTGTCCACGCTTCTCCCTAGCCTCCTGCCCTTGTTTATCCTCTCTCTCCCTTCCTCCAAAACTTAAAGCTCTCTAGGTCGAGGATCTGTGTACTGCCGTATCCCTCGAGCCTGGGCAAGGCGGGGACTCGGCAAATGTTTGTTGAATGAGTGGATGCATTTAGAAAACACACTCAAGGCTGTTTGGATGGTTGCCCCTCAGTCCTCTGTGTTTTGTAAGAGATTGATCTTTCCAACCTCAATTTTACCAACCTTCTGGCTCCTCTTAGAAAAGATGGGGTGGGAGAGAGTACCAATTTTATAGTTCAAGTCATGCTTAGCCAGTAGCTACTTTTGGAATTTTCTGTATTTTGGAGATATATCCAAATAGATTCCAGCTGGGTTAAAGAATTGAGTATGAAAACAGGAGAAAGGAGGAGACAATAAACAGGATACTTAGTCATGCTCATGATGAGATGAAGTTTCTTAAGCGTAGGGGCAACCAATGGGGTTTTTATAGAAATTTTAAATGACTTTTACTATTTAGTGGAAATGTTTAAAATATAGTAATAAATTAGAAACTAAACAGGGCCCCCAGCTCAGTGATGGCAAGCTAAGAGCTGGCTTTTGTGGGGCAAAGAGGGCCACTTCGCTTTGACAAGGGGAGCTTGTACAAAGCAAGTAGAAGTTGGGCCCCTGAGATGCCTACAGGGCCAGAGCTCTGAGCATCTAGGGAGCCCCAGGAGGACCCTGGAAGTTTGCGGTGGGTGAACAAAGTGGGGGTCGATGCCGGGCCTCAGCACGATGGCTCACTGTTTTACCAAGGGCTCGCCCCGACTGGCTGGTCTCAGAATCAGGCCAGACTCCCTCATGTAGATGAGCAGACGAAACGCCAACATGAATCCTTAGGGGCCTCGTCGGAATAGGATGAGTGATGAGAGGGCAGAGCCAGGAGCTGGAGTCTCCTACCCCCACTCCTGCCTCCTTCCTTCCCAGCCCCAGCTTTGGGATAGAGCTGGACAGAAAGAAAGGGAAGGAGAAAGGATCTACAGGTTTGTTCATTTTCTTGTTGCCGAAGCAACTAACGTAGGACCGTCATGCCGTGGGTGCCTGGCTAGGAAGTAGCCGTGCTGAGCGAGAGACAAATCGCCCCGAGACAAGCTTTTAAATGAATTTCAATGGCAGTGAAGACAAAATGTGGGTGGGCTTATTTCAGTGTAAAGCATTCCTTACTTTGCATGGCGCTGGGTTCGCCGATAGCTGGGCGCATCAGAGCCGTGACCTTGCTTTTGCAGGGTTCGCGGGCACACGGTGCCCACCTGCGTGAGGCCCAGCTCACATGCAGCAGGTGACGGGAGAACGGCCTGTGTTCACAAACACACATATTTCAGACAATCAAAGTATGACGTCGCCCGGGAAAAGTACGCAGAAATATGTGTGTGTCCGTGTGTGTGCGTGTCTGTGTGGTTTCATGTGCTAGTAAATCTTAGTTCTTTGGAGCTAGTTTTCTGATTTCCAAATACATTAGCCATTTCATGCTCTGGCTCATACCCACCTCATAACTGGAGGTGAGGGAACATGATCCCTAGATGTGGTTTTCTCTTAACTAGGTGATTATTGGTGGTGGGTGCTATTTGGGCATTCGCGTATTTTTTTTTTCCTTCTATTTTTCCTTTTGTTGCTGTGGGGGCTGCACTATGTCGCCTGACGATGGACTTCCTACAACAGGTTATGTTTTAATGCTTTTTCAGAGTGTTAATTGGCTCTGGAGGGTTTCAGAGACTGCTGTTGGTACAGTATGTGTTATTTACGTCTTTCTCAACCGTAGAAGCCATGGTATTTACTTCTAATCTGAGACAGATCCTGTTTTAGAAAATCTCAGCTATGATTATTGCCATTTGCATGTCTTTTAAAACCGGAGCCGTCCGCAGTCTAAATACCAGAAACGTTCCCTAAGTTCAAGCCCGGTTTTAACGGGGCAGGAATCCCACCACGGTGTTCGGGGCTGCCTTGTCTCCAGCGCCTCCTTGCCATGGGAGTAACTCTAAATAAAGTCGTGGTTGCCAACCAAATTAGATCCATACCTACTTTTTTTTTTTTCCTCCCCCACTGGCTTTTTTGAGATAATAGGATGTGAATTATACAATTCAACCATTTAAACTGTACAATTCAGTGGTTTTTAGTATATTTGCACATGTGGAACCATCACCACAGTCAATTTGAGAATGTTTTCCACACCCCAAAGAAAAACGCCATCCCCCTCAGCAATCCTCCTCCCAGCCCTCAGCAAGCCCTACAGATTTGCCTAATCTGATGTTTCATATGGATGGAATCTATCACACTTGGGCCTTTGTGCCTGGCTTCTTTCCCTTAGCCTAAGTGAAAAAAGGGTCATCCTTGTCCCTACCTCTTTTTTATAATAAATATTTTGTATTGCCGTCATTTAACCTCTTAAAATTAAATTCTTGGACCATCTAGCCAATCTACACACATAAATTTAAACGTTAATATAATATCCTAGGAGCGCCTGGCTGGCTCCGTTGTAGAGCACGCGACTCTTGATCTCAGGATCCTGAGGTCAAGCCCCACATTGGGCGTAGAGATTACTTAAAAAAAAGAAAGAAAAAAGAAAAAATTAATATGATCTAAACATAATAAAACAGACAAAAAGTAATGTGCATTTTTTAAAAAATACATATTTTATTTATTTATTTGAGAGAGAGAGAATAAGAGCATGAGAGGGGAGAGGTCAGAGGGAGAAGCAGACTCCCCGCCAAGCAGGGAGCCCGATGTGGGACTTGATCCTGGGCCTCCAGGATCATGACCTGAGCTGAAGGCAGATGCTTAACCAACTGAGCCGCCCAGGCACCCTGGTAATGTGCATTTTAATACGTGCTCATAGACGAGTGTTGGAGAAGACAGTGAGGTCGTTCGATGCACCCGTATGGAAATCAGGCGTATGATGGCCGTGCAGCAGACTGGCTCGTGACCGCGTGCGGCCTTTAGTTCAGACACCGCAAATGCTGTTGCCTTAGGTGATGTGATTTTATATAATGGGAAACATCTCTCTACTTTGTTTGGACTTTACCCGTCTCTCCTCGATGTATATGGTGGTAACATCCTTGGGAAGCGAAGAGTATGATAAAACTGTACAGAAAGTTCTTTTTGTTTATAGGTAAACATAAAATGAGATTCTCGTGGCAGATCGTTATGAACAAGTTTATGTCTTGTGACATATATGAGTGACCGGCAGGACATTCCATTTTCGTTTGAGCAGGTGGGAGGGTCTGATTGTGCACTACAGGACAGTTGGAGGCTCTCGACCTTCTGACCACTAAATTCTGGTCACTGGAACAACCCCCCAAAAATAGCATTCTGAAATGTCCCCTAGGGGGCAGTCCACTCATTGAGGACTTCTGTTCTGGGGTCTACTTTGTGATGTGGGCTTCATCAATGAATATCTCTCATTAAACTTTTTCCTCCCTCAACTGTTCAAATGATTGGCCATCCTCATAAAGAGGAGGAAGGCTGGTACCTTCTTCAGGCATGATGAAAAGGGAGTACTCTTGGTCTGGTCGTCCCTGCCCCCTACCACCCCAAGAAGCTGCTAAAGTTCCACCTCTGTTCTGAAACGTGTTGTCAGAGCAATACCCAGAAGTCACTCCTGCAGAGCTCTGACGAGCCCCACGGTCTGCATATCCTTTTGATGCTTATGGTGACCGTTGCTGGGGACGTCCTCCAAAGCGTCCCTCGCTGTGCCTAGGACCCGCCTGCCTCGGGTGGGAGGGAGCCGTGGTGGAGGAATGAATGGGACACTGAGGTACAGTGGCTGTCAAACTCTCTCCCTTGTGTCCCCCTAAAATAATTTGGAAAATCTATAAATCCCCTTACACGTGGTTTATTTGACATCTGACAATTTTCATCCAAAGTTTAAATAATTGCAAAGGATGTGATTTTCAGCATATGGTGAATATTGATGTTCAAGAGCGCAGCATCTCTGAGATTTATCCATGAATCTAAATGCCGTACCTATTTTAGGCCTGTTGTCATCCATGAAAAACTGTATGAAGCTATTCGTTACTAGTTATAAGTTTGTTGTCGTTTTATCTCCTTGAACTCCTATCACCATTCCAGTTCCCCTGAAGAATTTTATACAAATATAATACACGTAGATGCTTGAAAGTCTTTTATCGATCACCCTAATATATTTCTCTGCAGCAACACTGTGCAATTTTCTGTGAACATAAGTCTTTATAGATAAATTCCTCTGGATTGAATTCTCTTTATGATGATTGATAGTATACAATATAAAAAGAACAAATACTCTGTAAAATTTGACAAATGGTTATTAAAGATACTTAAGTGTTTACTGGAAATAGAGTTCTGAATGAAATGGATCAGGTCATTGGTTTCAATTCCGTTTTCTGTGGACAGACATGACTTTTTTTTTTTTTTTAAAGATTTTGTTTATTTGACAGAGAGAGAGATCACAAGTAGGCAGAGAGAGAGGGGGGGAAGCAGGCTCCCTGCTGAGCAGAGAGCCCGATGCGGGGCTCGATCCCAGAACCCTGAGATCATGACCTGAGCCGAAGGCAGAGGCTTTAACCCACTGAGCCACCCAGGCGCCCCGGACATGACTTTTTGACAGAATGAGACTGTTCTGCATTAATTTTCTTCTTTTTTATATGTGCAGCCATTGAGAAACTTTCTTCACCTAAAAATGTAGATGGGAATGGAAGGGTTTTTTTCTTCTTGTATAGCATTGTCACTCAGGTTTTTTAAAAGGTTTTCAAGTTATATGCTACAAATTACATTTTCTCTCTTCTTGGCAATTTTTACCCGTCTGTCAGTTAGTAACTCAAGGTCTGCCGTCAGTTTTGTTGAATACAAAGAAACTGGAAACCACCTGATTTATCAAGGATACCTGAGAGACTCGACTATTACTTACCAAATTGTTACAATTACACTGGTTATTGCTTCATTTAGAGACACCTTGCTTCCTCTACTTAACAGTAGCTGAGAAAGTGGTGATAATTTTAATACATCCTCATCAACACAATATATTTTTAAATAAAATGCTTTTATTTTATCCCATGTTTAAAATATACTTTCATAAACATCTTGGAGCTACTGCTTTAGTTCTTCCAATTTGGGGAGAGTGCCTGCCATGCGACCTAATTGGCAAAGTCAGTCCTCACTGACAAACCACTTGGCCAAACAAGACTTTCTTTAGAAAGTCTACCTTCCTTTTTCAATTCGGGTAAATGTGTTAGTATTTATGCCCCAGTGACCACATCTCACTTCATTCCAATTTGAAGATGAAATGAGGCATGCAGTTTGCCCCCCGGATGAAATCAGGTACCCTATCTTAAATAGCTCTCTTTGGCATTTCTCCAGTAGTAAAGCATCCTTGAATAGCAGCGAGGTCACGGAAGAGGCAAGATTAAGTGAAAGCTGTCTTCACTCCCTCTGCCCGACCCTAGGACATTCCTCAATCCCGGAACGATGCAGCGTGGATCAAAATATTTCATTTCTAAATGCCACACTTTGCACTTATCAGAATGGGTCTATGATGAGAAATGATCTCTGGTTTGTGGTGTTTGGTTAAAGGATCTTTTCACAGTCATCAATATTTTGCATTACCCCTTTGTTACCCCTCTTGGAGGTTTTTATATCCCAGGCTGGTCCCCTCAGTTAGGGCTGGGGAGGATGAGAGGTTATCCTTTCCTCGTCACATGGGAGGGAGGCAGTGGTTTAAGAGGAGATTTAAAGGTAGAGCTTGTGTGTGTCTGGACGCCAAGCCCATTCTGAGATAGATTTGTGTTTGGAGAGAATGCTTATGGCAAGCTGGGGGCTCTGGGGATATCTTCCCTTAAAGCTGATGTGCCTTCATGCCCTTTTGGAAAGATACTTTGCCCCGTTTGAAGATGGCTATATTTTAGAACATTTTCAATCCTCAGTGATCTTGAGAATCTTGTAGCTATGGTGTGCACTGAATCCTAGAAAGCCAAAGAATGTGTAAAAAGTTGGGCTTGCATTTGGCAGTTAGAGAATTTGTTTTTTCTCCCTCTTCCCGTCTGGGATGGAGCCACGCATCAGGCTCCCTGCTCAGCGGAGACCGTGCTTCTCCCTCTCCCATCCCCTTGCTTGTGTTCCCACTCTTGCTGTCTTTCTCTCTCTCTGTCAAATAAATAAATTAATTAATTAAAAAAAGAAAAAAAAAAGAATCAGGTTGTAGAGGGAAAGTTACCATCCAAGGATCAGGTCCCCGATCCTTCTGGTCCCTTGGGGAGAGGCATACTGGCACTGTGCTGGAATGAAGTGGGTATACGTTCTGGGGAAGAACTCTGTTCCCCTCTTGCTCTTGTTTCGTATGGGACAAGTAAGGGCCCCCTTGTCAGTGGGACAGCAGATGACCTGGCACCAAGCAGCAGGACCCCAGGTGACAGCTGTTTAGAGGGGTTGTCTGGGAAATCCAGCTACCTTGCCCGGGAAACTTGGGGGCCCACAGGAAGCTGGGGTGGGCTTTCCTGCGGCCCTCTGATCTCATAGGAGGCTGAGGAAAGGAATGAACCCTCAGTCCCATGTGGCTTGGTATCGAGGTAACCCAGAGGGGATTCCTGGGTAATTTCCCCTTAATCCTAGGTATCTTATCAGAGTCCTATATTTTTTCTTTGAATTTGCTAACAGCTAATGTAAAGGACAAGATCTGCTCTGTTAAACATGTCACAGGTTAAAATAAAGAGATACTTAGGTGAAAATAGAATTCTTAGAGGTGAGACCAGTCAGGAATTCCTTCCGGAGCTTCATAACAGAAAGCTGATGAGAAGGAACAGCTCCCCGAAGCATCTTTTTTTTTTTTTTTCCTTGAAGCATCTTTACAGTAGGAATAATGACGAGGTTCGTGTGCTGGCTCTGGAGCGTACGATGTTAGCTTAAAAAAAAAGACTCTCTGAAATTTGCTTAGGAGTCAATGCGATCATGTGGTAAATTGGGTTCTACTCTTCGTAATTTTAAATTTTCAGATATATGTTTCTGAAGCGTAGAAAGCTCTTAACCTAACTGTTGAAACTCTGGCTTTACTCCATAGCCTTGTTTTTGGAGGAGGGTGAGGAGAGGGGTGTACAGAAAACTTCTGCTGCGAGAAAATACAACTGGTTTTCGACTGAATGGTTCCTAGTTCACCCCGTCACCCCGGGGCCAGAGGACTGCCCCCCGCCCCCAGCTCGGCACGTGCCCACAGCTCCACCCCGGAGGAAGTGGATCAGTCTCTGGGCTGATTCCGGCGCTGGCCTCCAGGAGCGGGCTCCCTGGAGTCTGGGGAGGGACGGGAGCCCCGAAGTGCAGGGCAGAGAGGGTGGTCTCCCACGTTCCCCCCAATTCCCCAACCAGCGTCGAGCCCTGCAGGCTTGGGCACCCACCTGTGCTGCAGCCTTCTGAATTCTGGGGAGCAAACCCTACACAGGGGTGCCGAGGCCAGAATGGTGAGCGGCCGTGGGGTCACCGCCATGTCCCCCTTCTGCCCAGTCTCCGTTCCAAGTCCTTCACTGCACGCAGAGAGTGCATCCGTGTGGAGAGGTCAACAGCCACGTCTAGGTGTAAATCCACGTCTGACACACTCTTTAACATACTTACAGGAACGAAAGAAGTAAAGCCTCTAACAGTAATAGCTACAGGAAGGCCGCTGCAGCCACACACATACTTAGGAGAAAGAATGGAAAGTGACTAACTTCCCCGTTGTCCTCTGCCTCTGCTCTCTCTCCCCTCGCC
Organism: Potos flavus; assembly: GCA_028534135.1. NCBI lineage: Eukaryota > Metazoa > Chordata > Mammalia > Carnivora > Procyonidae > Potos > Potos flavus. The sequence continues at coordinate 185,777,478 of CM052898.1, read as the reverse complement.
TCTCCCACCAGACCCATTTTAGGGAGGGGAGCGGAGCATGAAGAGAAGACAGCGAAAGGAATAAAATCAAGTGAAAACCCTGTGAGACGTACGGGGAAAGAAAGAGCTGCGACAAGGTAGCTTTTTATTTATTTATTTTAAAGTTTATTTATTTATTTAAGTAATCTTTACACCCAGCGTGGGGCTCGAACCCACAGTGCTGAGATCAAGAGCCGCATGCTCCACCGACCGAGCCAGCCAGGCGCCCTCAGGGTAGCTTTTTTTTTTATTGTGTTATGTTAGTCACCATAAAATACAGCATTAGTTTTTGATGCAGTGTTCCAAGATTCATTGTTTATGTAGCTTTTTAATAGAGTATGCGTACTTCAGGGCTGAGGACATTTGCATCAACGTTTTAATTTGGGTCAGAAACGACTTCAGAGTCTGTACAAGTCAGGGTTGGTGATTGCAGGCAGAAGAAATTGACTTGTGTCACTTGACCAGAAAAAGAATGATTTGGAAGCTGGACCTTGGGTAGCTTGCAAAAAAGCAAGGGGGAGTTTGGAGGACGAGGCTGAGAGGGCGAGTTCAAAAGCGAACGCGGGCAGAGCCACCATCCAGCAGCTCGGGCCGGGCGGGAGGATGCTTGGACACTCCTGCCGGTGCCCTCTGGGGCCTAGGCTGCCCGGGCTCTCCAGCCAGAGTCTGGGCCGGCAGGTCTCTGGCCCCCGCGTCCACCTCCCTCCCAGATGCCCCCAGGGGCTCCTCCAGCCACAGGAAGGGGGTGCAGGGGTTTGGCTGAAAGCTGCCAAAGTCGTTCTTTTCTGTTAGGCCTTGATGAAATTAGGATTATGTTTAACAACTGGATCAAATGATGACATTTCATAGATCTTTTACCTTTCACCATCTTTTACCGTTTACCAGTGAAATTTATATGTATACGCACATATATTTGTGTATAGTCTCTTTATAAACAATAACAAGTGAGCCTCTTGGTACACAGTTATTGATCATGTTTGATTATATTTGGTTAGTATTGATAATGATTGCAGACAAAGAGACCTTTTCCAGGTATGTTACTGAGAACCTGGGGTTCTCCAAGTAGATTTTATCCTCCCCAAGCTGGGCATGTAACAATCTACTTTCGTTCAACATTTTCTGGGTCATTGTTAAAATAACATAGCTTAAATGGAATTTATTCACAGTGCTGTTATATCAATATATTCTTTATTATTTTAGGATTAGCTTTCCGTGTATAACAAGAATGTTGTTATTGTCTTCAGAGGGGATTTTAGTATTTCCATTCTAGAATGGGCCTTTCATTCCTTCACCACCTCCGGTTTCTCCTTCATTAACTAAGAAGCAAATTAGACTTGCATTTAGTCGATGTCTGCCAAATGTTATTTTTAGAAGCCTTCTCACCTCTTTTTTGCCCCTCTGGGATTTCTTCTTTCTTTCCTTAACTCTGCTTTGCCCTTTCAATCATTGCAATCAAAATCCATGCCCTGCCAATATTAGTTCAATATGTAAAACAGATTGTTTATTTGCTCTTGGGATAGGAAAGCTCTTTTGAAGCTTAAAAACCCAAGGAAAAATGATAAAAGGAAAGTTTGGTAGGTTTCTCTATGGTAGTAGATTTCTGTATGCCAAATAACACTACGAAGTGGGTGACCGATGGAGAAAACATTTTTGGAACACAAAAAGTGATCAAAGGGTTAATGTTTTCAGTACACAAAAACGTTCCACAATTGAAAAATGGGTAAAGGAAGTAAAGCAGTCACTTCCCAATGGAAGCAATCAGGTGACCAGTAAAAGGGTGGAAACACATCTGAATATCATTATTAATAAAAATGAAAAAACACATAATTTTTGCATGCTAAACTGTGAAGATTAGGGAGTATATTTGGGCAAAGGTGTGGGAAAATGGGTATTTCACGCTGTTGGTGCAGAGTTAATGCAGCCTTCCTGGTGTATCTTGTGTAACACACGTCTTAGAATGTGCATATATTTTGACCCGACGATTCAGTTTGTTGGATTTAACCCAAGAAGATAAAGTAGGCACACTAGTCCGTGTGCACATTCATTTGCTCCACTTTTTAGTAAACAGAAACCCAGAGACCTCCTCAGTGCCTAGGAATAGAAGATTATATTTTATATGTATGTAACACTTGTATAACAGGTAAAAACCATAAAAAAAAGATCAAAAACCAATACCCATAGTCTGACCCCGTTACTTAATAAAAAGGTCTGTGCATGCATTGAAAGATGAGAAAAGTTGGCTAGAGCATGTGAAAGGCAGTTTTCTTTGGGCGATGGAATTACGGGAGACATCCCCACCTTCGTTGTGATTTTTCTGAATTGTCTAAAATTTCTTCCGTGAGTATATATTGTTGCTGTAACTCAGGAAGAAAAAACAATAAATCCTGTTGAAGGAAAATGGGGAGCCAGGGTGTATGCAACATAGAGTATTAGGAAAATGCTGGTCTTGTCCTTCTAGCTCTGGGATGTCCCAGCTCTTTGGAGTTTTGACCCAAATATTATTTTGGGGTTTGCAGTTTAGCATATGCAATATTCTAAATAAAAATGATTTTTAAAAAGATTTTATTTATTTGACACAGAGAGAGAGAGAGTACAAGCAGGGGAAGCAGCAGGCAAAGGGGAGAGGGAGAAGCAGGCTTCCCGCTGAGCAGGGAGCTCGATGTGGGGCTCGATCCCAGGACCCTGGGATCATGACCTGAGCCGAAGGCAGCCATTTAACCGACTGAGCCACCCAGGTGCCCCTCTAAATAAAAATGGTTTTTGAGAATTTCTATTGAGGTACCATGGATATCAGTTACTTGGCTTATTTGCAGTTCTAACAAATTGAGACCAATTATTTGGATAGTAAATAAGATGCTAAAATTTATATCTACTGTTAATGCTGCCTAGAACTTTCTGTGCTGATGCTGTTGGCAGATGACATTTTTTTTTTTAAATGATTCCTAGATGTGTGTCTGTACTAGAGGTCAGATGATCGTGAATTTAGTGCACTGCCATGACGACCAGCTCTTTCTAATCCATCACTTTGTATACCGGGTCCTGTGCTAAACACTTGATTTTTTTTTGAAAGGCAATCTTTGTTTTGATGTTAAAAAGATTCCTAGCCTCTGGTGTCACTGGTACATTGTGAACCCCAGGTCGTTTGGCCCACCCCTGAGGTTCCGGCCTGAAGCTTCTCACTTACAGGACTGCAGTAATTTGTTGCAAAAGAGAAAAGCACAATCATTTTATACTGCGGGAATGGTGGTGTTCCCACCATCACCATTTTAAAAGCGGGGGGCAGGAAGGGGATTTTAAAATTAGTTTAAGCTGGATAGCCAACACAGTGAGCTGAAGGAATGAGATTTTTGTGTCTTCGAAAAGGCTACAAAAGTCGCGAGAGCTGTTCTTGAACAGCCTGGTGGAAATGCGCTGGCCGGCCGCGGCATGAGCGGGTGGCTGTAAGTCCCGCATTGTTGGACCAATTGAGCAAAGACGGGGTTTATTGACAGGAATGTTGCTGAAGAAGCACATGGAGTCGGGCTGTTTGCTTTCAGATTTAGCAGTTGTTTAGACAAGCGGGACTCTTTATTCTTGCTCAGACCTGAGTGAGCCGAGCCTCAAGGTTGAAAAGTAAAAAGGGAACATAAGAGAAAGTTCTTTCTCAACTTCAGTTTCTCTGGGTTATACTGACTTTCCTTCAGCATTTTTGTTGTTGTTCTTAATGCCATTTCTTCCCATCCCTACTGCCTGAAGGACTCTTTTTTTAGAACTCACTTCATGTTTTCATTATCCAGTTTCTTTTTTGTTGCATCAAAAGCAAAGCAAACAATAATAACGTTGACAACAGAAGAAATGGACTAGACCCTTCCCCTCAAACAAACAAATAGAAACTCATGCTGGTCCCTTGCAGATGTCTTGGTGGAGGTCCTGAAGGTCTTAGAAGGAGGGCAGAAACCCAGCATTTATTGAATGCTTACTGTGTACAACCTTGGGAGATGAACATTTATTGAGTGCCTACTGTGTATCAACTTGTAATGCTCCAGAAGGTGGCTGTACTCGCATTTTATAGATGAGGAAACAAACCTTGAGGTCACTCAGCTACAATGTGCAAAATTTGAATTCAGGTTTATGTAATCTTACTGTTTTCCCTTCTCTATAAAGAGAATAATTCAGTGGTCTGGGTCACCAAAAAAAGTGGTGGGGGGGGGCAAAATATGCCTGGGGGCCATCCCTCTGAGCTCATGGGAAAGAAGGTGGGTCAGGTTTATTTTTTTATACCTACTTAGCCGTCCTAAAAGTCAAACCATTAAACTTTCAGCTTTAGGAAAAATCACGTAGTAGAGTTGGAGATGGACACCCCTCCTCTTTGCTGACCTGCGTCTCCCTCTGAGTCTTGCTCCACTCCGTGGACCAGCTGTTGCCAGCACAGGAGTCTCGGGCTTTGGAGCACCGGCCTAGAATTTCCCAGAAGCATGTTCCCGGTATTACCTATGACGTGCGTGAGCCTTTCATACTGCAGGGCAGTTTCAGCTTTTGCATACTTAGATTAGGGGGAGCAACGTTTGCCACTGTTTCACTGGTCATACACTTGATGGTTTTCTAACTAGGCCTGGTGAGGATGCACGTGGTAGGAATGGCAGCCGCTCCCGTCGCAAGGTCAGCAGAGCTAAGACTGCTAAGTTGCATGTCACAGTGCTGACTTTTCTGGAAGTGACGCCTGCCCTTGTTCATTCTGCTCATTCCTCACCTCCCTGGGAGCTTGTAACAGCAGACCCCCTCGGCCGGGAGCTGAGCAGCAGCCGTGAGCGTGGAAGGGGAAGGGAAGGAAAACAGGGTCATCCTGAAGAAAAAGGTGCGCAGCTAAGGCCTGGAACAGAAAGTTTGTGCTATTAAAAAAAAAAAAATCACAATCAAAATGGACAGAAGTTGTTATTAAACCCATTTCCCATGCTTTAAAAAAAAATTGTGGTCGAAGAAAATAGCATAAAAAACCAAGTCCATGTAAGCTTGAAAAGAAAGCTGCGGTGGTGGTTTTGCACATTGGCCTTAATTGGCCCAATTGACCTTCCCTGCTGTATTTACAATTGCCTTAAAATTGTAAGCAGATGTTTGAAACCCCTTCTTTAATAGGTCTGCAACATCTGTTTCACCAACGCTGCTGCCCACCAAAGCAGCCGTAATTAGGGAGCACCTAATGCATACATCTTTTCTTATGGACCCAATCGATCGGATTTCTCCCTGAGGTATTAAAGTCGACCCCTATTCTTGCTTTTATTTGAATACGTTTTGCATTATATTTTCTTACATAGAATGGTATGGCAGCCTGATACAAAACACCCCAAGACAGTCGTTCTCTGCAGTGAATTTTTAAAAATTGTGTGGTCATTAACAATGGGTGAAAGATGTTTGCGTGGAAAACTGTAAACCCTTGAAAATATGAGAAAGCTTTTGTTCTTCCCTTTCGTGTTCTAAAGGAGGCATTTCCTGAAAAACCAGCAAGGTAGAAATGTGAAAATCTTAAAAGCTGGGAGCCCCGTTATTTACTTATTTATTTTTAATTAATAGACTTCATTTCTTAGGTTTCAGGTTTACAAAAAAATTAAACAGAAGGTACAGAGTTCCCATATATTCCCTCCGTTCTCTCTCCCTGTCTCTAGTTTCCTGTGATTAACATCTTCTGTTAGTGCGGTACATTTGTTACAACGGATGAATCTGTATTGAGACGTTATGAATTATAAGTATCATTGACATTACTGTCCCCGCTTTGTGTTGGACACTCCTTGGGTTTGGACAAACTTCTATTATTACAATATCACACAGAGTAGTTCCTTTGCCCTAAAGAATCCCCTTTGCTCCACCTGTGGGAGACGGCATTATTGACTGAAGTATTTTTTTTTTAAAGATTTTATTTATTTATTTGACACAGAGAGAGAGATAGCCAGAGAGGGAACACAAGCAGGGAGAGTGGGGGAGGGAGAAACAGGCTTCCCACTGAGCAGGGAGCCCAATGCGGGGCTCGATCCCAGGACCCTGAGATCATGACCTGAGTGGAAGGCAGATGCTTAACGACTGAAGTATTCTTGAGGATGTGTTTACTTGAAAAAGAAACTCTTATGCATAGCAGTCCGAAGAAATAGTCATTTTGATGTTTTAGAACTGACTGTACAAAACTTCAGAGAACTTTGTTTCTTCCAGTTCCTTTCTATTTTAAGATAACTTCGCATGCGTTTATAAATTTTACTAAGGTTGATATGGTATGATGTATGCCTAATAATTAGAAAAATTCTGTAAATTGCTAGCATTCATTTCAGTTGCTTACAAATAAATTAATCCTTTAACGAGTCGTTTCTTTAAAGTTGTATCTTTAACACGGATACTTATTTTAAATGACTTGCCTGAGGTAAGAAGGGGTTAATGGAAAGACTTCGGTGTCCGTAGGTTCATTTTAGCTCTGGATCCTGAGCTGTGTTTTTTTATCTGAAGGTTGCATCCATACCAGATGATAGCCAAAGTCTAGTAGCGAAGAAATACGGCAAGGAAAAATGCCTAGTTTCAAACATGCGAAAAGCACAGGGAGATGCCGGGCTCAGAAATGAATGAAGAGGGGCGCCTGGGTGGCTCAGTTGGTTAAGCAGCAGCCTTCGGCTCAGGTCATGATCCCAGGGTCCTGGGATCGAGCCCCACATCCGGCTCCCTGCTCAGCAGAGAGCCTGCTTTTCCCTCTCCCTCTGCTGGCCACTCTACCTACTTGTGCTATCTCTGTGTCAAATTAAAAAAAAAAAATGAATGAATGAATAAATAAAAGAAATGAATGAAGAAATCATGGGTGAGAGAAAGCGTTGCATCTGGCATGTGTCCCCTCCAGCAGGTGGTTAGGCTGATTGACGTAGGCCAGTGGCGTTCAGGGCTGGGACTAGAGTGTTATGGGCTGCCCTCGGTGTGTGGCCTTGAGTGGGGTACAGACTTTGTTTTTGTCAGCAGTAGAGGTAGATGTAAAAAAAAATTTTTTATGAAGTATAATATGCATACAGAAAAATACACATATCTGAAAGGTGCAGCATTTGAATTTTTACATACTAAACTCATGCATGTAACCAGATGAAGAAATAGAAAGGTCTGGCATCCCAGACACACCTGTCATGGTCGCTTCTGGTCATCGTCCCCCTCTGAGAGGCACCACACTGCCACCATCTTGAGTTCGGCCTGTTTTGTACTCAACAACTGTGGAAACCTACAGCGGGGACTCTGTGTTCCTGTCAGTACGCGTGCTTACTTTGTCCTGACTGCTGCTGTATACTCCACTGGGTGAATATTCCACAATTTGTTTATCCATTCTACTACTGATGGGTTCTCAGGTCATTTCCGGTTTGGAGCTATTACTGGTTATGAACAGTCTGGTTCTTGGGGTGAACATATATAATCATATGTTGAATATATACCCAGGAGCAGAATTTTTTTCTTAAAGATTTTATTTATTTGACAGAGAGAGCGAGAGCGGGAGAGCGAGAGCGGGAACACAAGCAGGGGGAGTGGGAGAGGGAGAAGCAGGCTTCCTGCTGAGCAGGGAGTCCGAGGCGGAGCTCCATCCCAGGACTCTGGGATCATGACCTGAGCTGAAGGAGGACGCTTAATGACTGAGCCACCCAGGCGCCCCTCCAGGAGCGGAATTGTAGGGCTATAAGGTATACACTCGTCAGCCTCAGTGTTTGCGGCTCAGCCTGCAAAAACAGTTTCCCTGCCAGCCGTGTGTGCGATTCAGAGTCAGGAGACTTTCAAGGGTACCACTGGCATTCCTGTTTGGTGACCCCGTGTTATTTCTAGGGTGCTTGGCCTAACCTGGTGGCCGTGGAGCAGAGCCAGCCCAACTGTGGGACACAGCCAGCATTTGTAATTGCTGTGAGCTGGGCAGCATGCCTAGTACTTTCACATGTGTTAGTTCACAAGAGTTGTAAATTGTATTATGCCCATTTTACAGATCAGAAGACTTGCAGCTAAGATGATCTAGTTTGTCCAAGGTCGTATGTGACTGAGGACAGACCCAAATCCCGGCCTAGGCTGTTGACTCCTATGCTCTAAGCTACCATATTGGGCAGCCCTTTGCCATATTCAAGGGCTGACTAAGTCCTTCCAAGGATGTTGCAGTACTTGACTAGATAACACGGGGAGGCCATTATTGTTATTCTTTATTCTGGCCTCAAATGTACATAGCATTTTACTGTTCCTGTTACTCAAATGTACATAGCATTGTGCTGATGGTCCGGGACCAATTTATTGTCTTATCTTCACTCACATTCTAAGTTGTTCCTAATATTCAGACAATGGTTTATTTTTGTGTTGTTTATTTTGTTTGCAGATGGGACAGTTACTTAAGTATAAGCCAACTGAGTTTAAGTATTTTTGGCAAGTTAAGAAATACCTTTAATTTATAGAAGTTTGATGGAAAATAAATATCCCATGAGCTTTCTGTGTGCGTGTTTGCGTGTCTAAGGTTTTCTTATTTTTTAACAGAGATATAATTCATATACTGTAAAATTCACCCTTCCCAAATAGCTGTATTTTCATATCACTTCCCCATCCCCTGAGAAAAATGAAAATCTTAATGGATTTTTTTTTAAAGATTGCAAACTTAATTTAAAAGCAATATTGTTATTTACAATATGTATTTCCTTCTCATCCATTAGGAACATTATTTCATAATCTTCTTCTATCTTTACCATGATGACAGCTTTAATTTTAAAATATGGGAGGGGCACCTGGGTGGCTCAGTTGGTTAAGTGTTTGCCTTCGGCTCAGGTCATGGTCTCCGAGTCTGGCGTTGAGCCCCAAGTCTCCAGTCTCGGGCTCCCTGCTCAGCAGGGAATCTGCTTTTCCCTCTCCCTCTGCCCCTCCCCCCCACCCCGCTCTTGCTCTCTCTCTCAAATAAATAAAATCTTTAAAAAAGAATATGAGAAAAATTTATCATCTTTGCATATCATAATTCTACCATAAGCAATCTACAAGTACTTCAAAAGATATCATAGATTTATCCATTTTAATCAACAATAATGTATTAAGATTCAGAGGCATCTTTTTTTTAGATATTTGAACATGTTCCTATGGACACTGTTCTCTGAGTTCCCATCAATAGCAATGGAAGCAAAACTGCTTCAACAGTAAAGGTAGATGGACCACTCCCTTTTCCTAGAGATACGTGATGTTTATATTTGGGACTAGTAATTTTTGTCTTAAACCAAATTTAAGTGTTAGGCAATGTGCCCGTCTTGTTCCGTGATTATGTAAAAATTAGCAATGAAATTCCTACCAGGATAAGTAAATCTCTAACATGGTATGTGTTTCTTAAATCAAGCCACACGTACTTTTTCTGTTTATGAGCTATTTCAGATCCATCCTTTACCTTTATTGTGAATAATGGGGGTCTTACTAATATTAGAGTTTGTTTATATTTTGAGGGTTTTTTCTTCCTCCCTTGGAAAGCACTTGTGCTAGCAAATTACAAGGAGACCATTTATAAGCTAAATAACACTTTTCTTACTCAGTAGTTTTGGCACCCAGTGAAATAAATGTTAGCTTTAGAATTTATCAAGGTACTAGGCAGTATTGTGCTCTCTTGAGTTTTACCTGTGTTAATGCAGTTGGGCTAGAAAACATCCGTATAACATCATTTCAGATCCGTACTTGGATCTGAGGAGTCTTCCTGTATCTTAAAACACTGTGGAATTTTCAAAAACATGCATATAAGATGTGAATAGTGAGTTGAACCACCTTCATGAGCTTTCTGGCCATTTGGATTTCTTCTGCGATGTGCCTATTAATTTCCCTTGCCCATGTGTTGAGCATTGGCTTTGAAGTTCTTCTATCTTGTGTACATCTCTTCCCCTGGGGGGCTCGGGAGTCTCTCCTGCCATCTGTGCTCCCGCTGTACCTTCTTCCCTGGGCTGCTACCTGTCTCTTCTACCTCCTTCCAAGAATTACGCTGTATAATTGAGCTAAAGTGTGCCCGTGTTTGTATATAAAGTAGTGTCCCCCCCCTTACCCATGGGGGTACGTTCGAAGACCTCCGGTGGATGCTTGAAGCTGTGGATAGTACCAGACCCTTCCCAGTTGGCCAGTAAACAGTGCAGACACTGGGGCACTGATCCCTGCATAACTCGACTCCTTCGAGACTTCACTACTAATAGCCTAATGTTGACTGACACCTTACCGACAGCATAGACAATGAACACATATTTCGTATGTTGTACTACAGACTGTATCCTTAGAATAAAGTAATAAATGTTATGAAGAAAATTATAGGGAAGAAAAATATGTTTATAGTGCTGCACTGTAAAAAATCCACATATAAGCGGACCCACGTGATTCAAACCCATGTTGTTCAAAGGTCAACTGTATCTACTGTGTTTTTTCCTGTACATACATACCCGTGATAGAATTTAACTTACAAATCAGACACAGAAAGAGACTGACAACAATCACGAATCATACAATAGAACAGTGATAACGATACTGTATGAAAGTTACATGACTGTGGTCTCTCCCTCCAGATACCTTATTGTACTGCACTCACCCTTCTTCTTGTGATGATGGGAGATGATACAGTGCCTCTGTGAGGAGGTGGAGGCAGGTGAGTGATGTGGACATGTGACCTAGCATTAGGCTACTGTTGACCTTCTGATGATAAGTGAGAAGGGGAATCTGCTTCCGGACTCTGGTTGATCGCGGATGACTGAAACTGCGGAAAGCAAAACTGCGGATAAGGTGGGGACTGCTGTAGAAAGAAAAGCAAATTCTCACGAAATAACGAGTCATTAAAAAAGTGTGTGGAGGGATTTTAGTGTTGGGCACCTTTCTGGCCTACCTCTCACATGGGAATCTAAGGAAGATGGTCAACAATTTCAGACCCGTTTCTGAAAGATAGCCATCCACGTGTGAGTTAAACAAGCTTCCCTCCCTTTATTCCAGTATTTACTAAAGCAGCACAGAAAAATGTGTCATTGTTTTATGAAGTGACATGCTAGTGCTGTCCATTGACCTCTTGTGTCTTTCCAACCATGGGTACTTGCACAGCGGTTGACTCCGTGAAGCAGTGTTCATTTCATTCCCATTTAATTTTAGAGACCAAATGCCTAGGTTGCCATAAAGACGAGAAGTTGGTTCCTGTTACTGTTGAAGCGATGTTTCTTGGCTGCTCAGAAATTAGAATAGTTTATCTGTGTATCTGGAATGTATTAGTTTCTTGGGGCTGCTGAAACAAATTACCATAACCGGGTGGCTTAAAACAACAGAAAATTATTCTCTCACAGTTCTGGAGGGCAGGAGTCGAAGTCAAGATGTTGGCAGGGCCACACTCCCTCTGAAAGCTCCTGGGGAATAGCTGTTATTTGCATCTTACCTTCTTCTGGTAGTGTTTGGAGTTCTCCTGCCTTGTAGATTCATCATTCCGTCTCTGCCTGGGTCTTCCTGTGGCTTCTCCTCTGTGTGTCTGTGTCTTTTCCTCTTCTGTCTCTTATAAGGACAAATATTATTGGATTTAAAGCCCACCTTGGGATTCAGGATGACCTCACCTCAAGATCTCTAGTTATAACTGCAAAGACCTTCTTTCCAAATGAGGAGACACTCAGAGGGTCTGGGGATCAGGACATGAGCATGTATATGGGGGGACAGGAGGTACCACCATTCAATCCACTACAGAAAGAAAGAAAACTCGCATTACTAAGAAGCTGAAGGCAGGAAGGACAATGAAATCTCACTGGCCAATATCCTGGGAGGGCGGAGGCTTGCACCCCGGTGGTGGGTGTGCAGGGAGAGCCCAGGCATGCCGTCCTTTGCTGCTTTGAAATCCAACTGCCACCCAGGTTACACTAGTCAACTAAAAGTAGGATGAAATGACCTAAAAATAGTTCCTAAGTATTCTCTGGCTTGAAAAATTGGCCCAGATTCCCATGTTACTTAAGAAGTGGGGAAAGAAAAACTTGGGAAACTATCAACTGCATAAATGGTCATTACCGAAGGATTATTCAGATTTTGGCTTTGTTTCAGGAAACATATTCATTTTGTTTTCAACTTATATTTTGTTCCATTCCCCACTCTCCCACCCCCAACCCCCACTGTAAGAACTTGATTATTAGCTCTACAGTGTATCAGGGTTTCAACAGGGGCTGGGCCGTACTGAGCCCACCAAGACAAAAGTGGCTTTCATTATTGAGCTTGATACAAGGTTCCTGATTGCAGCTGACTTGCACATTTCTCCAAAATTATACTTTTATGAAAAACCAACACTTCCAATGTGTAAAAATTACCACTCATTTCTTCGTGTTTGACCACTGTGGATCTTACTAATGTTTGTTCTTCTATGGACTAACCTTACTGGGAAGAGAATTTTTTTTTTTTTTAAATTATCATTCCATTCCTGCTGATACTTTTGTGAGCTTGATATTAAGAGGTTATGGTAACAGTACCCACTAGATAAATTAAACATTAATTCCCTCTTGATTAAGAAAATGTTTTCTCTGGGATTCAGCCACTTTTAATTCTGTTTGGGCTTTTCCTTGGCATGGACATAGCCACCATGTTGTCTTGTGTGTTGTATTTTTAAAGGTATAAACTTGTTACGGTGTGTATTTGGGGAGATTCTGAGTTGCCTCTTAGTAGAGATTTCTATTTAAAGGGGTCTTCTGATTATAAAAACCCAGCTAATAGAGTACACAGTTTTCGTCATGCTTTAGGTCTTCACAAAACTTTTAGTATGTGTGCTGCCGAAATGAGCACTTCACAAAACCTTAATAAATACCTTTCTGAACAATAAGGTCAGATCCCAGCACTGAGAACATCAAGTGCCATCCAGTTTGTGTACGTTGATCGTTGGTCAGCAGACATCTCTGGTACAGTTCCTACATGAGAAAGAAATGTCGATCATTCCTTGACAATTACTGCCTTTTTTTTTTTTTTAACATCAAGATTTTCACTGTACTGGTAAGCAAAACAGCGGTCCTGTCATAGCCTCAGAGTGAGCATGGTTCTTGTTCCTGTCTTACTGTGGAAAAACTGATTAACTCCCCTGGATGGAAGGGCTGACCGTGACGTGCTGTCCACCCGTCTGAGTATGGACCTATATAAGCAGGGCTGTGTTCCAGAACAATCTTGTGATAGTGGCTGGGAGTAGTGGTTGATTGACTCAGGAGAAGTTTTTGGAGGCTGTCTCACTAATCAAAGCAAACCATAATAAGCCTGAAATTCAGACAGTGGCATTGGGCATAGGAATTGGGAACAGGCCATGGGCATATCTGCATGCCATTATTGAGTAAGAAGATGAGTTAGACATGGATAGGGCTAGCTAGAGGATGAAGATAAGCCAGGTGACTCCTGGTTGGATTAAAAAAATGGGAATCAGCTCTTTGCCACTGTGACTAAAGCACGAAGAGGCTCACGGAAAGCCACAGAAAGAGGGCCCCACTGTGATGTGCCTGAACAGATATTTTTGTGTCTAAAAATGTCCTGGTGCTCATTATTGCTGGCAAAACAGGACATCTTTATAGTGGCTAATTAGACCACTCAAGTGGCATGCCTGCCTGGGGACAGCTGATCCGGGGCGTGCAGGAGCCCTGGACTCCTGTGACACCTGATCTCAGCCCTGGGTTGGGAGACATGCCCGGGTCCATAAACAAGGGGAGCAGGGAGCCCTGGCCTGGCCTTGCTGGGGGATCGAGGCCCCACAGAGAGGAGCGCCTTTCCCGTGGCTTGCACTGAGCGGCTTGCACTGCAGTCCAGAGTAGCTGTCTGAACTATATTTGGATTTATGGGCTAGGGAGGGGCAGAGTTACAAAATTACTGCTTCCAACTGTAATCTAGAGAAATTGTGACTTCATATTACAGCTTTGACATATGCTCTGCATTTAATCTTACTGCTAATAAAATACACTTTAGTTGTCAGTTGGTTTTAATCAGAATTTTGACCCCAAAGGTGATAGTTATGATTGCTGCTTTTGCTGCCTGATTTCTGTGGGATTCATATAAGGAGTATTCGGTACTGGAAAGTTTCTTGGCTCCATAAAACTCTTGACATAATGTGAAATTAAAGTCTTTGTCACAATATTTAGAGAAGACAAAACTGTAATTTGCCTACTGATAATCTGAGTCAGGCGTCTTGGAATCCCTTGGTTTTCCATCTTGGAAGCAGTTGCCTGCTCTGCTGGAAAACAGCTTCTCCCCAGTACTTGGGTTCCAAATGGGGTTCCTCACGGCCAGGACACTGGGAATGGAGACAGGAGGCTGAAGACCTTCCTCAGGGCATCTAGGAGGACGGCCGTCCCCTTGAGATGTCTTCCAACACGCAGGGCAGCGCTCCACCTGTTCCTGGGCCCATGCAACTCCCGATCGATAATTCCCCATTTCTTAAGAACTTGCTTTTTGTTTCTCAACCTTACAACTTATTTTTGAATGCAGCATATAAAGCCTTATAAATATGAATTAGAAGAGTCTCCCTATACAGCCTCCAGGTGCCGGGCCACCTATAGTGCGCAGACGTGCTCGCAGAGCCCTACTTCCGCTTGGTTCTGCTCACAGCACTCTCGCGATAGGTCACTGACGCTTGGTCTTTATCGCGTTAGGTTACTGACGGTTGGTCTTTCTCGCGATAAGTCACTGAGGCTCGGTCTTTCTCGCGATAAGTCACCCTGGCACTTGGTTGCTCCTGCAGTCCATTGCGCCTGTTCCCTGTCTGTCTGGAATTGGGTGGTGCCTGGCCTTCGGCCTGTCAGTCACACTCAGACTGGGGCACCCTGAGTTACTTTCTCTTTCATACCTCTCCTCACAACTACAGACGAAAATGCACTTCCGCTTTTGGAATGCGATAACCTCAGTGTGAAAAAACTAGGGGGCTCCTGCTGTTCACGAAGAGCCATCATGTGCCCGGTGATAAATCCTGAATCCTAGCAACTCTCTTCAGTCGGGGAAAACATGGGAAGGAGAATCTTCGCTTCTCAAACTTAGGTCCACAGTTTCTGAGCTCATTTTGATAGCGGGAGATACTTTCCAGGGAGGGTTACTTCAGTCATAATTTTGGTGTGGGAATTGTTGGATCCCTACCACTTTTTTACTTTGGAACTTTTCCCTTTATCTGATTTCTCTCTTTCTGGCTTGGCTGCTCTATTCTCTTCTCCTCCTCCCTTCTCCCTCTTCCCCTTCTCCTCTCCTTACTATTCATAGCATATTACTATATTCATGAATGTGAATGTCATATTTCATAATATTGAGATCCCCATATAGAATCAGGTCCAAATCAGTTATTTTTATGTTTGTTTCAAGAGGTTTGTTACAAGGTTTCCTACTTTTGGGGGCGGGGGGTGTTCTGTGCTATCTCTGTGTCTTAACCTCCAAGGGGAAAAAGTTCACTTCTTTGGCCTTTCCAGACCCTGGAAAATGAAGAGCTAACTCCTCTCCTTCCCTTAGTCATCCAAACAGTAAAACCAAAAGTTGGTGCTAGAGAAGGCGGCTGTGAATCCGGGACTTATTCACAGTTCTTACAAGGTTCATGGTGCAGTGGGGGCTACTTTTTGAGAGAAAATGGTTTTTGTTTTTTGGTTTTTTCCCCCCTGCCTACTTTTGAGGACACATTTTGCTGACTCAAGTTGGCATAATATTCATTTTTTTAAATGAGAGTAAAGGTAATGTTCAAAGCCAATAACGAGCGGGGCGCCTGGGTGGCTCAGTGGGTTAAGCCTCTGCCTTTGGCTCAGGTCATGATCTCAGGGTCCTGGGATCTAGCCCCGCATGGGGCTCACTGCTCAGCGGGGGAGCCTGCTTCCCCCTCTCTCTCTGCCTGCGTCTCTGTCTACTTGTGATCTCTCTGTCAAATAAATAAATAAAATCTTAAAAAAAAAATCAAATAACGAGCAAGGATTTAGGGAATGACTGTCAGTATCAGGTCTGAGGATCTGCCACTTACTGGCTATGCGACTTCTAGCTTGCTGGTTAAGTTACTTAATCTCTCTGCCTCGTTTCCCTTGTCTGTAAAGCAAGGATAATGTGAGTATTAAATGAGCAATGGCTGTGACGTGCATACGATAGTCTACCTCTGGCCAAAGGAATCCTTGTCGAGGCTGCAAGTGAAGTCAGGAGCTCTCGCATCCACGAACCTTATTGTTTCATTTCTAACCAACTCCCTTCAGGTATTAACTGCGTCAGTTGTTAAAGAGAAAAGCTTCCCACTTCTGTGATCTACATTAGCTCCTTCATCAAGATTTTCTAGCATGACATTCTGCTTGCTGGGGTTCCAGTCAAGTAGACAATAGGGTAAATCCTTGTGTTCTTTTCTTTCCATCCTCTTCCTCTTGAGGCATTTCTTTGGCCTTTTCGCCCTTTTATTAGGTTCTAGGTCTGATCACACAAAAGCCAGAAGGCCACTCACCAAGCAGTAGACAGGGCACTGGCGAGAGCTATTGCTGCATATGTAGTAGCAGTAAGCTGCCTGACTGGGACTTGCTTGCTTGGCTTCAAAGGACCAGGACTTCGGTAGTGAACTGAGCCTAAATGTCAGTTTATGTGCAAGAACACATACAGTGGGGAATTGAGAGGAGTTTTTTTTTTTCCTTTCGCCATGGCGGTAGAAGGGCTGAACATCTGAGCTATAGAGCTTAGCTGTGTGCTGTATCTCAGGCTGCTTGTCTTTTTTTTTTTTTTAAGATGTATTTACTTAGAGCCAGAGAGAGCACATGTGTGAGTGGGGCAGAGGGAGAGGGAGAAAGAAAGAATCCTTAAGCAGACTCCCTGCTGAGCACAGAACCCAACACGGGGCTCGATGCCAGGACCCTGGGATCATAACCTGAGATGAAATTAAGAGCTGGTTGCTTAACCGTCGGAGCCACCTAGGCGCCCCAGGTGGCTTGTCTTCTATCTGCTCAATTATTCTGATGCTCATAGACAAAGGCAAATCATTGTGGAACACTACTAGTAAACTTGCTGAGAGGGGATGATTCAGAACCCAGTTGTGGAACCGAGGATACAAGAAACTGTATTTTTTTTAAGTTTCAAGTTATTTCCTTCTACCTATAAAAAAACACCTAACTCCAAAAAACTTGATGATGCCTAAATGGTAATATATATATAGTAATTTTCAGTTTCCAGACAAAATAGCTCTTTTGATGGAAGAGCTTTATTTCTATATTCTGAAACTTTTAACTGCTTTCCTTCCCTTGGGCTACCCCCAAAGATTTCTGTTTCTCTTATTTTACTTAAGAATTTTCCATATCACTTGAAAAAATGGTTTTGTATAACATGTCATGTGTTCATTTAGCTACTTGAGAAGATTGGTTTGTCGTTAAGATAACTGGGCCTACTATTTGATTTAATACCAAGAAGCAATATTTAAGAAAAACTATTGGCACTTCTAGTTCAAGATGGCAGTCTGCATACATGTTTATTTTTTCTCCTTGAGCCCCCATTAAAATGACTATATGTGAGTTAAACATCTACAGCATCAAAGCATGTAAGAGGTTATTATCAGCGGATGAGATTGAAATCAATTTCTGGAAGATGGAAAGCAGATGGAAGGCTGATGCTGATGAAACCTAGCAGACGTGTGGAAACCTGCGACGGTGGAGGGGTTGATCTCCCTGGCAGAGCCCTCATGAGCTCTGAACTTGGAGAGTGTCTACTGCCGAGGGCTGAAAACAGGGTCTGGCTGTACTAGTTGTCAGTATCCTCTCTGCCCTGCCCCCACTGCAGAATGGCAGGTAGTTTTATCCCAAGCAAAATAGTCATCTGATTCTTATCTTTAAGGAAATGAAATGACCTTCTGATGATAACTAGGGCAGTTAGTAAGACATTAGTATAAAAGAGTAAAGCCCTCCTCATCCTGGAATTGAGGGGTCCCCAGGGTCCACTTTCGCTAAAGTGAAACTTGTCTGTTGTAAGACCCTGTATATCACACAGAGCTCCTTGCTGTTTTTACATATATATAAAATATATATGTAGATGTATACATATATTTACACACACACACACACGCACACGCACACACACACACCACACGGGTAGACAGATCTCTTGAAAGGAAACAGGAGATTTCGGAATCCGAGAGCAGACCTTGTAATACAGAGATTCAGTGCTCCAGTCTCCATAGGATGACACAAGAAAAGCTAATGTTACCCCTGCGTGTTTGTTTTCTAGGGCTCTCGTAACAAAGAACCACAGACCTAGTGGCTTAATAACGGAAATTTATTTTCTTACAATCCTGGAAGCTAGAAGTCACTTGGACTGGTTCCCTCTGAAAGCTGTGAGGGAAGGCCTCTCTCCTTGGCTTGTAGATGGCCGTGTTCTCCCTGTGTCTTCACATTGTTTCTCCCCGTGAGTGTCTGTGTCCACATTTCTTATTATGGATTGGTGGTAGACACCAATCATATTTGATTAAGGCCCACCCTAAGGTCCTCATTTTAATTGAATCAACTCTATAAAGACCCAGTCTCTAAACAAAGTCACATTCTGAGACACTGGCGGTTATGACTTCAACATATGAATTTTGGTGTGGGGGACACAATTCTGTCCATGGTACCCTGCATATGCAGCTGGATTGTACCACAGGAAAGGAATCCCAGGATTATGCGTCTTGGAACCTCTATGGGGTGGCTGGCATGACCTCTCCCTGCTTCTCTATGGGGGAGAGAGAGACAGAGAGACAGAGACTGATTTTAGAATATAAGCGAGTCTTCTCTGAGAAGAGGGAAGAACATGGAAGATCCCTAGGTATTTGCTCCCCTGGAATGTAAACAAACGGCCCCAGGGGAGATATATCTACATCTCCCTGGAGCAATACGCTGTCCATAGCTTCCAAGGAATGTTTTCTATTCAATCATGTTGGCCAGTACTCTTTGATGTGAATGCCTAGACTGTGCAGAAACGCGAAAATATCTTTGGAGAATTGTCTTCTAATGTCCATGAGTCTTTTTATTACTGCAGGTTTGAATGTGAATAGCAAACCAAGTATTACCAAACGTGTTATTAAAACTTACAGTGAAAAAGACCAAGATAAACAAGAAAAATGACTACTGACGAAAAAGAGCTAATTAAAAGAAATGAATAGAATTTACAAACTTCTAATTAGGGTATAAATGTGTGGTCTAGAATATTTCATTCTTAAAACAAGAATAAGATTCTATTAAAGAGTTATAATATTGGGGCACCTGGTTGGCTCAGTCGTTAGGCGTCTGCCTTTGGCTCGGGTTGTGATCCCAAGGTGCTGGGATCGAGCCCCGCATCAGGCTCCCTGCTCAGCAGGAAGCCAGCTTCTCCCTCTCCCACTCCCCCTGCTTGTGTCCCCTCTCTCGCTGTCTCTCTCTCTGTCAAATAAATAAATAAAATCTTAAAAAAAAACAAAACGAGTTATAATATTGGATATGTATGGCAATTGTCAGATAGAGTAAAGATACAGTCCAGAAAATGTTCTAGGTAAGGACTAAAACTAACTTCATGTGGCCATTTAAATTTAATAAATGCTAAATTTTGGATTCAGTTCCTTAGTTCCTTAGCCTCATTTCAATGACTCAATAACCATAGGTAGTTAGCAGCTATATAATCAGACAGTGGAGACTTACAGAAAATTTCTATTGCAGAAAGTTCTTTGGATAACCCTGGCAACCAATAAGAAAGAGGGAGACTAGAGAAAAAGGTGTGGGGTGCTTTTCAGATAAATAATACTTGAAGACATGACTCTTCATGTTGAAAAGCCTTATATAAAACCAAGCAGAGTGGATTTTAAAAAAGACATACCTGGACATTTCAGTGTGAAATTTTAGGGAACCAAGGATAAAGGCAATATTCTAAAAACTTCTAGAGAAGGATAAATATAAATATCTACAAGGGAATGAGAATTGGTAGTGCTAACGTTCCAAAGTAAAATAATTTTGAGTCTGGAATTTTTTTAAATTAACTTCAGGTGTGCAACTCAGTGATTGGACATGTTTATATGTTAGACTGTGTCCTCCATAGGTGTAGCTACCTTCTGTCCCCATACAGCACTATTAGAGTCTCACAGATTATATTCTTTATGTTGTGCCTTTTGTTCCCATGATTTATTCGTTCCATGACTGGAAGCCTGTATCTCCCACTGCCCTTCACCCATTTTACCCAACTCCCATCACTCCTCCCCACTGGCAACCATCAGTTTATTCTCTGTAGTTATACATCTGATTCTGCTTTCTGTTTGTTTATTCATTTTTTGTTTTTTTTTCTTTTAGATTCCACATATGAGTGAAATCGTATGGTATTTGTCTTTCTCAGTCTGATTTATTTCACTTAACATGATACCCTCCAGGTCTTGAGTTTAGAGTTTTGTTTCCATCCAAATACTCAATTGAATTTGAATGCGGGTAAAAAGATTTGGGGACACTCAAAGACTCAGAAAGTTAGCTTAATGTATGTATATCCTTTTTTAGGCAGTTACTTGAGGTTATGCTGTAGCAAAACATAAAAGGAAACCAAGAAAGACGAAAGCATCAGGTCCAGAAAATAGTGGGCCCAAGGGTCCAACCATGAAAGTATTGAAAGGCAGTCCTGGGAAGACAGTCATACAGGAGGCCTAAATTAGCCCATTCAGAATGGAACAGGAGAGACCGCTCCAGGAGGAAAGTCTCTGAAACAAAAAAGAAATTGATGGTGTGTGTGTGTATGTACTGTGATTGGGAGTTTAGTAAAACCTGGATATGTATACTAGTTTCCTAGAGCTGCTCTAACAAATTACCACAAACTGAGCCGCTTAAAACAACAGAAATTTATTCTCTTCCAGTTCTGGAGGCCAGAGGTCTGAAATCAAGGTGTTGTCAAGGGCTGTGCTCTCTGTCTGGAGGCTCTATGGGGAGAATCCCATCTTCGCCTCTTTCAGCTTCTGGTGGTTACTGGCTTGCCTGGCTTGTGGCCACGTCACTCCAGTCTCTACCTTCATCTTCTTGTGTATCTGGGTCTTTCCCTCTTCTATATCTTATAAAGACACTAGTCGTTGGCTTTAGGGCCCTCATGGGTAATCTAGCATGATCTCATCAGCAAAGAAATTTTTTGGAATAAGGTAACATTCACAGATTCCAAGGATGAGGACACATGGACATATCTTTTGGGAGGCCACCATTCCCAATCCACTACATAACGGTATCTGTTAGAATACAAAAAAAAAGGTATATTTTTTATTTCGAAATGAGAAACATTCTCCATTAGATGGCACAGTGAGCCCATTGAGAAGGAAATGTAATTCTAGCATACTGTTTTTGTAACAAATAATATCTATGTTGGTAATAATGTCAGTTATGTGTCGTAACATAAAAAGTTGATATGTTTCAACTTCTAAAATTAACCTATAGACCGATAACAAAAGATACAACGGCTGCTACTGCACGGAGAATCTATGTCATGAAATTTGGTTATGTAACAGGTGGCCGAGGGGGAAGGGAAGTGCGGTAGGAAGTTGAGCACTGATGTGCCTCTCTCTGAGGCACCGAGCAGCCAGACACAGAGGTGGTAGATAAAGCAGTAAGTGTGGTTCGGTATGTTATCTGAAGTTTTACGGGAGTTTAGTCCAAGGACTGGCAACAGATGCATAATAAGTGAGGGGAGAAGCGATAGATGCCAGGTGAACGAAATCCTCATTGCATGAAGCCAAAGGACGACGTGTAAATTGGCCAAACCATGAAAACCAGTAAGGGTCTGTTGGAACCAGTTAAAAAAAGCATGCAGCATTTTTGAGAGCATTTATTATATTAGTTTAGGAGCTCGGCTAGATCCCAAGGGACTTTTTAATCATACATTTTCCATGATTAGCAGTATGGTCTGATAATTACCAGTTGTCTTCCATGAATGGTTCAACATTTAAAAAGAGGCATTTTGTAATTTTTGAAAACTCAGTCCTGCAGCAATATTTTCATTACATTTTCTTTTGCAGTAAGTGAGATCAAAGGAGTGATCCTGAAAATTATGCTCATGGTGGACTTAAGTAAAAAGGATTTATGCAATCAAATTTACAGATTGTTTTTTATTGATCACAACTTTTATGCTAGGGATCAATTGTAATCTACTTGGCATCTTTAATTGCTTATCCACTTAAAAAATTAACTCTGGTGAATGGAAGAACCCCTTCTAATGTGAATTGTTTTTGCTATGAGGGAAAATATGGTATTATGTTCTCTGTTATAGTCAGGGAAAAAAAATTGCTGAATAGGCTTTACCCCTTTGTAAAAAAGGAATAAAGAAGGAAAGAGAGGTCTCTCTTGAGCAGCTTCACCTGATACATCCTTCAACATTTGCAGGGTGTTCGTCCTGGCTGCTCTAGCAAAGCAATATCACTCCTTCATTCCACAGACTTCTGAGTATCGTCAATGTCCCAAGTACTGAGCTCTTGGGAAATACAAGTCTAAATATTCTGTCAAGGAATTTAGTCCTATTAGAAATACTTCACCCCTTTGTCGATATGCTCTATCCTGGTTTTACTCAGTTCCTTTGAACCTCCCGAATCAGACCGGAGCTCGCACATACGACAAAACGCAGTACCCTTTCTTCGGTTCTCAGAACAGGGGAATCCTTAGACATACGCTCATCAACTGAGTTTCTTTCTACCGAGGGGATTACTTGCTGATCATTCCAGTTGGGCAGTATTTTACACTTTCCAGTTGAATACGCTCGCTGAAGAGCTCTGGTTGGCCTTTATACTTTCCTTAACATCTCGCCCCTGGTCCTTTTCTTACCCTCGCAACAGAGTTTGAGTGTAAACTCCTCATGGATTTTACCAGGCACCTGCCTTTCCTAACCTTCCACCAAACGTCTGCATCCTCCCATATCTCTCAGTCCTCCTTAGTGCACCATCCCCTCCCAGTTACTGGATCTCCCATCAGCACTCTTTTTAGCCACACATTTGACTATCCTTTCTCTGCTCTTCTTTTTTCCTTTTCCCAGTAAACATGCCCGATTTGTGTTTATCCTTATTAAGCCAGCATTGGGCCCTTTATTACCCCCATTACTTCTCTTTCTCTCATTTGAGTATTTGTTCTGCATTCACCATGTAAACTTTGACTGGGAGGTAATATAACAGGTTGAAACCTCCGTTCCATTGCTGACCTTGTAAACTCGGACAAGCTTCCGTGTTTGTAAAATGGTATTAACGATATGTATTTATTCATGCTGTCGTGAAAAGGTTACTAACAGTACATGATGTAACGTAAAACTGGATGTAAACATTCTAGAAAATGTCATGTGATAGAACTTTACTGTTTGTCGGGTTGGAGATGAAGGAGTGGGGACGTGGTAGTCAGGCCTGGTTCTGGGTATCTTGAGCGGGAAGGGACTGGATGCAGGTGACTGAGTACTTGGGAGAATTAGTAAGACTTGAGGTGCTGACTCTGGGCCAGCTCCAAGAATGACCTAGAAAACTGCCAGGAATGGCCAGCAATCCCTGTACCAACGGATGAAAAGATTACTCCAAACTTTGCTGTCAGAGAGAGGAGAAGCAAAGGGGATCAACGCTGAGAGTCGAAGACCCTTTGCTCTGCTTTGCTCTCACCTTTATTGGTCCTTCAGGATAATCATAAATCTTTATCACTGTTTCTCAAGTATGTGATGTGTGACAAGGGGTCTCACTGGAACTCGGAGGATCTGTTTACAGGAAAGATAGGATATGCTAATCTGTGCCTTCTATGAGTTCTGCTAAACATAGCCCAGGGGACATCGCACACATCTCTTAGATCACAGGGCGGCTGTTTGGGCTTTTGGGCTAAGAAAGCTTTGGGGAAGGCACCTCCCGGTGGCATTCCTACGGCAGAGTGGTCACGCAGGCCTCGGCACTCCAAAGGCCTACGCCCTTCTCTGAAACCTTCCCTCTCCCCCAGTGGCCTCCGTGTTACATCTTAGCAAGCCAGGTGTGATGGCTGATTTCATGCTCTACATCAACCCCAACTGAAGTGGCCTACCTGAGGAAGGGGAGGGGTCAGGGAACCACCAGAAGTGCTGACCTCAGGAATACACTGCATGGCTCAGCCCAGGGGGCAGGTCCCAGGAAGCCAGGGAGCTTGTGGCCTTAGGACACTTGATCTGGCTGCTCCCACCAGCTTGGGGACTGGATGCACAACAGCCCAAGTAGCGGGGGGTAGTGGTGGTGGGAGGGGGGTGTCTCTGCCTCTCTTCCCCCTTCTAAACCTCGAGTGAGCACATCTTACTGGAAATCTACGTCAGTTGCCTCCAAAGCCTTACCTTAGGGAGTTTGGGAATGCCATTTTTAATTTTTTTCAGCCATTGCAGGACAGGAAATCAACCTAGAGGGCAGATGGAAGGATTTGGGGTGCCAGGCCTCCTTCTCTGTTCCAGTGGTCAGCAAAGGCTTCTTTAGGGTAAGAGGGATTTGGATCAAAGGCACGTATTCTGGGTTGCCTCGACTTTGTCCACCTGTTTCCCTGTGTGTCATTGGGTGATCAGGTCCTTCTTCCTCTTCTAGCCTCTCCTCTTGGCCCCGAAGTTCATCTTCAGAAAAGGCTTCTCCTATTGGCCTCACTTCCATCCTTAACCCTTCTCCTGAGGTAGTTCCTCCGTAAAGTGCCACAGAGATTTACATCCAACTCTGGACCAAATTCAAGCTCCTCTTTGTGTTTCAAGGCTCTTGACGGAGGCACCGGAGATCTCTCATTTCCTGTGCTTCTTCCTTTGCTCACTTAGCCTGGCTTTTCCTTTCATCTCAGGCCCAGGGGCCCGACGACTCTTTCTTGCACCTGCTTGCTGTTGCCTTTGTGTCCTCATTGAAATAGCAGCATCGTACGCCTGGGATGCCCTTTCCTCGTCTGCTCCCCAAGCATATTTGCAGCTCCTGAGACCCGTTTCCCAGGGATGCCTTCCCACACGAGCACCGGCATGCTTTTGTCTCATAGTCAGGAAGGGTTTTGCTCAAGTAGGTATATATTCTAAGTTACATTTAATGAATATTTTCATGCTAAATTATAAACACCCATGCATGGGGTTGATTTGCTTGTCCCTTAAAAAGTTAAAATAGATGTTTGCTGTATTTGGAAAAAACAACTCACCAGCAACATAGTAGAATGGAAATTAGGGGAATTGACAAAAACAACACCAAATCTTCAGATCAAGAAGTAAAAAAAAAGCCACTATGTGATCATCGAAGAAGCTCTTCCTGTCTGGTGGCCAACTCTTCTTACGGGAAACCTCGATTTCTGGAACTCTAAACACGTGAGAAAAATAAAGAATGGGCTAGGAGCGGGAGGGAGAAAGATTAAAAGGTTCATTCATTGGAAAAAGTACTTAAATCAATAGTAGTAAAAGGTGATTATTGGCCTAAAAGAACTGAAATTCATCTAGGCTTGTCAAGCATCATTTCACATGGTGGGCAGTGTAATGCAAAAACACGATTTTTGATAGGTTTCCCATCATTGTCACTCTCACATTAAAATCATAGCGAACAGAATGGAAATAGGTAGGACTCTCTCAATATCCTTCATATTTGTATATCATTTTTTATTCTAGCCCCTTGTAGTGGTTGAATGAACTCCTCTCTCCCTTCCAGGTAGTTCCCGGTAATTGCAGTCCTCAGTGGTGTGGAGAGGATACCCCTCACTTTACCGTTCTGCCCCTTGTTCCCTCTGCCTTCCGAGGTACGGCTTGGCGGAATGCCAGATTTCCAGTCCTGTCTTCATTGTTTTGAGCTATATTGCATCAGAGAGCATCTCTCATCCTTGAAATAGTTCTGATTTCCAGCCTGTTGCTTCTTCCATCGCAGCCAAATCCCCGTGGCTGTTGTGAGGCCTCACCGACGTTCTGATGGACTCTACGGATCATGGTCACAGTCACCTGTCTGTGCTCCCGGGGATGCTAGTTCTGCTCACAGAATGATGGAATCCTGGGACTGGGAGGGACCTGGGGATTCGCAAGATCCCAAACAACACCGAGAGACCCCGAACCACTTCTTGACTTTTAACTGAATCAAGAAGTCTAACTGATTTGCAAAACGGAAGAAGGTCATCTTTTTAAAAAGTCACTTAGAACAATATAAATGCATGTGTGTGCACACACACGTCAGAACCAAACCGATCTCAAGAATTGTTGGCACCTGGGCTATAATTTTTTTTTTTCAGGATTTTATCTATTTATTTGACAGAGAGATAGAGAGCACAAGCAGGGGGAGTGGCAGGCAGAGGCAGAGGGAGAAGCATGCCCTCCGCTGAGCAGGGAGCCCGACGTGGGGCTCAATCCAAGGATCCTGGGATCATGACCTGAGCCAAAGGCAGCCGCTTAACCAATTGAGCCACCCAGGCGCCCCTGTAATTATTTTTTTCATAGGAAGCTACAGTAATTTGCAATCTAGGCAGTATAATTTTTAGAGTTTCATAATGGCCGATCAATTTTTTTTGTCTTGAAAATTTATTGTCTCATAGTTCTCGAGGTCAGAAATCCAAAGTCAAGGTATTGGCAGGGCCCCGTGCCCTCTCAAGGCTCTAAGGAAGGGTCCTTTCTTGTGCCTTCCAGCTTTTGGTAGCGGCCGGCAGTCCTTGGCCTCCCTTGGCTTGTGGCTGTGTCACTCCAGTCACTCGACTTTTTCTTTCTGTTCTTCACATCACCTTCCCTGTGTGTGTAGGTCTGTCTCTGTGTCCAGATTTCCCCTTTTTAGAAGGATATCAGTCGAATTGGGTTCGGATCTACCCTAGTGACCTCATTTTAACTTCATTTTAACTTACTTATGTGAAAACCCTACTTCCAAAAATAGGGTCAGATTTCTGAACTCCTGGGGGTCAGGACTCTAATATTTTTTTTTAGGAGGGGGACACAGTTCCACCCATAACTGCCCCATAGAAGCAGCCGGCACAAGCCCACAGGCTGTGGTAGGTGGCTCCCGACCCCCTCTTACCAGGGCGTTCCGTGTTTCCTCTGTGAGCTCCCGTCTGCAGCATGTCGAACAGTCTCCACTCTGAGTTCGGTGGCCTTTGACAGCCAGGCTTCGGAAGTTCTAATGTCGTTTCAGATGGCCCTACATAGCCGCCGTGGTATGTGCCCCCTGCTTCGACAGACGCTGCTCTCCCCAGGCCCGTCTGAGCTCATTATTAACCAGATGGACCCCGCCCCCTCTGTGGTTTACGTAATATAACGGTTAAGAGCTTTAACAAAACCACATAACCAGCATTCAGATGGACGCACCTCGGTGTCCGAGCTCTAAGTTACTGATGTCAATCTGGCCACAGGAATAGGAGGAAAACGCTGCCCTTTACTGTTGTTTCCATTGCTCTCCGGGTTAGGCGCAGTGCACGTGCGTCTGTATTCTCTCTGCTGGGCTTGTGCCTCTCACCCAGGTTCTGTCTTTGGTTCTGGCTCTCGTGAAGTTCCCGAAGGAGAAAGTCTCCATGGAGTGTAGGCGGGAGAAAACCTAGAAGAAGCAGAAATTCCGCATGAGATGGTGGAGGTGGCCTCCTCTTTGGCCTTGACCATCCCAGATGGCATCCGGTCGCATGGCAGGGAAGCCTGGTGAGGAGGCAAGCAGTCCATGGGTTGTTTGCTGAGATGCCTCTTTGATGGCTTGTTAATGGATATTCATCAACAACTTAACTCTAAGATTTCTCTCTCCATCTGTGCTACCGGGGAGCCTGCAGGTGGAGTGGCCTGTTAATGAGTTTCTGATACCCTGATTTTTTCCACTGAGAATCAACAATATGTTAGTACTAAGTATAAGTACTTAGTACAATACTTAGTATTTACTACCCCCACTTTTCTGTTGAGAGCTGCCGGTATCTTAGTACTAAGTATTATACTTAGTACTCAGTACCCCCATTTTTTCTGTTGAGAATTGACAATAATTATATTCACTGTCCTCCATCCTCCTCATTGGTATTCCAGCAAGTATGGCACCAGCGTTCTCTTTCATTTCTCTTGATGTCGTGGTGTGAGGTACACAGAGAACCTCTGAGGACAACAAATTGAGTTTTGTCCTCCGTGGATGGGAGGGGGAAACAGCCAAATAGGCCTGGTCTATATAGTTCAAATGCAGAAAAAAAATATTTATCTAGATAACACAAACACAAAAACCCAATTGACTTTCATTTACACAAGCGACCCGACCCGGTACGTCCAGTGGTAGGAGACCGAGGAGGTCAATGCCAGAGCATGTGCCTTGCTCCACAGCACGTGGGCGCACACTGGGACACGCGGTGTCTCCCTGCTCCGTGACGAGATGCAGAAAGACAGACGCAGATGATGAGCACACGTGCAGCCCGTGCATTTGAAGACCAAGTTCACACACACACGTATTTCCAAGTCTGGAGCACCCGAAAGGATTGGATGAATCTTCTTGAATCCTGGAAGAAAGTTACCAAATTAGTATTTGCAGTTGACATGGAAATTATCATGTAGAGTGAAGAGGTGTCTGTAATGATTGACCTAATTCCTTATAGTGAAACAGATGGGAGAGGGGTGGCCCAGGACTAGGTAAGTTCAGAGGGGAGAGAAGGTGGGGTGTCAGCAAAATGCAAGTAATTCTGGTTGAACACATGAGTATTACCTCCCAGACCATCCATTGATTCAGTAAATATTTACCCAGTTTTCCACTCTCTGCCTGGCATTGTGCATTATAATCCCAAATAAATAAGAGACGTGGTTTGGGTTGGCTTGGATTTAATTTGATTAGTTTCACCAGTTCTAAAATATACATTTTAACACTTCTGAAATTGAGATGGATGCTACAAACAGTGGGGACTTAGATAAAAAAGCTATTAGTCACTATTATATTTGGCAGTGCTTTAAAAAGAAAGAAAGGGGGGGAAAAAAGCAGAGAAGAAGAAAACCTGAGTAGTTATGCCCTCGCCTATAGCACAGGTAAATCCATGAGTCATATTTAACTTTTAACTTGGGTATTTTCATTTCTTTTACCGTTACTGTGAATTAAATGCTATACTTATGGATAGTTTTAAAAATACTTGCCTTTTAAATCATTATCCTGCTATGACTAAAGCTAAACACTTAGATTCTTGTCCTTTTCTTGTTCTTCCATTTTCCGGGCACTTGCCAGGCGTGGATAATTGACCCATATAACCATATTTTTAAAATACCATAAGCGGTAAAATTCACGGTAAGGATTAGCTGGATACTACATCCGTATCTATGTCTCTGTATCCCCGAACGAATTGTTGATCGATTGATTTGGGCAAGCATGTATATGTGTGCTGCTGGCTATCACACCCACTAAGCCCGTCACAAAGAAAACCACTGCAGTTGCTGTATCATTAAAAACAATGTAAATTTTTTCCAAAATCAAAAATTTATTAAAAAAAGAAAACAAACCATCAGAGGTGCCTGCCTAGTTCGGTTGGAAGAGCATGTAATTCTTGATCTCAGGGTCATGAGTTGGAGCCCCAAGTTGGGTGTAGAAATTACTTAAATAAATAAAAGTTTAAAAAAAAGTGCATCAGGTCTGATGGATATGCTTTAAGTCTGCTTCACCCATTGGATGAGGACTGACAGTTTATCAACCACCTAGCCTGCTTAAGATGGAGCAGCAATATTGTAAATTACTTGTATGTGGCAACACAGTAGCTCACCGGCAGGCGAGGGATGGTGAGGACACCTGGCTTCAGCTGTCTGTGCTCATCAGTGCGGCCGGCTGATGGTTCTGGTGCTTACGTTGGGGACCCTGCACCCATGTGTTTGTGTCTCCCCTCCCTCCCCGCCCCTCTCCGCCCCATCCTCCCCTTCTCTTCCCTTCCCTTCCCTTTCTTTGTGTTGGTCATAATTCTTATTGTAAAGAATACATTTTTTTTATTGTGTTATGTTAGTCATCATACAATACATCATTAGCTTTTGATGTCGTGTTCCATGATTAGTCATTTGCATGTAACACCCAGTGCTCCATGCAATCCATGCCCTCCTTAATACCCATCACCGGGCTCACCCATCCCTCCCCCAAAACCCTCAGTTTGTTTCTCAGAGCCCACAGTCTCTCAAGTTCGTCTCCTCCTCCGATTTCCCCCAATTCATTTTTCCCTTCCTTCTCCTAATGTCCTCCATGCTATTCCTTATGGTCCACAAATAAGAGAAATTGTATGATAATTGTCTTTCTCTGCTTGACTTATTTCATTAATACAATCCCCTCCACTTCCATCCATGTCGATGCAAACGGTGGGTTTCATCCGTTCTGATGGCTGAGTAATATTCCATTATATATATGAACCACTGCAAAGAATACATTTTCATTCTTCTTGAGTAGTCTTCTTACAGCCTAGGCTTTGTGTCTTAAACCTTATGTCAGTTTTAGGATAATCACTGATTTTCTTTGTACTGAAAACTCAGCAACAAGCCTTTAGTCTATTCAGACTACATCCTTGAAGGGTTTTTTTTGTGTGTGTGTTTTAAAGAAATGCATAAACGTCATATAAGCCATTCACAAGGTGTCCAGGAGGCGACAACGTGAGCATCCAGGTTAGAGACATACAGAAACCTTGCTTTCGTAGCATAACATTGAGGTCACACTAGAGCAAAATGCAAACCACAGCATTTGGGGAGGATGGTTCTGCAGAGCTGGCAAAGGCTGAATCTCCCAGTCAGTATTTTTTGGTGGGTGTGATGGTGATCATTTTAGCCAGTTAACCGAGTGAATGAATGAATGCACACACGCATGCACGCCGGAGCGTCTGGCAGTTTGTCAGCTCACTGTGTTGAGTTTTCATGGCCGTGATTCAGCAAAAGAGGTGAAATACGGATGGTTGTTTTCTCTGCTCTTCCTAATCCACATGCACGCTTACGATGTGCAAAAGGAAAGGCAAAGCTGTGGAAGGAAGATGCAAAGGAAGGCAGAGGAAGGCAAAGCTGCAGAAGGAAAAGTGTGTCCAGCCCGTCCCTCCCCATGCCCACCTGCCTGGGATGCTGTAAGACTATAGTGAAATAAGCTTTGCCACCACCCAGGTGGCCTGTGTCCCAGTTCACAACCTTTTATGCTGTAAAGTGATATGCTGCGTGGATCGTTGCCCCCGTTCTTATGGGGGGACCGTGCCTCCCCGAGTGCCACTTGGTTTATCGTCTACGCGTTTGCTGGAGCACCAGCCCCCCGGGGCTGGCCGCAGTGCTGGCCATCAGGTCACCTCCCAGCTGTACACCCCTCGTGCTGTGTTTGCGGGCCAGTGTGGCTTCTCTCCCTCCTCCACTGGGCATCCAGCCACCTGCAGCCTCCGTCTGGGTCCTTGGCTGTTTGGGCTGCCTCTCGGGGTAATCCAAAGGACAAAAGCTGCTTAGACCACGACGTGGAAGACAGGAGTGGCATCTAAGACCTGATGGGTGGCAGATATTTGGGGGTAAGGGATTCAGTATAGTTCCACTCACATCCTTATGTGAGGTGATAGAATTACCAGTGATTTTTTAAAAATTCTGTTAGTCCATATTGTATTTTTCTACAAGGGACAGGGCTTTTCTTTATGGAGAAGTGGAAAGAGCTTGGATTTTGGAGTCGGATGGATCCGGGTTCAGTCTTGTCTCTGGCACCCGCTAGCTGTGTGACCTTTAACATCCGACTTGCCCTCTCTGAGCTCCAGGCGCTTCACCTGTAAAACAGAGTTGCCAGCTTCCTGAAGTAGCGTGAGGATTAGACATAACCGGCGGGCGTGAAGCGCAGAAGCGCAGTGGACACAGCCACACGTCCGTCTCTGCGGTTCTCCCACCCTCCGCGCCCCTGCTCCTCTCTCCAGGGAACCCCTCCGCCAGACCGTGTGTTTCATATGGAGGATGAACTTTGGCAAAACCTGAGCCAGTTGAGTCACTGTAACTGTCCCGAGCCCAGGGGCCAAGTCCAACTGGGTCCATTCATTCATTCCTTCATTCAACACATACTCTGCGTGGGGCCCCTCCCGTGTCTGGGTGTGCACCCTTCCTCCGCAGTGTTGTCTTGGGGAGTCTCCTCACCTGCTGCTTCCCGTCGGCTCCATGGTGTCTCAAGCGTTGCATTACTGGCATTTCTGATTTTAGAATCAGTGCTGGGTTATAATTCACGGCAGCCCCATTCTTGAGGCTTTTCAGCCTTTCCCCGTGCCCGTCGACAGGGACCAAAACCTAACTCACAGAGATGTAATTTCCAGCCAGTCTCAGGCCCATTACTGTCCGCTGTCTTCCGGAGATAGTTCCAGATTTCTGCCTCTAAGAAAAGCCGGACTCCATGCCCGTATGAGCGCTCAGCCCCAGCTACGCTGTGATAAATGGCTAAATTATCTCTTAATTGAGTACAAGCAGAATACAATGGGAGAAAAAGGGACGTGTTCAAACACTGCCGCTTCTTCAAGGGAAATTGAATAAGTGCTCTTTCACGTCTGATTTTTTAAAAGTGGGTTTAATGACACTGTTGTGCGGCTAATGCCGTGGAAACACACAGCCTCCCCCGAGGGTAGGCGCATAATAACAGTATTAAAGCCAGATCGCGGAAAAGGGCCTTCCCTGACTGTCTTCCGTAGCATTTCTCATGTGAGTACTTGGACAACCTAATGTAAAAATATTTTGGCTGCAGGTGTCACGAGTGACACACTGGACCCTCTCTCCCCAGTATGTCGGGACAAAAGCGGTTTCTTTAAGACCTGCACTTTTAATGAACCGTCTTATTGTAGACACTCAGAATCTAATAGTGTGCCTTTTGGTGAAGTTGTTGAGAATTTTAATGCATTTTAGTTCTCATTCATCACGGCCTATGTGCCCCTAGCGGGATGGTCTTTAGAAATAGGATTAACTTCTAGAGGAATGCATTAGCTATGCCACAGAAGTAGGCAATGCGCTAACTAGTCTGATAGATTGCTCCAACCTTCAAATCCTTCTGGCCGCCCCCCTCCCCGACTTTTTTCCCTTTATTGACAGCTTCTCATTGAATGGCTAGAAGCATTAGTGTGTTTAGGAGTTAGATGTTTTGTATGATCCTAGGCTGATCTCATATTCCCTTTCTGAAATTAATTCGACACTGCTTTACATGTTAATCCGCAAAGGATTGATTTGGAGAAGGTCAGAGCAGTGCAGCCTCAGAAAATGGAAGAAAAGCCCCACTTAGAACAGCTCATTTCAGTTCCCAGACCTAAGCCTAGCTGCCTTTTCATTGTGGCACTTAGACAGCTGTAGGCGGCTTGGACACCTCGCAGAATACATCAAACAGTGGGGTTTGATGTGGGCTGTAGGATCGTTGGACTAATTAAGTTTAGCTTGGTTAACCAATTGCAGTTTGCAAATTGAACAATTGCACTCTGAAAGCTTCTGACACAATAGAACACAGAATCTTCTTTTTAGGCATAAACATTCTCAATAATGGAGTAGTACTTTTTTGAAAGAAGCTTATACCAAATCCACCCAATTTGGATGTCTCTAATGTAAAGTTCGTTTCATTGGTAACAAAACTGCGGTCTCCTTTATTCAGGGAACTGCATGATGTCAAAGACAAGAAGGCCCAGTGCCGTGGGTGGGGAAGGCGGTGGAGGAGAGGGGCGAGGGAGAATCCCCCGTGGGTGCAGAGTAGGGGAGTGTTTGAGAATTAAGAGATTTAAATTCTTCTTCTTTTTAAAAAATTTTAAATCTTGAGCCCCAGTCAAACAAATGTTGGAGAACTGATCACAACGAAGGCTCAAGATAAGTAACGGTTCTTAGAAGATGAAAACACAGTAAACCCAGAAAATCGAATTAAGGCGAATTCGGGGTCATTTGGTGAAAAGACTCAATTTTAGAGGGAAGGGCAGAGAAAGCAATGAAGTCCAGACTGAGCAAAGGCACGAATGGTAAGACCAGAGTAATTCCAAATGTGCATAAAAAGGAAAGTGTCCGTGTTTATAATCTACCTTTATATCAGGAGATTTCACGTTAGTAGGCTTTTTTTCATTTTGAAAATAATACGACATGTAACGCAACCTATTATCTAATGCTTCGTCACTCGTTTTAATCTAATTTTAACCTTTCTCAAATGCTTACTCTTTGCTCTGGAAAGTTCCTACAACGGCCGTGGTGTATGGTGTATGACAGCCAAACAAGGTTGCTCTGAATGACTGCCAGGAAGGAGGAGAGCCAACTTTAATTTTTGCTAATGGACGTCTTGCTGGGATCTGAGCAATGGGAACAGCTGCCTTCTGTGATCCTTTGCTTAAGTAATTAGTGTCATCGTCAGGCTTTAAAAAAAAAACGGAAAAGGAAACACTACCACCTAGTTCTTTTGCATCTGTGAGCATAAAGCAAAAAGCAGGGAGCGGGTGCTCGGATTACTGGCGGCTGTGGCGCGCCCGCCTTTGGTGACATCAGTGCCGTTCGTGAGAGTGCGGTCATGTCCTGACCCCTGTCTGTGGACAGCCTCGCGCCGGTGCTAGGCTGTCCCTTCCATCACCGCGGCTCTTCTTGACTTCTGATGGGGTCACATTCCGATAAACTCTGCCCTTCCTTGATTTACAATGGAGTTCTGTTCCATTAAACCCATCGTAGGTTGAAAATAACTTCCTAAGTCCAAAATGCGTTTAAGACGCCTAACCTACTAAACGTGACAGCGTGGCCTAGCCTCCCTGAGATGTGCTCAGGTCACTTATGTTAACCCACAGTTGGGCAAAATCGCCTAACGCAAAACCTATTTCATAACGAAGGGTTGACTAGCACATGTAATTTACTGAAAACTACCGAAAGTGAACAACAGAATTGTAAGCGCATGGTTGTAAGCGCAAGGGTCATGTCCCCCCGTGACTTTGTGGCTGGGAGCTGTGGGTCCCCGCCCACCATCACAAGGGAGGATCCTAGCTCGTATCACAAGCCCAGAAGAAGACAGATTCCAAATACGAAGTATGGTTCTTACTGAATGCACATACCTTTGTACCATCGTAAAGTGGAGCCATGATTAGCAGAGTCTTTAGAGAAAGGAACTTTGGGAGGTATTTCTTGCTCCCCTTATTGGTGGGCATGCCGAGGATAAAACCAGGTCTCTTACCTTCTTTTCTTCTTGGGACATAATCTCTTAACATGCTAGTGAGAGAGCTCTCCATCATCTGGAAAAAAGTAATTTCCATTTCTGAAATGTTGGGGGGGTCATCGGTTGGTTCTGGAATAATGAATTCTCGTGAGGGGGGAGAAATAGGATGTTTATGATAAAATAAATGTATGTGCATTCATTTAGGATTTATTGGATCAGGACTCGGTGGGCACGAACCATAGCTGTGTATCTCCACTTCCCAGAATAAATATTCGTAATAGGTTAGTATCTCTATCAACGCCCTTCAGGGGCAGCATCAACTTACATATAAACTCTGTCCCTGGACCGAGCTAGAGACCTGGCTTTAGGACTAGAGAAGCTGAATAGGAGAAGGTAACCTGAGGTGACTAGTCTATGATTCACCCAGGTTCCCAATGGCTTTACTGTGTCCTGAGTCAAAGGCATTAGGGACACTGTAAGAATCTCATAGGCCTATGTCCCTGGATATAGATGTCCACCCTTGCCCATAGGATAAGCCGCTGAACCAGTAGGAAAGTTTTTCTCTGAATCACTCTTAGAAAGTGGCATGGACGCACGCATTGCTGTATCCACTCTCTTGCCGACCTGCATGTTCTGACGGTCCCGGTGCGCCTGTTTTTCTATAGTCTCCATTTAGTACCTCCAAAACAGAGTAGCCCTGCTCCCTCACCCCTCCAGAAACCAAATAAATATAAACACTTTGAAACAGGGTCCAGATCTGCAAAAAGTGCTAGTGTGGGGGAAAAAAAAACACGCTCCCCTCCTCCTAGTCAGGCCGTGAGAAATTGACATGTTGGGGTGTTTTCTCCTGGTTAAGACCTAAAGAGAATTTAGAGAATGTCTGCCTCTTTTCTAGCCACTTGTCTGCGTGCACTGAGCCTGCATTTACATGTGGCCACAGCTCTGCGTGGCCAGAGCACGGGGCCACGGAGTCCTTGCCTCCTGAGAGCTCAGCTCACGTGGGGACAGCGTCATCCGGAATATAGACACAGACCAGACTCATTGCCATCAGCGGCAAGAGAGGTTCTCTGGCGACCCAGGTCTCTGCAACAATGGTATCTGCAACAAATCTGTGCAGGGGGGAGACTTGGACAGCTTTCCAGATGGTTCTCAAAAGGCTGCCCCCAAGGGCCGAGCCACGGCCAAAGCCTGGGGTCTCACGCTGGTCTGTAAGAGCACCGAACTGATGAATTTGACACAGTGTATACTCTATTTTTCCTGGGGGGTTGGAATGTGACAAGGCTTTTGTGCCGGATTCTTAAGTGTGCTGCTTTTGTTTCTCAACAACGATATGAAAAGCGTGCGTGTCTGAAATTGTTTGTTGCTTTTGTTTTGGGTGTCTTGTGTGTGTTTTTGTTTTTTGCTTGGAAGCTGTTTCTCAGTATGTATGATGATAGTGGTTATTTCTCACAGTGGGGAATTAGAAGGGACTTTGGAAGAGACCAGATCTTTGTTTAACCTGAACTGCTGGAAAAGCTGCTTCAATCACTAGCCTCCGTCCTCCTCACCAACTGCTTACCCACACCATTTGCCTGCCTCCCCCCCCACCCCCCACCTTGTCTAGCTGGGCTTCCAAGAGCATGATCTTTGTATCAGCATCACCTGAGAAAAGGTGAAAACCCGAGGCCCCCTGGTCCTACCAGGTCAGAGCCCACAGGTCAAATTCATAAGATCCCTGGGTGATGGGTGCGCGTGGTAAAGTCCAAGAAGCACCACGTACCATTCTACTGAAGACTTTATTTTCTCTTTCTGTTTTCCCTTTCCTTACCTCTCACTTCCCTTCTCTAATTCTTCCTAGCTGCCTTTCTCTACTTCCCGGACTTCCAGGAAGAGGTCAAGGTGTTAATTTCTCTTTCTTGGTATTATGAATATTCTGCATAGGTTTGCCAGAGAAAATAGTGTTTTTGGACCTACTTAAACTACTAAATGATCTGTTGTTTATCTAAAATTCACCTTCGACTGGGTATTCGGTATTTATTATTTGCGAAATCTGGCAACCCTCGTTGGAAGGAAACAAAAGTATCTCCCCTTTGGGAGAAAGTGATAGTAGATAAGGTACGCAGGCAGGTTCCGAGGGGAAGCCTCGTCAGTCGTCCATTCACGTCCTGCCTTTGGCCTGGCTCGTACTTTGAAAGGGATGAGATTTGGGGTTTGGAACGAGATGTCAGTGGCGTGTTGCCTCTGACTGAGGTTGTAGGTGTGTTTGGGGGGTGGGGGTGAGGACAGGAGACATCAAGAGAAAGCTCTATCTATTCCTTCTGAGCCTCCAAAGACTATCAAATAAATCAGGCCCCACTCTGGAAAAACCCATACTGACCTAGAATTGGGGGGCACATTTTTCCACCAGGTGGCTTTAGGTAAGGGAGCTGGCAGAGCTGAGCCACAAAATTTGGAAGAGAAAATGCCCTCCATGTGAGTGTTTTAATTTCTACGGGGTTCGAGTTTGGGCATATTATGTCAGATTTAACTATTAAGTTTTCTTGTTTGATGGGGGAACATGAAGCTCATTTATTTACCTCATTAGATGCAAGTACTGCAGGTGTTTCTGAAACAGCTCGTGACCTAATATTTCTTATTGTTAGGTACTTCCAGATGATGGAGTTTGACTCCAATGCCCCGAAGCAATGAAACTCAGATTTAGGGTTTCAACATTTGCCATGACTCTTTGCTTTTTATGCCACTTAATAAGTTGTACATACATATTCTAAGGGAAATTATGAGCTGCCTTATTCATTACACATTTTTCCAACTTGTAATTGTGTTGGCATCAAATGTTGGCAGCATTTGAAAGAAATTGACATATTACTTGATCATTGTAAATCTCCCAGTGCTTTTAACTGAAAATGGCATTAGAGCCATTTTCTTAAAATTTTGCTTTTTTACATTATCCCTCTTGAGGAAATATGCAGTGTTGGTAGAATTCTTTCAGGACTCGTTCGAAATGCTCAACCTTTCAAGAACGAGTCTGTGAGTCTTTTTGCTATTGGCATACTGACCTGAAAAGCATAAATAAGAATGCCTTTGGAGCTCAGACATGAATGAGATTATTACAGGAAATTACGTGGTGGAAGAAATGGGAAACTTGAATATTAAAACACTGGTTGTTTGGCAGTGTGTTTGCGTTGCTTAGTATCATAAAGTAGGTTGTATGGGGGAAATACTGGCTAAATTTATAATCTGGTAAAGAGATCTTCCTAGCTGCAACAAAATTACCCATGTCGTTTACATGTTTGCAAATACATGAAGCATAATACTGCCAGAAAACAGGAATCCAAGACTCCTTGTAATCTCATTGCGGAGATGAAAAATTTAAGAACTTCTCGTTCTCCATCTTTTTTTTTTTCTCCTGGTATATGGTCTCTGGCTTACTCTTCCGTATATAATTTCTTATTTTAAACTCACTAAATTTAATGAGTAGTGTTTGTTTGTTGAGGAAATCATTTCCTTAGCCATTTAAACACACTTTTTGAGTCAAGATAATGAGATATACATTTGGGAGCTTATGAAGCCTCACGTAACAATTATTTTTAAACTTATTTCAAAAATTAAAAGTCTAAGACGTAATTTGGTCAATTTCAGTATTAGGCAGTCATATCCTGCAAGTCACGGTTGTTCAGAGGTCAAGGGATAAACTGTAGCTGGAGTGATATAAAGGATATCTGGAACTTTAAAATGTTGTTAGTTAACATACTGTGTGTGTTATAAAAATGATAAATGATGCCATAGGAGGTAGATATTTTTCCTTTGGGAATCCATTATCTCCCAATTTGATCAGACTCTAAGAAGGTCAGTGGGAGGAGACATTTACTAAGTATATCTTAGATGCAGAGTCGATTCCATAAAACCTCAGTAGTTTTCACCTGGACCTGGTCTTGTCCTTTGTAGGACACCTTCCCCTGTGTTCCTGAGGCTAGAGTGTGTCTGCTGCAATTTGCTACTAAAGCAGAGTGATCGTGGTAGGGTAGAAGGAGCAGTTCCGTGTTCCCAGTGCCCTGGCCATTCCTAGAACAATAAAGAATCACAGAATTTCAGAGGAGGAAGAGACTTAGCAAGCTCTTCCCCATCTCTCTGGTATTATTACACATTAAGGAACCAAGACAGAGAGGGGCACCTGGCTGGCTCAGTCGGTGGAGCATGTGACTCTTGATCTGGAGGTTGTAAGGTTGAGCCCCACATTGTGTAGAGATTACTTGAAAAAAATAAAATCTTAAAAAAACAAAAAAAACAAAAAACAAAGACAGGAGAGGGGCTGGCTTGTGTCTCCAGTTGTCTGGTCAATAGCCAGTCCACACTAGCTGCTGTGGATCCTAACTCCCATCCTGAGCCCTTTCTACTACCTCACACCGTCTTGTGCTTCTGACCTTCTTCAGACCTGATGTTCAGTAGCATGAGAGAGCACAAAAAGCAGGTATTTTGAAAGTTTAGAGATTATTACTCACACATTTATATATTGGTGTCATAAGTGGGAAGAGAGCTTTGTAAATTATTATTATTATTTTTTAAAGATCTTATTTCCTTGAGATAGAGTGAGAGCGCGAGCTCAGAGAGAGTGGGAGAAGCAGACTCCCCTCTGAGCAGGGAGCCCGACGCATTTCTGGATCTCACGACCCCATTCATTGTTTATGTATAACACCCAGTGCTGCATGTAATACGTGCCCTCCTTAACACCCATCACTGGGCTAACCTATCCCCCCCCCCCCCCCACTGCCCTCTAAAACCCTCAGTTTGAGTCCCGGAGTCCATGGTTCATTTCCTCGCTCCTATTTCCCCCCTTCATTTTTCCCTTCCTTCTCCTAATGCCCTCCATGCTATTCCTTATGTTCCACAAATAAGTGAAACCGTATGATAATTGACTTTCTCTGCTTGACTTACTTCACTCAGCATAATCCCCTTCAGTTTCATCCATGTCAATGCAAATGGTGGGTATTCATCCTTTCTGATGGCTGTGTAATATTCCATTGTATATATGGACCACGTCTTCTTTATCCATTCATCTGTTGAAGGGCATCACGGCTTTTTCCACAGTTTGGCTCTTGTGGACATTGCTGCTAGGAACATTGGGATGCATATAGCCCTTTTTTTCACTACATCTATATCTTTGGGGTAAATACCTAGTAGTGCAATTGTAGGGTCACAGGATAGCTCTATTTTTACTTTTTTGAGGAACTTCCATACTGTTTTGGCTGTACCAACTTGGATTCCCACCAACAGTGTAGGAAGGTTCCCCTTTGTCCACAGCCTCTCCAACATTTGTTGTTTCTTGCCTTGTCAATTTTTGCCATTCTAACTGGTGTAAGGTGGTATCTCAATGTGGTCTTTTTTTTTTTTAAGATTTTATTTATTTGACAGAGAGAGACAGTGAGAGAGGGAGTATAAGCAGGGGAGTGGGAGAGGGAAAAGCAGGCTTCCCGCTGAGCAGGGAGCCTGACGTGGGGCTTGATCCCAGGACCCTGGGATCATGACCTGAGCCGAAGGCAGACGCTTAGCGATTGAGCCACGGAGGTGCCCCTCATCATGGTTTTGATTTGAATTTCCCTGATGACTAACACTTTAAATGACAGAAGGAGTTGATGGAGGTCTTATAGAGAGATAGGATTAAGGGAAGTTGCAAAAAATAAAGTACTTTAAAATCTTCAGGAGTAAATTCTTTAGCTTTTGACCTCTCCTGATGCTTGTAATAATAATAGTTCTTTAGGATATTATTCTCCTTGTTGATTCCTGGAATCAGCCAAAGTTCCTGGGTAGTAAGTAGCCTCAGCAGCACATGAATGTCAATTTCTAGCTGGGTATTATTTCGATATTTGAGCCAAACATAATTTAGGGGCAGGCAGTGAGATGTTAATACTCTGAGCTGGTTTCAGGTCTGGAATTGGAAGGTGATAAGACCAGGGTGAGGAACTGGGAAAAGCCAGAGCTTCCGTTGTGTATACGTGGCGATGGGTTTATACCTCATGCATACATACATTGTTTCAGCAAATAGATTTTTTTTTAAAAGATTTTATTCATCTCTTTGACAGAGAGAGAGAGAGAGAGAGAGAGAGACAGCGAGAGAGGGAACACAAGCAGGGGGAGTGGGAGAGAGAGAAGCAGGCTCCAGGGAGCCTGATGCAGGGCTGGATCCCAGGACCCCGGGATCATGACCTGAGCTGAAGGCAGGTGCTTAACAACTGAGCCACCCAGATGCCCCAGCCTTAAAAAATAGACTTTTTAAGTTTTTAAATACTGTATAAAATTAACGGCCATTTTTCAAATTATATTGATGTTGTTAAGGATGTATAATTTAAAGGGATCCTATGTTAAATATTTTCAGATTTTGGAATTCTGTCTGCCTAGCTTATAGGGCTGGGAGCCCAGCTGGAGATGACAGAGAGAAATGAAGATATAAGTTGACCTCTGTGGGGTGAATGTGGACAATGTCAGTTTTCTCTGTGTTTCCTTCCCTTCTCCTTTTGGCTTCTTGGGTTTTGCTCACTGATGGCATCCCTGAATTCTATCCCATTGGAGTTAATTGTAATGTGTGTATTTGTTTCCCTGCTTGATTGTGAGCAATTCGAAAATGCCGTATTTGGTTAATCTTTGTATTCCCTGCTGTTCCTAAGACAACATATAATAATTGCTCAAAAAATGTTGTATAAGTGAATGAACGTTGGATTTAGTTAAGGAAATTTGCATCGGTTTTGTTTCCACACTTTAAGACAAGGCACATTCTTTTCAAAGCCTTCTTTGACTTGGTGAGGGAAGCCCGTGATTTGTTACCAGGCTTCAGGGAAGAAATCCAAACAGAGTGTATACTGATATGTGTGTTTTTGTATGTGTATACTATACTAGGGTTTGAGGGAAATACACCTTTTTTAGTTCTTAAACAGCCCATTTCAGAAGAAGAGGATGTGGCTAGGCTTGATCCTTCCATGAGTGGGCTGGGGCCATGTCCCCTCTCCTTGAATTTGGGTGGGCTCTGTGACTGCTTTGACCAATAGAATGGTAGAAGTGACAGTGTGCTCGTTTCTGGGCCCAGGCCTTAAAAAATGGTGGCTTCCACTTCCTGTCCCTTGGGACACTTGCTCTTGAGTCCAGTCATCATGCTGAGAGGCAGCCTGTGTAGCTCTGTGGAGAGCTGAGTTCTGGCCCAGCTTCAGCTGAACTCCCAGCTAGCACCAACCTGCTAGCGGTGTGCGTCCGCCATTTTGGAAATAGATCCAGTGGAGCTGTACCAGCTGACACGACTGCTTACATCTGCCCCAAATGAGGATTTGTAAGCAAAATAAATAACAGAGTGATTGAAACCACCAATGTTAGGGGGGTTTGTTAGGGAGCACTAGATTATTGGAACTGAGACCTATGTGAGCATCCCAGTTATCTCAAGTACTCGTGGGGACCAAGGAGGGCATGGGTAATGGAGATTCACTAATT
Source organism: Potos flavus (assembly GCA_028534135.1). Lineage (NCBI taxonomy): Eukaryota > Metazoa > Chordata > Mammalia > Carnivora > Procyonidae > Potos > Potos flavus. The sequence continues at coordinate 185,735,129 of CM052898.1, read as the reverse complement.
TGTTTACTCAACACTGACTACGCGTATGTGGACCAGGAGCTGTGCTGTATCCTGGCAGTGGCTGGACGCTATCCGTCTAGTTTCCCCGGAAGGAGATCTGATGTCTTCTCCCCACGGCCAGGGTAGTGCTCCTCTTCTCCCCGCTGCCCCTTCTATGTTTGCACTCCCGAACGCTCTCCATGACAGACTCATCATGCTGCTTCTTCTACTGGTTTGTAAGAGCCTGTTTTCTCTCTCTGACTAGACTGTGGTTCCACAAAGGCTGGGATATAGCCTCGGGGTACTTAACCTCAGCATCTAGCGTATCATAGGTCAATACGTGGATATCGTGAATATGGAATTCAGAGCACTGAAACCTCACTTTTATCCAGTGATTCCCCACCAACCGTATTCTCAGAGGTGGTGTATTTTATTTTCCCAAAGGCATGGGTCAGCGAGTCCTGGACCCTGGAGGGACAGGTGTTACCCAGCAGCCATTCTCCTCTGCGTCACTTCCAGCGTGGAGACTGGCTATGGTTGGCTTTGTCACCTAGATGCCATTTCAAGGCCCACTACAAAAATCACTGGATTTCATCCCCGACTTACAGTCAGAAGCATCCAAAAGAGTGGACTAGGGTGCCTGGGTGGCTCAGTGGGTTAAGGCCTCTGCCTTCGGCTCAGGTCATGATCTCAGGGTCCTGGGATCGAGTCCCGTATCGGGCTCTCTGCTCAAGCAGGGAGCCTGCTTCCTCCTTTCTCTCTGCCTGCCTCTCTGCCTACTTGTGATCTCTCTCTGCCAAATAAATAAATAAAATCTTTAAAAAAAAAAAAAAAAAGAGTAGACTAGATTTTTTTCTCCGAATTTTTATTATGAAAAAGTTGAAATATACTAGAAAGTTGAAGGAGCAGTATGCTGTGTACCAGTAATCCCCAACACCTGGCTTCAGGAACTGTTTATGTTTTGTCCTTTTTTTTTTTTTCTTTGTTTGCCTGTTGGTTGAGATACAGCATTTGAAAGTACGTTGTAGACTTCTTTACATATCACCCCTAAAGGCTTCAACATGCATCTCTTACTACAAAGACAACATGCATCTCTTCTGCTACAAAAGCACAATGCCACTATTTCTTATATAAATACTAACTCAGTAGTATCTAGTTCATACTTAAATGTCTTCAATTGCGTAAAACATGTCTTGGGTTACCGTTAATTTCTAACCAGGACCTAGCCATCATTGTGCATTGCACTCGTTTGTTATGTTTCTTTTATCCCTTAAAAAAATGACATCAAGGTTTTGGAGAGCCCAGGGCAGTTATCTTAAAGAAGAGCCCACATTCTGGATTTAGATGTTTACCTCGTGGTGACGTTTTTGTTCCTCCAGCCCCTGGATTTCTTATAAACTGGAAGGTCTAAAAATTTGATTTGACTCAGGTTAAATATTTGGGGCAGGGAAGCTTCCTCGGTGATGCTGTGTATTTCGTATCATTTCGCATCATATTGTACCTTTCTCATTGATACTAAGTTCAACCTCTTGGTGAGGAGCTTTACTACCTGTTCTCTCCATGGTTAAGGTCTCTTTCTGTGAGTCATCTGTGGAGCATCACTTCGGCACACCAGGCAATATTCTGTTCTCTGTATCTTTAGTGATCCTTGCTTAAACCAAGTCTCTGAAAAATGGAGATTTTTCTTACCTGTTTTTCCTTCTTCATTTATTAACTGATATTATTCTGTAAAGAACCATTTTCAGAGTAGGCAGTTGATGTACTAGTCGCTCCAGGAGCAGCAAACAAGTGATTTACTTCTCTTTTGTTCTCTGTCTTGACTCTCTCTGAGCTCGTGCTATAGACTTGTGAATTATTATCTTATAATTAATCACAGTTCTTATTCTTTATGGAATTGGTCCGGATTTGACCAATTTGGTTCTTTTTAGTGGCGAACGATACTTAGAAATGGAGATCTTTGACTTCTCCTTCTGAGAATGATGCACCACAAGCTTACCAGACTCCTCCCTCTCACCCCGAAAATAACCGTGCGAACTGAGCATAATACAAAAAGCAGTTACCCTAAGTCACTGAAGAGTGAACAGAAGCAGGCAGGCTCTGTGGGACTCCCTCCTTGGAAAGGGAAGGACTAGAGCCAGCCAAAGTAAGCCCGGGCCAAGTGCTGGCAGTACAGTGAAGGGGTCGGAGAAGGCATCTCCAAATTTCTGTCTATGTACCTCGTCAACTGTTGAACCACGCATGCGTGGAATAGACTAAAAGCTCCTCAAGTAATGACAGAAGATTGGAACTAAGACTAAAGCTGCTGCCCAGAGGGACAGAGTTTGCAATTCTGGTTCAGCCAAGGTAGTTGCCAACCAAAACAAAAGAAACAACACTCGGGGGGCCTGGGTGGCTCAGTCAGTTAAGCGTCTGACTCTTGGTTTTGGCTCAGGTCATGATCGCAAGGTCCTGGAATGGAGCCCTGCCTGGGGCTCTGCACTCAGCAGGCAGTCTGCTTGAGATTCTCCCTCTCCTTCTCCCTCTGCCCCTCCCCCTCGATCCCATGCACGCTCTCTCTCTCTCCAATAAAATAAATAGATCTTTAAGAAAAAAGAAAAAAACATTCATCAAAGAGAAAGAAGAAACTCCAGAATCTATGCGATTTAACATTTGTCATGTCTAGAATATGAAGCTAAAATACTCCACAGTTGAAGAACCCAGAAAATAGAACATCCTCTTAAGAGAAAGGAAAATCAACTGCGTCCAACCCCAAGCTGAAGAAGGGGAGAAGCAGAAGAGGATTTTTCCGTGACTGTTAGTAACTGTGCTTAATGAAGTAAAACAGTATAAGCTCACCATGAAGGAAAAGACGGGCTATCTGAGCAGAGAAATGGAAATGATAAACGAAGAACCAAATGGAAATTCTAGAACTGAAAATACAGTACCTGAAATAAAATATTCACTTGCATGGACTTCATAGTTGAATGGAAATGACAGAGAGCAAAGATGGGGCAGCAAAAACATGTTAGAATGAATAATGGCTTAAACGTTTCCAAATTTTATGAAAAGTAGAAATGTACAGATAGCAGGTGGTTGAAGAGTGTCAAGCTGAGTAAATACGTGCTAACTTTTTCACACTGTTGGAAACCAAAGGTCAAGAGCAAACCTTAAAAGCAACAAGAGAGAAACAATATAAGGGAACCGTAGTCTAATTAATGGATGACTTCAGGAGCCACCGGGGCCAGGAGAGAAGGGAACAACATCTTTAAAGTGCTGAAAAACAGCAATTTTCATCTCAGAATTCTGCATCTAGTAAAAAATCCTACAAGTATCAAGGATGAGGATGATTAAAAGGTTCAGAGACAGATGGTGGTGATGGTTGTACAACACAAATATTTTTCATGCCACTGAATTTTACCTTCAACAATGGATAAAATAGTAAATTTTATTATATATGTTTTGCCTCCCCCCCTCTTTTTTTTAATAATGATGCAGGGTGTCCGGGTAGCTCACTCAGTTAAGCGTCCAACTCTTGATTTCAGCTCAGGTCTTGATCTCAGGGTCGTGAGTTCAAGCCCCATGTTCAAGCCCCTACTTAAAAAAAAAAAATCAGGACATGTTAGATAAGGAAAATGATGAGAATTCATCCCCAGCAGACCTGAATTTCAACAAGTGCTAGAGGAATTTCCTAAAGCTGGAGGGAAATGACACCAGATGGGAACTGGGACCCTTGGGGGAGAAATGAAGAATAACCAAAATGGTAAATACTTGGGTAAATACAAAATACTATTTTTTCCTTTGTGCTTTTCTCTCTCAATTTCTTTGTCAATCCTGTAACTATTAAAAGCAAAAATTATAACTGTCTTGTGGGGCTTGTAACATTTGCAGATATGGTGCCTAAAACAACTGTGAGGGTCGACGTGAACCTCTATTGTTGAGAGATTTCTGTATTTTACAGGAAGTGGTACAATATTGACTATAAGTGGGCTATGAAAAGTTATGATGTATATTATAATCCCTGGTGCAGCCACTTAAAAATGCAAAGAAATACAGTGAAAAAGCCAACATAAGAATTGAAATGGATATTCAAAGAATTTTTGTTAAAGGCAGGAAATGAGAAACGGGAACAAAATTTTTATTTATTTTGTGACCCATTAAATGAGTCAAAGGAAATCATTTTTAAAATTAGGTTATAATAATTTGATAGTAGCCATTTAAAATTGAATTTTTGGAAGAACATTTTTTAAGACATTTATTTTACCCTGGTTATTTTCTTTTCTCCTTCTCCTTCTTCCTCCTCCTTCTTCCTTCTTCCTTCTTCTTCCTTCTTCTTCTTCTCTCTTCTTCTTCTCCTCCTCCTGCTTCTTCTCCTCCTCCTTCTTCCTTCTTTCTTCTTCCTCTTCCTCTTCCTTCTTCCTCTTCCTCTCCTCCTCTCCCTCCTCCTCCTCCTTCTTCTTCTTTTAAATTAGGCTCCACACCCAATGTGCGGCTTGAGCTTACAACACCGAGATCAAGACTTGTATGCTCTACTGAGGGAGTTGGCCAGGCACCCTGAAGAACATTTATTAATTATGGATAAAATGCTCTTGATGTTGTGCTAAGTGAAAAAAAAGGATACTCAGCCACTGTAATATGACAAAAAAAAAAAAAAAATTCGCACACAAAATATAGAAAAAAAGTTTTAAGGAAATATACCAAAATACTTTTTGGTAGTAGAATCCTAGGTGACGTAATACCCCAGTCTTACTTTGGTACATTCTCCAAATTTTCTACAATGAGCATGGGTTATCGCAAGATTTATTTTTTAGCTGTTACGAGTACGTAGTTACATATTAACACTTGGCTTTTCTACATTCTCTGTTTTGGCACTTTACTAAAATTTATTTTTATTCGAATAGCTTTTTACTAATTCCTTTAGATCTTCTAAGCACATGGTTGTGTGATGGACATATAATAGAACCACTCAGTCATGAGATCTCTTGGTGTCTGACGCTCACTTTTATGCAACCGAGAACCCCCAGGAGCGAATCAGCACTATTCACACGAATTGGTGGGTCCCAAGCAGTGGGAATTACACGTCCTGGGTCCATCCTTGATTCTGCGTCTATGGCGTAGGCTCCTTGTAAGGATTAAATGTGCTGATGGGTGCAGAGTGCTGACTTGGTACTTGGCCATCAGACTCTCTCAACAAATGTTAGTGGTTATTACTGTGATGATATATCTCTTGCACGTACTTTCCTTCTGGAAGGGTGCGGAGCCGAGCCCTGGGAAGCAGCTACACCAGTCTGTGGGCAGCTCCCATGAAAGGAGGAGCCATAAAGAGTCCATTCTCAGGGCTGCCAGCTCTGGGCAGCCGTGCCTCAAAATGATATCAGGCTGGCGTGTGTTCTGTTTTCCAAATATTTAAAACTCCACGCCTTGGGAGAAGATAGTCTCACTTATGTGAGAAAGGATGTTGAGTGTGAAGATGATGATGGTAGCCCACATACGCTCTGAAGAGGTCTCACCGTGGAGGAATCCATCTCTAGGTTTATCCAAGGAACAAAGAAGGAGGAATCTCTCTGGTAAACCGCCTTGGAGAGGGTCCCCGGGATGTCTGCCTTCCGGTAGGCAAGCCCCTCCCCTTGAGTGTGGGCTGGACCTAGGCTCTCTTCTAACAAGGAGAATATGGCAAAAGTAATGGGATATCACTTCTGAGAGTCCGTTACGAAGAGGATTGTTACTTCTGTCATGCTGACCTTCTTTCACTCCTTTTTGGAGTGGTTGCTCTGGGAGAAGCAAGTGGACGTGCAGTGAGTCTCTTTGTGGCGAGGCCCATGTGGCTAGAAACTGATGTTTCCTCCGTGAGAAGCTGAGGCCTGCTGGCGGGTGTGTAAGTGAACCCGGATGTGGGCCCTCTCCCAGTCAAGCTCTGAAACGACCACAGCCCAGCTGACACCTTCCTTGCAACCCGTGGGAGATATTGAGCCGGAAGCACCCCCCTGAGCACCTCACAGAGTCCTGACCCTCTGAAACTGGGAGATAATACAGGTGTCTGAAGCTGCTGGGTTTGGGGTAAATTTGTTACACGGCAGGTGGTAACTAATACACTCTCTAAAGCAATGCGGTATCTTCACCGACTTCCCTCACCTCCTTCCATCCCCTCCCCTTCGGTCCCTGGGGAACTGTGGTAGTTTCTCCACGGCATCCTTTTCTTTTTAAAATTTTACATCAAGGCATCAATGCCTTTTCGGCCCATTCCTTCATCTTGCCGTCTTGCCTCTGGCCCAGTCACCGCTTTTGTGCTGTGTCAACCAAAAACCAAATTGACTAGTGCCGTCATTTCCTCTGTTGCTTTGGAGATCGTCCCTGCTCTTTTCAAAAGTCACAGGACGATGTGGCTTCAGTGCGAGCTAGAGCCCGGAGCAGTGGTTCACAGCCCGCCCTTTGTCCCTTTGTCACATCTCAAGGAGGCTGTCACACACAGGGCCACACTCAGCGTTGGTCACCGCGGTGACAGTGCACGGGACTGCCAGTGACCACGCATGGTCCCCTGGGTCCTCACTCCAGGCCCTCCCCGTCGCCACCCGTTGACTTCCCGAGATAAAAGGGTGGAGAATTCTCTGACCTACAGGGCACTAAACGGAGTGGCTGGACCCCTGGATTCTGCCCCCTTCCCCCTGCGGCTTTGCCGTGTGAGCCAGAACACGTCTTTCCGTCCAGTTTCTCGATCAGGAAGGCCCGGACAACAAAGGCCACCATCTCCCTCTTCTTAAACAGAGCTTGAGGGAGAGATTGCCTCTCGAAGTGATAGGAAATGAGTGTTTAATATCTTAAAGCCGAGTGCAATGATTGTACAGTTTGCAGACTGTAATAAAGGCCACCATTGTCCCTAGACCCGTGAAGAGTTACGGGGAGAAACAGCCCATCTCCCCCCATGAAAATCCTGGCCAATTGAAAATTAGTTTCTCGTACATTGCCTCTTTATTCTTTTTGCTCGTACTTAATAAGTGGACATTTGGTGACGGACTTCTCAGTGCTGTCCCTGTGGCCATCAGCCTATTCACACCATTCCTGGCTGCGTTTAGCATCCCCAGAGCAGAGAATTAAGTCACTGTAAAAGTATACTCCGGATTTTACCAAGAGGTCACGGAGAGCCCTTCTTGCCTTGGCAGCCAGCGGCTTCTTATTACACTTCATTTATCTATTTGGGAGGACTCAGGAGGACCAGCTGGGCCCCTGTCTGCACTCATCAAGAGTTAATTTCTGAGCGAGGGGCCGCGGTCATGAACAAGTGCGGAAGGTAGCCCGGTGGTCCTGCCAGACGAGAGGGGCCCTTAATTAGCAGCAGTGTTCAATCAGGCTGCTTAACCCGCCACGGAGCCGAGGCGGTCATGTCCTTCCTGCCGCCCTCCCGTACACACACAGCCCCGGTCGGGCTCGAACATCCGCGTGGCCTGGGATGAGGGGGACGGTGCCGATCTGAGCCCCTTCCCTCAACGTTGCTTTTACTTTCGACAGAGTAGTGAGGGTTAACCATGAGGGCTTTTCTTTTTTTTTTTTTCCTTTAAAATTTGGAAGCGTCTTTTCGTCTTCACCAACTTCGTGTTTCCCAAGCTGGACGTCCCACTGGCTTTGCTTCTTTGCAATTCGAAACCCCCTCCTGTTGTCCTGTTTCTGGCACGGCTTTGTGTGTATGAGGCCGGCCTGTTGGGGTGGGAAGTCAGCTCATCATCCCGCACCAGATTGCCACCCGTGTGTCCCCGCGTCGTGGTTCGCTCCGTGGCAAAATGGACATGATCGTCCCTGCCCTGCCTGGCTGGCAGAGCTGTTGAGAAGATAAAATACGGAAACGGTTAGAATCACTGAATGCCAGGGTTGGCTTGCGTCTCGCTGACCCCTCAGGAGAACCAAGGGCGGTGTTTCATGGTCCCATAAAGACCACCACAAACCTGGTGTTCCTGCGAGATGTCTTATATTTTATCAGAGAGGCTACCTAATATTGCAGCATTTAATACATAAAAAGAAATACAGATGCTTCCTCAACTTCCGGCCAAGGGACTCCCGTGCCTGTGGAGGACCATGGCGGACAGAGGGATCGGCGTGTAGGAAGAGGGTGGGCGAGAGCTTCTTAGCTCAGTGTGCCGTTTGCTTCATCATGAGACTCCCTCACCTGGGGAAGCAAAAGGTGGGCTTGGTCAGTTTGTGAGTTCCTCACCCGGGCCAGGGGATTTGGGGACGGTCCACTCTAGAGGCCTTGAGCAGGTCCGCTGGCTTACCTCTGGCATCTTCTCCGACCCGGATGAATAACTGGATTTACTGACCACAGGTGGCTTGAAGTTCTTTCTGGTGACGCCCACAGACAAAAGTAGAGACATGGCCCGTGCCTACGTCAGCAACTCAGGGTATGATTGGGCATTGGCTGTGTCGCAGTCATAGCACCTGTTGGGAGCACTGTGCTGAGCTGGGGGACTGGCCTCGAACTAGCAGGCCTCTCAGAAGGCCAGTTCGCACCTCAGCCGTGGGAGGCATCCAACGCAGAACGGGAAGGGGTCGGTAGGACACATTCATTTTAGGTGGAAACGCTTAGCACATTAAAGGTGACTGTAAATTTTAAGCTTCATTCTTTGCTTACCTGGCAGATCGGAGAGAGCTGTGTCTTGGTGTAATGAAGCATTATGTTGGTATAGCAAAAAGGAAACTGCCCTCCCGCAGGAATTCGGTCTTCCTAGAAGCTCGTGGTCTGGTGTGGGGCTCTCCTGGGATTGGATGTGTGTGTATGTGTGTGCACAGGCATTTTTCCTGATGGGGAAGTCGAGACCAAATTGCCCATTACATGGCCTGGTTCTACCTGACGGTTTCCTGAAAGGGATGTTGGATAGCAAATCTGTTCCTGTTTGGAGGCTTTTTTTTTTCCCCCCCTTACTTACAGCTTTCTGTTTTTTCTGTTTTTGCCTTGGAACCATGGAAATGATTCATGTCGAATTATTTTGATGGAGGAAAAAAAAAAAGAATTGAAATCGAGACGTAAATCAGTCACCAGGTAGTTCTAGCAGCCAAAACCCATCAGAGCCAAAAGCTGCCGCCACATCCGGAACCTTGCTCCGGGCCTCATGGGCATAAACTGGAACCTTGGCAGGAAAGTTTGGGGCGCCGGGTCGTCCTCCGCCAGGGTTTCTGGAATCCAGACTTGATACTGCACATGCCTCCTTGTTTTGAAAGGAGAAAATCATTCTTTTAAATGTGAGGTAAATCTGCTTCATCCAAACATGGAAATATTGATGCTGGACAGAGAACACGGGGCAGGAAGCTGTGGAAAGTACATCGGCCCTGCTCCTGGCCAACGAGTACAGACCTCGTTCTCTGAGACCGTGCTTGAACCCCTTCCCACCAGGAAGGCCATCTTGTCGATGAAGGACTAGCCACTCCTCTGATGGGCTTGGATCCCCTCGGGCTTTGAGCCCTCAGCTGTGTGTTCTGTCCGGTCTCCAAGCACCAGTCATCTCCTTGTCACCATGACAATGAGTGCGACGCCTGAGATTCACTTTTCGTTGAAGGCGTAGGGCTGGGAATTTGATTCCGGTTGCATGGAGTTCCTCTTTCCCATCATTAATTTTCTTTTTCTTTTTTTTTTTTTTAAGATTTCATTTATTTATTTATTTGAGAGAGAGCACGAGCACTAGGAGGGGGAGGGGCAGAGGGAGAGGGAGAAGCAGGCTCCCCACTGAGCTGGGAGTCCAACCACGCGGGGCTCGATCCCAGGACCCTGGGATCATGACCTGCGCCGAAGGCAGACGCTTCACCGACCGAGCCCCCCAGGCACCCCTCACATCATTAATTTTCATTTGAATCCTACTGTTCTGTATTTGTATCTGCAACTTCCCAAATAAGAACGCATTTTGGGGTATTTTGGGGGTAGTTGCCATAGTAATTCCTATTTCATTCTTGAAACACTCCTAGAATGGTTGACACACCACCTCTTACTCGGAGGAAGCAGCCTGAACCATTCTGTTGACCCGACCCACGTGAATCGTTTTATGGGATTACATCGCACCGAGCCACACTGAGGGAGGAAAGACAACCCCAGTTCTGTCGGAAGTCTGTTCCATCACGGAAGCTCCCTTAGTCCAGTATTCTCCGTGTTCGGTACAGCGCCTCGAGCAGTGGCAAGGGCTTGAGATCGGGACCCAGGGGCAGGGACATATGTCTTCGCCACGTCACTCATCTGCGTGGATACTACGTGAGTTCTCCAAGCCTTAGTTTCTTCATCTGTAAAGTGGCAATGACCACAGCAGCCTTGTAGCTTTTTCTAACGATAAGGAAAGAAGACATAACTAGAAAGTGCCATGCAAACATTTGTAAAATCCAAGACAATTGTCAATTGTTTATGTAGAGAATGTGGCAGGGACTCTGTGACGTGATTCCCAACTCTGCGTCCGGTCCCTTCCTCCCGGGCACACAGCCACCCTCTCAGCTGGGCTGGTGTCGCGCGGATGGATGACAGACAGGATGGATACCAAGTACGCATGCTCCAGGCCTGGCCCACTAGATTCTCCCATTGCGATTTTGGAGGTCGTGTGGGAAAACGGCAGAGTTACAAGTTGGAAGAGGCCTGTCCCTGAGTCACCACTTGGAGGAGAGCCGTGTAACTGGCCTTGGACTCGGGCCACTGTCCTTGGGGCTCTTTCACCCAATGTTAGCCTGCCCTGAATGATCACAGTCTTGGAAAAGAATAATATTTGCCACTGTTAACATATGAAGTACTTGTTTTTTGTTTTTGTGTTTTTTAGAGGAAGAGAGAGCAGGGGTTGGGGGGAGGAGCAGAGGGAGAGGGAGAGAGAGAATCTCAAGCAAGCTCCACACCCAATGCGGAGCCCGACACAGGGCTCGATCTCACGGCCCCGAGATCATGACCTGAGCCGAAACCAAGCCAGGCACTTAACCAACAGAGTCACCGAGGCGCCTCAAGTGCTTGTGTTTTTATATATATCATAAATATAACGTACTGTCATTTAAGGATATTTTTTATCTATGTATAAGATCGTTGCCAAAAGTACAAATGAAAATCAATCTGTTTGCAGTTTTTATAGATAAAACATAATTGCTCACAATGAACCGGATCCATCTTTTAAGATTGACTAAATTTTTGTACATAGCTTGACCAAAAAGAGAGGTTTAAATAGACTCCCTGAGAGGGGAGTTCCTTCTGGAAACAGTCATAATCATAAAAGGAGATTAACGGTCGCTGTTGAAGCCCTTTACCATGATGCGTCGGACATACTGCGCTAAGAACTCACAGACATGATAGGAGTTCACCCGAAGTGAGACATTTGCTTTTTCTCTCAACATCGTTTCATACCTGTTAACACTGGATTATCCGACAAAAGCGTATTTATTCCTTTTCTAGATGATCATGTTCCCTTCTCCTGTGTTATAATAGTATGTGGTCCACGTGGATTAAGCCGAGGAGCTAATCATGTATGAGAACCTGAGTTCTAAAATGTCACAGGGGGGTGCCTGGGTGGCTCAGTCATTAAGCGTCTGCCTTCGGCTCAGGTCATGGTCCCAGGGTCCCGGGATCGAGCCCCGCATCGGGCTCCCTGCTCGACAGGAAGCCTGCTTCTCCCTCTCCCACTGCCCCTGCTTAGTGTTCCCTCTCTCGCTGTGTCTCTCTCTGTAAATAAATAAATAAAATCTTAAAAATAAAATAAAATAAAATAAAATGTCACGGGGCCAGCAACTACCAAAATCAGTTTCTAACAGGCCATCGTAGGTTGAAAACGTACATGTGTCTCTATTGTGTGTCTCTGGGTTCATTTCGGCTGGTGGTAGGAACAAGGATAATTATTCAGGGGGCATTTGTGGCTTACCAGTAACTTACCAGTCTGTGCTGGAATTTTTTCTGTAAATATGTCCAACCAGATACGGTTTCCTGCATGTGTCCTGCACCTGCTGTAGGCATCCAGGCACAATATGGTTCCCACGGAGACCAGTGCCGCCATGACGATACTTGGCCCCAGCGGCCACACGTGCTTTCTAATGCACTGACCTCAGGTTCGGAGTAGTGCCTCTTTCCTTCAACACTGCTCCCCGCCCCCAAAACTAAGTGGACCGAATTCACAACCCAGGGTACAGACTTGCAGCCAACCTTAAACTTCCTAGTGGGTTCTGTAACAAGCGGGCTTGCGTCTTGAAGTTGCGTGAGTTAGGTTGTGTTAAGATAACAAATGATGGAAATGGAATTCGCAGATACCATCTGAGGCTTGAGGTGAAGGAAACGCTGGGAGCACGAACTGGTGGCTAACACGTAGGCTGGGGAAACCCCACGGCCGGAGCATCCAGACCCACCCGGGAATCCCAGTACCGTCCAGCCTGTTTCCTCACCAGTAAGACGGAGTTAATGATAGTATGACCTGCTGAGACTATTGAGTCGTGTCGTGTGAAATGCTGAGATGGGGACGCACGGGGACCCACAGGGACGGGGGAGGGGGCTTGGCTGTTCTTGTCACTGTCACTGCTACGATGACATCTCTTCGCATCTGTCATCTGTAATGTCGGTGGTCACTTTATTGGGAAGACTGATTGCAGATTCTCTGTGTCTCAGCTTGTGATACAAATTGTTTTCACGTACGTCTACTTGCTCCCCAAGTATTTATGGAGTGCCTGCTGTGTGCCGAGCGCTGTGCCTGCGTCCGTGATACCTCTTTTCAGTGGGCGATGCTCTGCGGTGCTGACCTCCGCACACCAGCCTGGAGCCTGGCTCCAGGTACTTAAGGCGCCCCCCACGCCCCTCTGACGATGCGGTGATGGGGTCAGGCGGGCCTCAGAGTCTGTGGGCTCTTCCAGGCTGGGGGTGAACGGTCCAGAAATGGTTTGCACGCGTGCTCTGCCACTGATACTAAGCCCAGTTAGTAAACGTGGAAATGAATTCTGTGACACTCAGACATCCTTCCGTAGAAAGAAAGATGGCTGGATTTTCCTCTTGTTACTATTGTTAGTGGTTCATGCACAACCTTGTGATTTTGGTTTGTTACTGAATTGCCTTTTTTTTCCCCCCAAATTGGAGAAGCGAGGCTTTGAAGACTGGAGTGACTCCCTGAGTCTCCAGGCTGCATCTGGGACTTGATTTGATGCGTGGAAATCTACCAAATTAGGTAGCACTGCTTCGACCCTGCTGGCATTGCTAGGGATAGGAGCCTCCCTGCTTACGGATCAGAGAAGTCGTGCGCTTTCTTCGAGTAGGCAGCTCAGAGTGTGATAAAAAGGGCATGTGTGTGGGCACTCTTGCCTTAGGGAGACCCCTCCTCTCCGGGGCGCCTGGGTGGCTTAGTTGGTTAAGCGATTGTCTTTGGCTCAGGTCATGATCCTGGAGTCCCAGGATCGAGTCCCTCATCAGGCCTCCCCTTTCTCATGCTCTCCCTCTGTCTCTCAAATAAATAAATGAAATCTTTTTTTTTATTGTGTTATGTTAGTCACCATACAATATATCGTTAGTTTTTGATGTAGTGCTCCAAGACTCATTGTTAAAATAAGCATCCTCTTGGAACTGATGGCTTCCAAATTTATATCTCCAATCTCTCCCCTGGTCTTCAGATTCTCACATTTATTCGCTGATAGGTAAATAAACTATAATTACACTTAGAGATCTAATTTTTACATATTTAAGAGACAGCTTAAAGTTAACTTGCCCCAGTAACCAAGATATATATGTGTGTGTGTAGTGACATAAGGTTCGAGGTATAGATTAATGGAAAGAGTAGAGGTCCCAGAAACACACCTACATTTACGTGGCCAATTGATTTTTGGTAAAGACGCTAAGGTCATTCAATGGGGGAAAAGATAGTTATTTCAGGAATGGCACTCCCAACAACTGGGTGTCTGTGTGGAAAAAAGAAAATGAATCTCAACCTTTACCTGGTACCATGTGAAAAAAATTAACTCAAAACGGATCATAGCCTAAATATGGGAGCTAAACTATTAAACTTCTGGAAGAAAATGTTAGCGAAAATCTTTGTGACGTTGGAGTCGGGAAAAATTTCTTAAGACACAAAGAGCATGAATTGTAAAAGAAAAAAATGATTTTTATTTAACTTTAAAAAAATGTTTAAGTTCAATTTAATTAACATATACTTTATTATTAGTCTCAGAGGTAGAATTTAGTGATTCATCAGTTGCATATAACACCCAGTGCTCTTTCCATCACATGCCCTCCTTTATGCCCATCCCCCAGTTACCCCATCCCCCCACTTACCGCCCCTCCAGCAATCCTCAGTTTGTTTCCGAGAGTTAAGGGTCTCTTATGGTTTGTCTCCCTCTCTGATTTTGTCTTATTTTTTCTGCCCTTCCCTTGTGTTCTTCTGTTTTGTTTCTTAAATTCCACATATGAGTGAAATCATATGGTATTTGTCTTTCTCCGACTGACTTATTTCACCTAACATAATCCCCTCTAGTTCCATCCACATTGTTGCAAATGGCAAGATTTCATTCTTTTTGATGGCTGAGTAATATCCCATTGTGTATATACTTCTAAAACCTTTTCTAAAAAAGACAAGAGTTAAGAAAACAAAAAGGCAAGCCACAGACTGGGAGAAAATATTTGCAAAACATATACCCAGCAAAGAGGTTATAGCCAGAATAGATAAAAAGCCAACTCAGTATTAAGAAGACACCCCAGTTAAAAAAAAAAAAAAAAAAAAATAGGCAAAAGAATTGAACAGACACTTCAAAGAAAAGATGAATGCCGGAAAGTATGTGAGAAGATGCTCAGTATTATGAGTCTTCAGGGAAATGCAAGATAATGGGATACCATTGCGTCCATTTGTAGGACTAACTTAGCGGCTGATAATACCCTATGTTGACAAGGATGCAGAACTCTCGTGTATTGCTGGTGGGAATGCAAAATGATACAGCCGCTTCTGAAAGCAGTCTGGCAATATCTTATGAAATTAAATATACACTCACCATATGACCCACCAGTGCTGCTCCTAGGGGTTGACCCGAGATAAACGAAAACATGTGTCCACGCAAAGACCCGTATGCAGATGTTCATAGCACTTTTATTCATAATCCTCCCAAACTGGAAACAACCCAAACTATTCAACAGTTGGTAAATGGATAAACAAATGGCTGGGCTACTCCCCAACAAGATCAAGGAGCAGAAGATGAGCACCTGCGGGAACACGGGTACATCTCAGAAATGTTACGCTAAGTGAAAGTCCACCGTTCTCACCTGCCCAGAAGCCCTACCTGATTGTGCCCCACCCCCACCCCTGCCTAGCAGACCTATGTGCACACGCGCTCACGCACACGCACGTGGGTGTCGGGCCTCAGACACGGCAAGCGCATCCTCCCTGCCTCAGCTCCTTTGTGCTGCTTCTTCCCCTGCCTGGACCATTCCTCTTCCAGATGCCATTCCTGCTCTCCCTTCCTTCAGGACTCTGCTCGCGTGTCCGCTCGTGAGAGAGGCCTTCCTTAACCGTCTTTGCAAAATGTCAAACGTTTTGCAAACACTGCCCCTTCTGTCACCCCCGTACCCGACATAGAATATATTTTTGCATATTTGCTTATTTGCCTATTATTGCATAGCTGCCTGATATAGAATATATTTATTTGCATGTTTGTTTCGTATCTGCCGCCTCCTGCCAGAAGGTAAGCCTGCTTTGTCTACTGCTACATTTCTTGCTCTCTGGAATACTGTTACACAGTAGGTGCCCAGTAGATCATTGTCGGGTAAATGATGCCAGTGCACAAAATTAGGAACTGCAGGCAGCAGCTGAACAGGCTTGGACCCTGTGTGGCTTTGAGAAACTGAACTAACGAAATACACACTGGAAATGAGTGCTGGCACATTTAATCCCCCATTTAATGTGTTCCAATGGGAAAGTCTCAACATTTTTGCAAAGGTATTAAAAGAGGGCTTTTTACCTAGGAAACTTCTCAACGATGCATGCCAGGCTGATTGTGAGTTTTCCTCTGCACACCTGTCCCCCATTTACAAAAACAAAAATATAAGGCAAAACGAGGAGAAAATAAATGTACTAATGCATATGAAATGTTGAACTCGAATGCTATTGAAACCGTGGGCATAGAACCGATAGTTTTCTGACCTTATCGCTCTGTTCTGTTGCTAAAGATGTGTTTGTTTTAAAGCTGAATCGGAAGATTTTAGACCTAACACATGATACTGTTTTTGGACGGCATCGCCATGAATCATGTAGGAACGGTATTTAGAGAGACTGTGATCAGAAGTCACTTTTACATAATAAATTTGCTGATTTAGGTCCAATGATATTTTCTGGAGATGCTTCATTACTTCTTTTCCTCGTTCCTGAATTCTTCCTTCTGGAAGTTACTGCTCGTTAGCGTGGACCCACGCACGTCCTCTGGAGAAAACCGTGACATCGTTTTTTTTTCCCTGCTTGTGAGTGGCCCCGGTCAGTCTGGGGAGTTCTGCGGGAAGACTGAAGGGATAGAGTGGTGCTTGGGATTCTTTGCCAGTTTGGGACAGTGGTGGCTTTTTGGTTTCCTCGTGTCCCAGATGATCTGAGTCCTGGCCCCCTGCCATTCTCACAGGCCTGCCGATACATCTGATACGAATTGCTGTACCGTTTTAGTCAACAGAAGCATGCTTTTGGGAATCAGAAAATTTGGTGAATTTAGGAAATCAGTCATCCGACTAAGAGGTCATTTGGAGAATTGACCCAGACCCAGTGCCATGTGTCACTTCACTTTTCTGCATCCACTGAGACAGTCATGTGATTTTCCCATTTTGCCCTCGTGATATGTTCCACTGATAGGTTTTTCTGATGTTAAACCATCCTTGCATTTCTAGGATAAACACTACTTGATTATAATGCATTATATATAAGACGTGTAATTGAACTCAGTTAGCTAGCAATTTCGTTTAGGATTTTCACTTCTCTGTTTATAAGTGAAGAGGGCCTGTTATTTTGTTTTCTTACTTACCTGACTCAGAATCGAGATTAATTGTACTAGAACCATAAAATGAGCCAGGCAGTTTTTGCTCTTTTTTTCTCGTTTGTGGAACACAATGGAATGTTTTCCAAGTTACAGATCGCAGCTGTTTAGAACCCCAGTTGTGTTTGGTTTACTTAAGCCACCAAAATATTTTTTTAAAACTTGATCCTTAATTAACCTTTTAAATTAAAAAGATGCTTTTCTAGTTTCACTGTTTTTCTTTTTTCCAGTGAGTGACCTAAATTAACTGTTCAGTTAATTTTTAATGAATATTTATTCACTCATTCATTGGACATGCATTACGATTTACTGGGCATTTGCTCTGCATGGGGCACTGGGGGAGAAATCAATGGCAAGAGTTCTAACCTCATTTCTTTCTGGAAGGGAAGCAGAGCTCGTTTACCTAAGGCAGCATGTCTCATTCTGTGAATGGGGGAGAGGGGAATGTTGGATCACCGGGGACCTTCAAATATTTGTCTCTCACCGAATAGTAATTTAGCACGTTTGTTGAGCTGCAAAGGATTCACGGTCCCAAATTTTCTGGTTTCAGTTAGAAACGTACATAGTTATTCATTCATCAAATATTTACAAAGTACCTACTATATCCTAGGCAGCGTGCATGGCACAGAAACTCTGAAGTCATTTCCAGTAGTTTGTGTCAAAGGTCATCATTATTTTGGAAGATGCATATGGTGATCATTTACTCCCATTCTGAATGTATATAAAAAGTAGGCAGGAGCAACTCAGGAGCAGACCCCCGTGTCCCTCCTGCCCTGCTCTGTGCGGGTGGGGACATTTGTTAGCGAGCACCATCCACGTCTCTGAGCAGAGGAGGGGGGTGCGTTTCTGCCTTTTCCCGGGGTTGGCAGCTCAGGTGTGTTGACCTGACATGGTCACCATGCTTTGTGTTTCTGAGACAGATATCAGGGCTGTGGGTTCTGAATTCGCAGCCTTTGCCAGAGAACAAAGTCGAGGTAATCAGACCTTGGTGATCAAGGTGATCTTCTCTCGGCAGTCCAACTCATTACCTAGCTTTCCTTACCGGGTCCCGTGGCTCTGTGTACCATCTCCACAGTAATGGTTCCCAAATGAATGGCCTGGCCCAGATTTCTCCCTTCGAGTCCACACTGCCTCTTAGCCTCACTGGGTGGTCCAGTAGGCCTCTCATACTTGCCACTTCCGAACCCAGTGCCCGATCCACCCTCCACCTGCTCAGCGCCTGGCTTCCTCCTTTCCGCAAATGGCATGTCCCCTTTCTCCCAGTTGTGCAGGCCAGAAATCTTGGACTCATCCTTGACTCCTTCCTTCCTTTCTACCTTCCCTTCTCTCCCCACTTCTCTCCCTCTCTTTCAGGCACTCAATCTATCATGAAATCCTGTTGGCCCCACTTCTGAAATATCTAGAATGCACCTGCCCCTCCAGCGTCTGGCACTCCCACGCAGCCGTGCCTCTCACCAACATCGTCGTCGAGCTTCCTAGTTGATTCCCCGTGACCGTTGACACCACCCGCCCCCCTCACAACTCCCCCCCCCCCCGGGGTGTTTTTCATATAGGAGCCAGGTGAATCTTTTTAAAAAAAATTATATCATCCCTCTGCGTAGAATGTCTCCACATTGCTTCTTATTTCATTCAGTATAAAATCCAGAATGCAGATCTTCAAAGTCCTAAACCTGCCCCACCCCCCCACCCCACATTCCTGTAGCTGTCCTTGTCCCCTACACACGTTCACAGCGTACACGGTCACCTCGTTCTTCTCCACACCCACTCAGGGCCTTTGGCCTTGCTGTTTCCACAGCCTGGAACTTTCCCCCCTCTGATATGGTCATGGCACGCTCTCTGGCTTCCTGGTTCTCTCTGAACAAATGTCTTACCCGCGGGGCCCTGCCCCGCCATTCCACACACGGTCGACAGACGCCCCCTCCCTTGTCCCTCTCTGTCCTTTTACTCTGCTTTATTTTGTTTTCACTCTATTATCACCTTATGTATTTACCCACTCCATTGGTAATTCTACTCCATAAATCTGGTGTGTATGTGTTACAATATAAAACGATATTTTAACCTATCCGCTTACCCAGTCTTTTGGCTTCAGGGAGTAACACTGCCGCGCGGCTAAGCACGCACCTGTCACCCCGTGTCTCTGTGAGCCTCCAGGGGACACAGCCTCTGCGTGTCCTTCAAGCGCTCGGGAGAAGCAGGGGCCCAGAGGAGGGTGCTTGTCCCTAAGGAAACATCCAGAAGCGAATGGAACATTAACATTAGAAGGGGTAATTAAAGGTCTCAACAACTTTAACTTTTTACTTGTCCCCATAGAGTCAAGGTTTCTCCTGTTCGTAGAAACCAGCTGGGCCTGTGAACAGGTCATCTCATTGGAGATGGAAGCACATTAGGGGCTCAGGTCCGACTGGGAACATTTGTGTGAGATCGGGAGGCGAGGGCGAAGCTGGGGAACGGGGGAACCGAGAGGCATTGGCCCGAGGTTCCCTCCACGCTCGGTGTGGTTAAGCGGACCGAGGTTCCGGATACCTCACATGCGGCTCCCACCACGGATGCGTTTCACCGTGCGCCTGCACCAGGAAAGGGAAGGGAAGGGAAGCAAACCAGTAGGGTGACTGCTGCAGTTAAGATGGAGACAGCCCTTGGGTCTCAGTCCCTCTGAAAGGGCCGGGGTCTGGCACCGCGCAGCCGCCTTTCCCCGGAGCCTCCCCCACGGCCTCCAGCTGTGGGTCCCAGCGCACCGCGCGTCCCAGCAGCTCTGTGATGAGACCTTCACGGGCTGTTGGTTTCCTCATTCGGGAACAGTTCCTTGCCGTGGGGACCAGGCACGCCTCTCACCAGCTGCAGCCGGGATCAGTCCCTTGCGTTGTCTCATCCACAAATGGGGTCGCAAGGTCCCCACCTTGCAGCGCTGTCCCAAGGGCGCAGAGGGATCCCAATGCAGCAGTTCCCTCGGGCGCCAATGTCAGAAAAATCAGCGGATGCTGCTTGTCTTCCTCCTCGGTCTGAGTCACGGGAAGGTGCCGTTCTCGCAGGTCTAAAAGGGTGGATTGTCAGTCCCCCTGAGGCTTCTGCTCCGTCGCGTCTACAGGGGACGGTGTGTGGGCAGATGGCCGCTGTTCCTGGTCACACGGATGCCAAAGTGAGCTCCTTCTTCTGCCGTGTGACCGTGTGACCGAAGAAAAGGCTTCCTGTCCCCAGGGATGAGCACTGAGGGCCTGCTGAGCGGCCGCCAGGTGATTTAACTGGGGTCCTTCTGTAGGTTTCACTATTGG
>CM052898.1:185688819-185714846 GCA_028534135.1 Potos flavus | reverse complement strand
GTGTATATGGCCTGGGGGCCCGCCTTCCAGAGCGATGGTGGCAGCCCCAGCCTGCCCTTGGGCATTTTCTCCATCACTCCCTCTTTCTCCCATATGGTACAAACCCACCTAGAGTAGGTTCCATTTAATGGGGTGAGAAAAACCCACACCATAAGAGAAAAGTTGCAGGGGAGGTCAAGCCGCTTCCTCCCGGGAGGGAGAACGATTTTCTCTTCTCTGGCTCCCACACCAGAAATTCATACAAAAGAGCTCTTTTTATGTTTGATGTATTGCTTTTAAAAAACAAATCCTTCGTGTTTTTTCATTTTGGGTTCCTACCTCTTGGCCGACCCAGCAGGAATTTGGCAGCCGGCGGCGCTGCTTCTCGCAAATGCTGGAAGCTGCTTCGCCGAGAGCCACTGGCTGCTGGGAAGCTGGGACGTGAGGCCGGGACCCTGGGAGAGTGGGGCGCCTCCTTCCAGTCTGCGTGCATTAAAGGGCTTATTGGTTGTCGACAGTGATCGCACACATGGGGGCTCCTTACACCATTCTTTCTGCTTGCTGAGTGTTTAAAATTTCTTATAATGGAGAGTATTTTGGAGGGTCACCCAAGGCCCAGCGAGGTGTGTGCAGATTTTCTTCTGGACACATCCATTGCGGTCCTTTCCCCCGTGCAAAATCTTTCCTATGATGACTCATGTTCAGAAGATCTTCGATAAGGCTTATTTAACCCACTGTAAGTATAAGCAAGCCCAGACCTCAAAACTAAGGCACACCTTAGTTTATTGTTTCGTTTTCTTCTACGTGCAAAGCACGTTGCCCAGCACCCAAATTCTCGGCTCTCAAAAGAGTCAGAAGCCGTATCTCTGCCGAATCACCATTGATAGGCAATGATGGTGAACAGGACTGAAGAAAATTCTGCCGACTTCATGGTTTTTCTAAGGGGAGAGAACACCAAAATTCTGCCATCTGCTTCTGGAAACTCAAGTGTTGTGCAGGCGGAGCGAAATGACGCCAGAGCGGTAATACAGCATAGCCCGACCCGCCTTCCAGTGCAGACAGCCCCCCTTGCTGTCTGAGTCTTGACAGACAGATTGGAGCATTCTTACTGCCTTCTGGATCTTTCTCTGCAGATGAGCAGAAACCTAAGACTCTGAGAAAGACAGCCAGATACACAGTATGTCTCTGTGATTATTTTTATGCCTTTACTCTGGAATACAGGGGCTGAGATAACATCATAGGACCCCACTTCCTCACAGTTCTTCACAATTCACTGAACATGCTTGTTACCCACTAAATTAACCAAAAAAAAAAAAAACACAAAAAACCAAAACCAACAAATAAAAAAACCAAATGACCAAAAACCATGGATTTAAAAAAAATTTTTATTAATTTTTAATTTTATTTTTTAGAGATACTGTTCAAGATAGGCAAGGATATAATGAGATAGGTACTCTGAAACCAAGTTTAAACCTTGACGGGAGTGTAAGTTGGAACAACGTTCTGAAAAGCAGTTTGGTAGTGAGCATTAGGGATCACAAGAAGTTCCTACCCTTTGATCCAGTAACCCTACTTTGTAGCAATCTACACTCAAGAGCTACCTGGGAAAATATATAGGAGTATATATGGGGAAACCCGTACTTGAGGAAACACAGGGTATATAGTCGTTCAATAGGATATTATTATCCATCAACAGAAAGGCTAACAATATAAAGCAATTCTTTGATCAATTAAAAAGTAGGTTAAAATAAGGAGGTAGTAGATTAAAATCTTAAAACATGTATCTGATGAAGGACTAGGAAATATGGAAAAGTGGGTACACTGTGTTAGGATGAATGATTGCATCTTTTATTTCTGTTTTCCAGATTATCTATAGCATGAGTACGTTCCTAAATCAAATATCCTGCATCCTCCTGACCATGTAAAGGAGAACGTTATTTTGCCTCCACTAATTTAAAATTTATGATTATCCGGTCAGAAATTAAATTGGAATTTCCTTGGTTTATGGGCACAAGCAAAATTATAGGGAATATGTGTAAATTACTTGAGGAGTTCAAGCCCAGAGTCATACTTTAGCATATTTTTAATTAATCGAATGCATTTAAAAGAAGGAGAACTACATGAAAAACTTTTTTTTTTTTCCCACCGCATCAGACCACAGTCGTCTGACCCAATGATCTTGTTCTCTGTGTGGCATTAAGTGGATGAGGTGGTTTGTGGTGTGTGAGAAGTAAGAACACTACACATAGTGACGTGGCTGGAGGAGATGGGTCTTTCTGCTGACTTTTCCCAGTAGGATAATCAAGGTCCACATTTGCGAATTGGAGGGATTCTTTCGCACCAACTTTCTTCAAGACTGAGTTCCCGATCTTTCCAAAATGATAATGCCGTACAAAAACCACAAAACCCAACTACTGGCAACGAAAGCTCTCTGGTGTAGAGAAAGCGGGGTGACTGCTTTCGGGGCTCCCCTGTGCTCCAGAGCAAGAGAATACAAGTTATTCATTTTTTGCCAAAGAAGTTATTCATCCTCACTAAAAATTCCTTTGACTTTTTATGACTTCAGGATCCTTTTAATAACACACTCATTTTATATAATAATCTCCGACTGTAATGCAGTGCACACACCTCTCTCCCGGACCCCGCCCTCGTGGCCTCGGCTCCCGCTCATTACAGACCGGGTCTGGAGCAGGAACTTCCATCTTCCTCTTTGCGTTTTTTTTTTTTTTTCCTCTTTGCGTTTTAATGCTTATCGTAAAAAGCGTTATGAGAAGTTCCAGGCAGTTTCATTTTGTGAAAGCACACCCGGCAATCTCGATTTCATTAGAACGTTAAGCTCCGTTTACTGTTCTTGGCTTTATGAGGGTCGTTCGCTGGGACTGCGTTTAGCAGTAGGTCTAGAGGTGTGCCCATCCCCGCGTTTCTGCAGGAGAAGCCACTCGGGGCCCCTCTGTTGACACAGGGGAGCTGTGCTGTGTCGCTTTGCCCCGTGCGTGGCCCAGCCCATCCTGAGCTCAACACGCCCCCAGCTCTGACATTTCTGTGTTGTCTTCGGGGACCTACTGCACGTTGCTTCTTTTTTTTTTTTTTTAAAGATTTTATTTATTTATTTGACAGAGAGAGATCACAAGTAGGCAGAGACGCAGGCAGAGAAAGAGGGGGAAGCAGGCTCCCCGCTGAGCAGAGAGCCCGATGCGGGGCTCGATCCCAGGACCCCGAGACCACGACCTGAGCTGAAGGCAGAGGCTTTAACCCACTGAGCCGCCCAGGCGCCCTGCACGTTGCTTCTTGAAGCATGCATCCATTGAGCATGGGTGCAGAGAGGGGCGTGCACCCAGACAGCATCAGGAAGACAACGCGGCATATCCAGGAAATGCCACGTTTTTGTTTTTGTTTTTTTAAAGGTTTTAATTATTTATTTGACAGAGAGCACAAGCAGGGGGAGCAGCAGGGCTGAGGGAGAAGCAGGCTTCCCACTGAGCAGGGAAGCTCAGTGAGCCACCCAGGTGCCCCCAGAATGCCACGGCTTTGTCTTTTCTGGGACGTGGTCACTGAACAGTTTACTAGGGGCCTGAGGAAACCGAGTGAGTCTAGCAAAGTGAAAACAGAATGAACCTGTGATCAGAACCGAGGTGCGCCGAGGGGTGAAAGCAAAAGAAATCAGCACAAGGCAGCGGTGCTTCCCCAGGGAGCCCTGACGCCCCCTCCGGGGGGTGGGTCAAGGGCAGAGGCTGCCCCCAGGCCGCTCATCAGCACAGGTGACCTGGGCTTTACCAGCCACGGACGGACGGCAAGACTGTTCAGCGAGCCCTTGAGAGCTTGATCAGGTGCTCTCACGGGGCTTTTCTTTGAAGCTTCCTTTCAGTCAGGTGGGGTGGGAAGGGAAGACGAGACGGTTCCTCTTTCTCCAGAACATTCTGAGCACCTCCGACGAGGGCACCGCGTGCCCTATTGTCCGAATGGCTCAGACTGGAAGGTGGGAGCCGCCTCCTTTCCTAGAAGAGATACAGCCAAGGAGCCTTGCGTCCCCTCCTTCATGTCGCCTTGCCAGTGGGAAGGAGCTGACGTCAGCTACATGCCCCCAGCGTGCCTGGCAGTGTGACACACTCATTTCTCGAGGGGCCCTGGGGGGTCAAAGGGTAGGGTCCAGGTTTATCTGCGAGGAGACCGGGGCTCAGCATCAGCGGGGCGCCCCCACGGATGCCCCCAGCAAAGCAGCTCCGCTGGGTCTTTTGTGACCCCTGCTGGTGGTGGTGCTGGAGTCAGTGGCACAGCCCTCCCCCAAAAGAGGGGGCATCGTTGCCAGTTTCTGCATAAGATCAAAGCAGCGCCTCATCCCTCATGGACGAGGGGGACACTCTTGGAAGAACATCCCAAGCTGACTTATCCCAGGACCTGGAGTGGAGGGCACGAAGGCACACCAGCACGTGCACACGCATATACACACGCACGCGCGCGTGCATGCACACCCACCCACCCATGTGCCCGTACGCGCACACACTCCCAGCTGAACTGACAAGTCCATTTTCTTGCGGTTTGTTCGAAACTTCTTGGCCTTGATAAGTTCCAGCTTTGGGACATGGCCGAAGGCAGTGCTGTATGTAGGTGAGGTTACGAACGACAGAGGCAAGCTTATCTTCCACACGTGTTCACCTCTTTAAATGCAGTCTGGGTCGGCCGTCGTTTGACCTGCTCCCACCGTGAAGTGAGCCATCTTCCCCCAGAACTCTGGCACCTCCAGTTGTCCCTTCGTTGTAGGTGGCCCACACGGCCTTGTGTGGCTGATTACCCTTCCCGCTGAGTTCTTTGCTCCCCAGTTTGATGATACATTCAGCAAGAAATGCAACTTTGCATAAAATTCCTTTGCATTCTCCCATTTATCTGACGTGGCGTTTTAATTATTAGGAATCTAGTAAATAAATATTTGTAATGAAAAACTCCATTCCACTGACTTACCCTGTTCATGGTTTCTAATGGTTCAGGATGTGTTTAAAAAGTTTTGGGTTGTTTTTTTTTTGTTTTTTTAAGAAAAACGAAACAAAGAAAATATATGGGAAAGATTTATGTATTTGGTTGGGGGAGGGGGAAATTAAACTTCTCATAATAGTTTTTAAATTAAATTTCGTACTTGTCCAAATCCTTTCCTTCTCCACCCCTTCCTCTGATATTCCCTCACTCATTAAAGCATAGGATTTTGATGGTATTCACAGGGAAGCTGATTTACTGGAATAAAGAAGTTCTTTAAGTCTTAAATGTTGGAACCTTCCCAGTGTGTCTGAACCGGGTTTCAGGTTTTACCGGCATTTCGTTGGCAGGGCCGTCTTTGGAGCCCGTCCTTATTTGAGCGCGTTTCCTGACACCTTTGGCGGTATGGTACTATGTTTTTTAGATTTAAAAAAAAAAAGTTTAAATAGAAAAGCATATATAAACATATACAGAAGATTGATGATCAAATGTCAAGCAAAATAAAAGGGCAGTAAAAACTCTCAACAATTAACACATGGGAAGCCCTTTTCTCCTTTTAAAGGGGCAGCAAAAGGCAGGACGAAGGTAGTTCTCAGGAGAGAAAATTCCCAGGAAACCCCAGGAAAAGCTGACTTTCCATCGGCTCATCCTCCTCTCCGTGCACAAGTATCCTGTGGAAAGAAGGGCAAGGATACTGCCCTCCTATAACCCTGGGCATATGGTCGCTCCCTGCAGTTGTCGAGGAGACAGACGTTTGCCAACTGAGATGAGGGGGAAAGCTTGCGGAGGTGAGCGTAGGGGGACAGGAGCCCACCTGGGTTGAGGGTGTGTCCAGAGACGGACCATCCAGGGAATCCTTTGCCACTCCTGGGCCTGAAACAATGTTTCCTAGAGCCCCTGGGGGGGATCGGAGAGACGAGAGGCTGAGGCCCGGTGTTGGGAGAAAGTAAGATCCACTGAATCCTAGAGCTGGCGCCCCACTTCATGGAGATGCCCTAAGAGGATTTCCACAAAGACCAGGAACAAGACCAGGAAGCCCACTATCTCCACTCGTGCTTGACATCATCCTAGCGATATGAGCCATTTTAAGTAGACGACAGATACCAACTACGGGTGTACAAATTGGAAAAGAAGAAACTCTCTCTGTTTGCAGTTGATGCGATAGTAGAGCTGGGGAATCCTGGAGAATCAATGCTAAAATTCGCGGAAACAATAGAAGAATTCAGCAAGGGAGCAGGATGTTAGGTGGCTGGCCGGCACGGAGCCTCTCCAGAAGCCGGCCTCACGGGGCCAACAGGGTTGGGTAGAAAATGCAGCTGGGGAGCGGGGGTTTGGAAAATAACCATTTGCACGGAACTGTTCTAGAATTGGAATTCTGGACCAGGTTCAGTTCATGGGGGCGTAAACCCAGTGTATCACGGAGCAAAGCCGTGCATTAAAGAAAGCGGCCCCTTGTCCCAGTGAATGAAGAGTTAAGCTGGTGCTAATCTTGCTGGAGGAACGAGCTCAGACACGTTGCTTGATCTCCCGAGGGGCGGGGTGCAAGGAGGGCTCTGGAGAGAAGCCTGGGCCGCGAGAGGGAGAGAGGAAGGGTGATGTTCGGGGCAGCAGGGTGGTGAAAGAAGCCATGGTTTTGAGGCCAGCTGGCAGGGGCAGGAAATTCTTGCTCCTAATGATCCTCCGAGCAGCAATGGTATTGGGGTGGAAAGAGGGGCCCCAGTGAGGGCCTGAGTGGCAGCGCGGAGCCTCCCTTTCTAGAGGAAGAAATTCATTACCTTCCCAATGCTTTGTCTGCCCAGCTCTTTCAGCAGCCCCTTGGCTCTGGAGGTAAAGAAACGATGCGAGTTTTGATGTAAATTTGCCGAAGAAAGATTGGCATTCATGAAACAAGAATGCACACGGAGTAGGGAAAACACCCACTCAGACAGGCAAGGGCTGAGCAAATGGGGTGGTGTTTTTGTTTTTGTTTTTTTTTTAATATAAGATGACTCTATTTTAATTCTTAAAAAAAAATGCAAGAACCCCATTCCGATGTTACACGTTGGGTGTACATTTTCATAACTTTCCAGGAAAGCGTATAACCCCCAGGACCGCCAGACTTATACAACTTGAAAGTGCGTTTTAAGAGGCTGGTGGCATTTCTGCCTTCAAATTTTGTTTTGGTAAAAGGAGAGATTTTTTTTCTTTTTGGTAGTGACTCACAGAGTGGGCCTCTGATCCAGGCAAACCTGGTTAACTATTCCGGGATCTTACCAGGCTGTTAACCTCGGCAGCCTCCACTTCCTCGTGGGTAAAATGAGACCACGTGGCAATGACCAACACGAGAACCACTGGGTTGTTGAAGTGAAAAAAAATTGCCTATTCTAAGGGCCCAGGGGCATGGGTGGGGGTTCAGTAAATGGTACCCTTGGATAATGCAGTAACCTTGCTATATTTTCTGAGGACCTAAAGATCTCATTCTTTACCTGTGCTTGAAGATACATGGCTCACTAATTAATTAGTTCACAAGACCTTGGAGAAATTCCTTTTTTTTTTAAAAAAAAAAGATTTATTTATTTGAGAGAGAGAGAGTGAGATTGTGAGTGGTGGGGAGGGGCAGAGGAAAACGGAGAGAGAATCTCAAACAGAGACTTCCCCCACTGAACACAGAGCCAGATGCGGGGCTCAATCCCATGACCTTGAGGTCATGACCTGAGCTGGAATCAAGAGTCAGATGCTTAACCAACTGAGTCACCCAGGTGCCCTGGCCTTGGAGAAATTTTTATAGCGAGTGGGAAAATGGTGCTGTGTTGGCTGATGTCCTTACTGTTGGAAGCCTGTTGTAATGAGGTAGCGATCAAGAGTGCGAGTGCCGTGTGTGTGAGAGAGGCAGAGGGAGAAGGAGAGACTGAGACTGTCCTATCCCTTGACATGCTTCGTGGGGCTTAAAACTATTGAGGCCTGACATCTGGTGACTGTGAATGAAATCAATCTAGGGGAACAGAACACTAACGAGGAAGTCAGACATTTCCAAGTCGCAGTCTTGTATACGGTGGCACTCACTGGTGTACACTTTCTGTCTGATTGCCAGTCCCTTATGCTTTTCCCTCTTTCCCTTATCAGCTACCAATCACCACCTTAGCTCTAGAAAATAAAATCTCTTCATTCGTGGGCATGTTTCTGTGTTATCTTGGAGGATAGTAAAAGAATGCAATACTTTATTTCAGGAGTTGCGATGGCCAGAGGAGAAAGGGGACTCTTTCATGTTGTAGTTCTGGGGATTTTTCAAGAAATACAGTTTAAAAAAAAAAAAAAATCATTGAGAAATAGCTTTTGGTGCCATGGTTTCAGGACACCAGCCTTTGGCCCAGCTGTATTCTGATTACCCAGGGCATAGCCAATCTCTCTGGAGATTGGGTTTCGATGGGTCTAAGATGAGGCCTTCACATCTATGTGTTTTAGTTTTGGTTTGGTTTAGTTTGGTATTTTTCTTAAAACTCCACAGCTGGTTCCGACATGCATCTTCGTTAGAGGACCTGACCCTAGAGGCACCTTTCGATTCTATGACCTTGACTCTATGGTCAGGATCCCGCCTTTGTTGAGCTTGGTGGTCTCTAACAAAGACTGAGTCCTCTGTTAAAACTGAGTGGAAAATGCAGCACAAAATATCTAAGTATGTTCTCAGTTTTTCCTAACGTTTTAATGGAGATGATTGAGAATCTTCAAATGGTTTCCCTTGTGACCTGTGTCTTGTTAATAGTGAGGAATGCTCTGTGGAATGTCAGGAGACCTGATCGTTCTGGCTGATCTCTACCAGACCTGGTGCATACCTTCCTGAGAAAGTCCGGTGTCCATCTGGCCTGACAGTCGGGGGGTGAGAGGGAAGCCTCAGTTCAGGTTCATAGGCATAAATTCCTTAACTTAGTCCATGGTAATGGGACTCACTGGTTGATCCCCACGTGTTTCGAATGATACAGAACTGCAGGCGCAAAGAGATTTGAGGCAGAGCAGGAGTACTAAAGCCATTTCAAGAAGAAACAGAAAAGGCTTCCCTAGAAATTGTCCTATAGGATCATTAGCCAAAACTTTTTAGTTCTTGCTGATAGGCAGGACTTCAGTAGAGAGAGCATGGCCACAAAGCCAATGAAGAAAAAAACTCAGATCCTCTTTAAGGAAGTAAATAATGTTGATACTTAAATCTGTTAAAGACAACACAAAAAAATTACAGACCAGTATCACTTCTGAGCATTGATACAGAAGTAATAAATATTAAGAAACAGAATCCAGCACCACATTAAGAAAATAATACACCATGATCAAATATTTTTTCCAGGAATGCAAGGTTGGTTCAATATTGGAAAAAATAAATTAATATACTTATAGATATATTGGTTCTTTAATATGTTAATAGAGTGAAGGAGGAAAAACATATGGTGATATCCATAGATGCTGAAAAAACATTTCATAAAATTCAACATCCTGTCTTGATAAATACATTCCCAAAATAAGAATTAATGAGTGTTTTCTTAATGTGATTGCGTGTGTGTGTGAATACTAAAGATAGTGTCTTAGTTAGTGGAGGAACCCTAAAAACTAAGGGTTCCACTAAGGACAGAAACAGGGCAAGGATAGTCACTATCTCTACTTCTACTTAACATTGCACTGAAGGTATTGGCCAATCCAAATAGAGGCATAACTGAAAAGAAAGAAAAACCATTTCTATTTGCAGATGTTATCATAGTATGCCTAGAACACCTTAGAGAATCATTGGTACTCTAACTCAAACAATAAAAGAATTCAGCAAGGGAGCAAGATATAAAATTAATGTGCAGAAATCTATAGTCTTTGTATATACAAACAGTAACCAGCAAAAGATATTATGGTATGCAATCACAACAGCAAGAGATAAGATGAAATACCTAATGAATGAACTTAACAAAAAAAATGTGTAAAATTTACATGAGATGATTTTGAAACATGTCTGAAATCCCCAAAAGTAACCTGGAAAAATGTAAGATGTTGCTTGCTGGTAGATAGGACAGTTTGACATCACCAAAATAGCAGTCCTCCCCAGGTTAATTTATACATTTAATGCACTTATGCCAAAAATACCGTTTTTAAACCATTAAGCTAGACAAATAGATGCTAACGCTTGTTTAGAAAAGTAAATATGCTATAAGTCGGGAAAACAATGAAAATGAAAAGCCATGAGGTGTTACTAGCCTTGCTGGATCTTAAAACATGCTATAAAGCCTCTATAATTAAAACAGCATGATATTGGCATGTGAATAAATGGAAAGACCAGCAGAATGAAATAGAAAGTCCAGAAATAGACCCAAGTGCATAGAGAAATGTAGTATGTAATAAAAGTGACATCTCAAATTCCTAGGCCAAAGATAGACTTTTAAACAAATGATCCTGGGACAATTTGATAGATATTTGGGGGGGAAAAAGGTAAAATCAGACCCATCCCTTTCACCGTACGTAAAAATAAACCCCAAATCAATCAAGGATATAAATTTTTTTTTTTTTTAAGGATATAAATTTAAAGTGAAATCCTGTAAGAATCAGAAACAAGTGGATGAGTTCCTATGGAACTTGGGTATAGGCTCTGAAGACACACAAAAAAACAAGAGGCAGTAAAAGATTGATACAGTCAACTACATAAATATAAAAAAAAAAAAATCAAACATTTTGCATGGTAAAAAACACCATAAACGAAATCAAAAGACAATAAACTGGGAGAAAATATTGGCAGGATGCCACAGATAGTGCACTACCATTCCCTGATAGATAATGCCCTGTGAAAAATAGGCGAAAGATATGAACAGGTAATTCACACATACTATATATATAAATGGCTCTTAAACATAGGAAAAGCTCACAGGTAAGAGAAATGCAAATTACAACTACACTGAATAGCAGCTCACATGGCGAAAATGGAAAACGTGTGACGTCATGCCATACTGGTGAGGCGGTGGGGGCACAATTGTGCCCTCCATGTGGCCGGTTCATTAATAATGCAGGGCACTCTGGCAGCTTCTCCCAAAGCTACATACGCATTCACCTTCTGACCCGGCATCGCACTCCTAGGAACTTACCTGAAGATCCACTTCAACAACACAAAAATACCCAAGAACGAAGATATTCATTCTACTATCTCTTGGAGATGACCTAAATGCCGATCTGTAAGACGGTGTTGAATAAGCCGTGCTACATGCACACAGTGGGACACTCCTCGGCTTCAGAAGATAATGGAGAAGAGCTCTAAGAACTCACAAAGAGTGTTTCCAGGTTATAGTGAGTGGAAAAAAAATAATAAAACCCACAAAAGACAAAGGAGTATCTGCAACATGGTAACTTTCTGCAAGGGAGAAAAGGAAATAATATGCATGTATCTGTTCATTAGTGTAGAAGGAAACACGGGTAGAATAAGTCAGAAACTAATGACATTAGTTGAATTGTTATTTACAGAAAGGAGTTGGAGGGAGAGTTCCGGGTAGATGAGGTGAGTCGGGGAACATGACACTTCTCAGTACGCTTTTCTGTATAGTTCTGATTCTCCTAGAATCAGAAAGAATAAGAAAGAAACAATAAATTACAATAGGAAAGAAACAAGGATTGGAGGAGCGACCCTGTAATGGAACACAGAAGTACAATGAAGCCTAACCTTATTTTAGATGAATAACATAACCGCACTAAATGAAAGACACACAGAACAAGCCCAAGGAACTCTTAAACACAGTGTTTGACTATGTACCCTCAGGCTAAAGACAAAAAAGAACTGTAGATAAATATTGAAGGCTAGTTAGTAAGTTTGTTTTTCACAGTAGCATGCGTTAGCAATTCTGAAACCACTTTCTGTGTATTAGCGTATTGAGCAAATAAGTAAATATAGCTGAGATAATGGGAACCAGATTTCTCGTTATTGGAGAAGGAAGTTACAAATATAGAAAGGGGGAGAATAGAATGAATGGACCATGTGGTGTTGAATTGGAATTGGAGTTTTCAGTGGACTTCAGTGGTTTTTAAGGTGGGTGGATGGATGGATGGATGGATGGATGAATGGATGGATGGATGGATGGATGAATGGATGGATGGATGTGATGGGAGGAGGGGTCAGAAGGAGGAAGGCAGGCAGGAAGGCAGGAAAGAAGGAAACACACTTTTTTGCTATTTCCTAGTATCCAGATCTGTTTTATAAATGTCATTTTTTGTGGGGTGCCTGGGTGGCTCAGTGAGTTAAGCATCCGACTCCTAATTTCGGCTCAGGTCATCTCAGGTCATGATCTCAGGGTCGTTGGGATTGAGCCCCACTTGGGCTCTGTGCTCCGTGTGAAGTCTGCTTGAGACTCTCTCTCTCTCTTGCTTTCCCTGCCCCTGTCTCGCAAATAAATAAATACATAAATATCATTTTTTGCTAAAAGAAACCAGAGCTCTGTGGAGAAAAGGCTGATTCCAAGGCTGGGACGGAGAAATTTGAAAGTGAGTCAGAAACCTCTTCTTATGCCAGAAAGTAAGGAACTACTGAAAGATGACAGGGATATATGTCAGCAGGACCCAGGAACCAACCTCAAGGGGCTTCCACTTGCCAAATCTGGGGCAATTTTGAGCATCAAAATAAATAATGACAGGAAAACACGTAGTCTGTTAAATCAAATATGAATCCATAAATCCATTCTGACATAAATAAATAGATAAATAAGTGAGGGAGAAACAAAAGCTCTTCCTTATAGTAGCGTCCCATCCAGTAAACACAGAAGAAATAATGAATCCAAATCATTATTTGGCAATCATGCAATAAATCTATTCAAAGCGAGATTGATCCCCGGATGCTAAAACTACTAGATTACATGTTATGAGAAACATGATATTGATCTCTCCACAAGTACTTGTTAATCACAATGGAGAAACAATGACTTTGCAGTGGAAACCTTGGCACACACCACCTTAACCAAGTGGGTCAGCATTAACTCACCAACACCGGGGTCCAGCATCTCCGTGTGCCTCTCGACGTGATGCACCAGGAAGGATACAGATTCGCTAAGAACTTTGTTCTTGCCCAAAATTCTGGCCTGAGTCTCATCAGGAGGAGATTCCAGATCATCTAAATCAAGAGGCATTTTACAAAATACATGTAATGTCTAACACTCTTCCAAAAAGGTCTAGATCATGAAAGACAAAGACTAAAGAATGGAAGCCGATTAAGGGAGGTCACAGCTAACCTCACCAAGTGACCTGGATTCAATCCTAAACCAGAAGGAAGGTTGTGCTTTACCGTCAAGGACATTGTTAGGGCAATGGGTAAAATTTGAATACATTCTGTAGATGAGATCAGGAGTGGGCAGACTATGATCCTCGGGCCAAATCTGGCTGGCTGCCCATCCTTGTACCACTTACGAGCTCAGAGTGATTTTTACATTTTTAAATAATTGGGAACAAAATGAAAAGAATAAAATCACTATGACGTTCTGGGAAAGGCAGAACTGCAGAGACAATGAAGCCATCAGGGGTTGGGAGGAGGAAAGGGGGGAATGAATAGGTGGGGTGCTGTACAAAGAGTGAACCCTAATATTAAACCATGGCCTCTCGTCAATCATAATGTATCAGTATTGGTTCGTCAGTTGTAACAAACATTTTGCACTGAGATGAAGTGTTAATAGTAAGGAAGCAGGGGTGCGGGGGGAGGAGGAGGGTGTCTCTGGGAACGCCATACGTTCTGTAAGCCTACAGCCACTCAAAAAATAGTCTATTACGGGGCGCCTGGGTGGCTCAGTCCGTTAAGCGTCGGACTCTTGATCTCAGTTCAGGTCTCAATCTTAGGGTCGTGAGTTCAAGTCCTGTGTTGGGCTCCACACTGGGTATGGAGCCTACTTTAAAAAAATTTTTTTAAATTAAATCTGTTAATTTTTTTAAAATACTATATTGTGACACATGAACAGTATATGAAATTTAAATGTCTTCTTTTTTAAAGATTTTATTTATTTATTTGATAGACACAGGAAGAGAGGGAACACACGCAGGGGGAGTGGGAGAGGGAAAAGCACGCTTCCCACTGAGCAGGGAGCCTGATGCGGGGCTCGATCCCAGGACCCCGAGATCATGACCTGAGCTGAAGGCAGATGCCTAACGATGGAGCCGCCCAGGTGCCCCGAAATTTAAATTTCTGTGTCTATAAAGTTTTGCTGAAGCACAGCCACACTTCCTTATTTATCTGTTGCCCACGGCTGCTTTCCGTGCCCGGATCGTGGGGCCGAACAGTTACAACAGAAACCCAGTGGCTTGCAAAGATTCAACTCTTTACTGTCCAGCTTTTCATACAAATTTGCTGATGCCCAGATCAGTGTTGTATCGCAGTATAAAGTTCCCGATTTTGATCATTGTACTCTGATTACATAAAATAAGCCCTTGATTTTTAGGAAAGACACACAGACGTACAGAGGGATAAAGAGATGTGATGGCTGCAACTCTCGCATGGCTCAGGGAAGAAAAATTAGGGGCAGACAGACAGATGGAACAACC
Organism: Potos flavus; assembly: GCA_028534135.1. Taxonomy (NCBI): domain Eukaryota; kingdom Metazoa; phylum Chordata; class Mammalia; order Carnivora; family Procyonidae; genus Potos; species Potos flavus. Next base: position 185,700,401 of record CM052898.1, on the reverse strand, counting down.
TATGTGGTAAGGAGTGACTATTTGGGGAATCTGGGTGCCTAGGGAGAGTCATGTAGGAATTCCTCAGACGATCCTTGCTGCTTTTCTGTAAGTCTGATATCGTTTCAAAGAAAAAGGTTAAAAACAAAAGCCACGTAGCGCGGGCCCGAGAACCAGCCAGAACTTGATCTGAGCTGCTCAGTTGCTGGCCCCGTGGCCTTGCAGAAGTGGTTTCGCTTTTCCAAGACTGTGTCCTCCTCTGATTTGTGAAGCTCCAATGAGATAACGCACGTGAGGTGCCATGTGTCTCACAAAAAATCGGCATCGATTCCGGGTGACCAAGTAGAAAGTCTACGTGGTGCCCGCAGGAAAACGGTTCCCAGATGTCTGCTCGCCACGTGGTCAGGAAGCAGCAGCGTCTGTCTTCCGAGCTGGCAGCCGCGCCTCCCAGCCGAAGGCCCCCCGTTGGGGTAGATGGCTGGTGGAGATGGCTGTGGACACGCTCTGTGGGGAGCCCCTCCACATCCAGCTGCAGGGGATGGACTCCGATCAGCCCGAGCGCTGGGTTGAGAAGATCCTATAATCTGGCAACTCTGAGCGGAGGGCTTAGCACACGGTCTGAGTTCCTGCGTGGGGTAGTGCAGCGAAGGCTCGCGTCCAGAAGGGGAGGATATAGGGTCGGGACCGCTGTCGATCCGGTCACAGACGTAGCTGCGGGTGCCGTGACGGTCTCCAAATACAGAGCCTCCTGTCCATCTGCGAATTCTGTCACTGCATATCTAAGGCAGAGGAGGTGACGCTCAGGTCCAGTGTCAGGGGTAAGAAATATTGGCGTGTGTTCATCTCGATTGAATAGTACAGACCAACATCAATAAATGCTTGGTCTACTAGACAGGTGCCTCGTTCTGAAAACTGAATCCGCAAGACTCCTTCCCTGCGAGCAATGTAATGATTTAGTAGTGGAGGTGCGATCCTGATGTTGGGGATGGGGAGCACTAGCCGAATACCCGGGGGAGGTTGGTCTGCTAGCAGATATGGGAATGAAACAGCAGCTCCAACAGAGGATCTGACCCACTGGCATCCTTCAACAGGTGGGGCTCTGCTTCTGGGGGGTCATGGAGGGGGGTCGTGATCCTGAGCAGTTGAACACCGAAAGAGAGGAAAGCGAACAGGATGTAAAGTTTACTTATTTACAGTATTCCAAGAGTGGACTGATAACAGGTTGTTCCATCTTTAAATGTCAAACCCAGAAGATAAGGGAAGAATATATTAATGAAACTGCTGTATTATGTGCCTGTGTGCGTCAGTGACCAAAATTATTTGCAAGTAATCACCTAAAGAAAGTGCTGTCTTTAAAAAACTAACCCAATAGGGGCGCCTGGGTGGCTCAGTTGGTGGAGTGTCTGCCTGCGGCTCAGGTCATGATCCCCTGGTCCTGGGATCGAGCCCCGTGTCAGGCTCCCTGCTCAGCGGGGAGCCTGCTTCTCCCTCTCCCTCTGCCACTCCCCCCACTTGTGATTTCTCTCTCTCTCTCTCTCGAATAAATAAAAAAACTTATAAACAAGTAAAATTCAGCCAAATAGCTAGTTCAACCAACGGTTTATAGCTTCGCTGAGTGGGTTCAGAGACCCGAGAACTGAAAGGGAATATTTTCCAACCCCAATTACTAGTGTCAGTCTAAATGCTTTATAGCCCTATGTGCAGATGTTAGCGCACGTGTAGGTAAGAATGGGGAAGACGCGGCATCATCTCAAAAGAAGAGAGGCATCATCTCTAGAATTTTTGAAGAGTCCTAAAGCACGCACACGTTCCACTGCTCCGCCCTCTCCCTGACCACCCTCTTTACCCCCAAGAAGGAGTCACGGGAGGTCTTCTGACAGCAGGAAGTTCTAGGATCCACACAACAAAGAGAAAGCTCTGTATTTGAGCCCCCTTCCGGTGTCAGCCCCCTGCATGTATTCTGTTTCCTTTTTACGGAAACCAGAAGAAATGTTCCATTTCCCGGGTGACCTGAGAGATTTAGAGAGAGGGAGCCCCTTCCTCGATATCAGTTCTGCCAACGCTGGGATTTGAATTTGAATCTTGATCTGATTCCCTGTGTGACTGTCTGCTCTGTGGGGGTGTTTGCAAAGTTCCTGGGGAACCCTTCCTTTCCTGCCAGGAGCCCCCTCCCCCCAACGCCTCCAGGCCCCTGAATGGCACCGGACTTCCTTGGGACTGTCAACCCCAGCCTTGCGCGCACACGCCTCACTGCCTGTTCAGAAGTCACCGCAGCATCCCCGTGCATCACAGAGCCCTCCACGCTCCTTGCTCCATTTCACGAGGCGTTGTCACAAAAACCGCTGTGCGTTTTTTCTAAAAGCAGTGCTGCTCATTCTTACGCGGAAGGCAGCTTAAAAAAAAAAAAAATCGATTGCATGGATAGAATCAGACTTTTTAAAAACGAAAATATCTTTGATATTTTAGCTTTTTTTACTTTAAAAAAAAAAAAGTACTGCCCAAACATAATGGTTGGCGTTTGCAATGTCATATATTTTCTAAAAAGTTTCTAAAATGACAGTCTAGCGCTGTTTCCTTTGAACTACGTAGATGTCAATGGGGTTATGAATAGCGGGAATTTATCTTCCAGTAGAGTCTTTAAAAATCAGAAATGGGGACTTACAAACGTCTGACTTTCTGGGTCCTCCTTCTGTCTCATCCCTACCCCCTTAACTGGGTTCTTTTTCACAGAGAGAAAGCATGGCGGGTAGGGGGGTGCTGTCTGAGGATGTGTCTTTCTGAGCGCTAAGAATAAAGGAGATGCCAGAACTGAAACTACCAGGGGGAGAAAACATCAAAGAAAAGACGCAGCCTGTGCGTCAAGAACACGTCGATGACGCTTCTCCGTGGCTCACGGATGCCGGCAGCCACGTGCACGCCGCCTCCCCAGCCCAGAGGCCGTCTGTGCAGGGACGGTAAGCAGACTGTCCCCAGTGCACGGGGCACGGGCTCCCCTCGAAGGAGAACGAGGGGCAGGCACCACCGAACGTGCACCGGGTGCGTTTCGGGGGGGATCTGTGCAGCGAGCCTGGCAAAAACTCAGCGGGTGGGCTGCCCTTGCATCACAAAACTACCATCTCTCCAAAGAGAAGAGCTTGTTCAACCAGAGAGCTGGTGGATGCTTGCTCGACCCACTTAAAGCAAAGCTGAGTTTAAACACATCTTTTTTAAAATAGCGTGTTTCCTGGTTATAAAGCGAATGCACCCTGAGTGTAGAAATACTAGGAAACCCAGAAAAGGATAAAGAAGAAAATAAAAGCCGCTTGAAATCTCGCCACCCAGAGACGACAGGGGACGACGTGAAGAAGAAATTGAAATCACGACGTGCTGGTGCTACCTCCGCCTTCTAGGGATGCTGCCGTGTGTCCTGGATTCTTCTAGAGACGCACACGGGAAAAAGCAGCTTATGTAAATGGGACCAAACATGCTGTTTCCAAGCGTTCCCTCTTTATCGTCCGTGGGATAAGAATGTCCGGAACTGTACTTTGAGTACAACATCGTTTTCATCTCTCCGCAGCAAGGAATTTCTCCAGTCATCAGAAACCTACTTTGTAAAATATATCTGTGTATTTGTTTAAAAGAGGAGAAAGTCGGGGCGCCTGAGTGGCTCAGTGGGTTAAAGCCTCTGCCTTCCGCTCAGGTCATGATCTCAGGGTCCTGGGATCGAGCCCCGCATCGGGCTCTCTGCTCGGCGGGGAGCCTGCTTCCCCCTCTCTCTCCGCCTGCCTCTCTGCCTACTTGTGATCTCTCTCTCTGTCAAATAAATAAATAAAATCTTAAAAAAAAAAAGGAGAAAGTCTAGAAGAATATACACTTTTAGCGAGAAGGGGAACTTACTTTCTACTTTGTACTTTTCTGTGTGGTTTTTTTTTTTTTTTCAAATAATTACAGTCCTCAAAATAACCAGAGCTAATATTGTGCTGTATTCTTTTTTTTTTTTTTTTTAGGGTTTTATTTATTGTAGAGAGAGTGAGAGCACAAGCAGGGGGAGAGGGAGAAGCACCTGAGCAGGTAGTTCGACGCAGGGCTCGATCCCATGACCCCGGGATCAGGAGATCATGACCTGAGCCAAAGGCAGATGCCTAACCGACTGAGCCACCCAGGCGCCCCTTGTGCTGTATTTCTTAACAACCTAAAAAAGCATATGTATGTATATATATATATATATATATATATATATATTTTAAGATTTTTTATTTACTTATTTGACAGAGAGATCACAAGTAGGCAGAGAGGCAGGCAGAGAGAGAGGGGGAAGCAGGCTCCCTGCTGAGCAGAGCCTGATGTGGGGCTCGATCCCAGGACCCTGAGATCATGACCTGAGCCGAAGGCAGAGGCTTTAACCCACTGAGCCACCCAGGCACCCCAAAAAAGTATATTTTAAAACATCATTAGAATCATGCTGTGTGTAGGGTTTTGCCTTCTGATTAAATCACCTGTTGGAGTCCAGTGGACTTTTCGCCTGTACCACCGATGGCTACTTGATAGTTAGTTGTTCATGTGAGAATCCCATGAGGTTTTTGTATTGTTCCCAATTTTTCACATTGTGAGGCTGCGATGAACAGTTGTGGCCCTGAATTATTTTTGTTTCCCTGTCTGGATACTGCTCAGGATGCATTCCTGGAAGGATGGTCCCTGGGTTAGAAGGTGCAAAATTTTTAAGGCTCTGGTTGCAAATGAACAGATTGCTTTTAAGAATTTCTACTCCTTAATACATTCAAATATGCTTTTGCTCATAATAAAATGGGTGCTGTAGATAACACTGTCTTATTTAATTTTGAATTAGATCTTTTAGTTCTTAGAAATATTTATGAAGAATTAATTACTAATATTATATCCAAACATAAAAACTATGCTTTTTTTTGACCAGAATTTTTCAAAATAATTTTTAAGGGTAACCAATAATTTAAAAAAATTTTTAAAATAAAAAATCATTGTAATAAGAGCTAATAAATAATAAATAAAGCCTAAATAAATCTCACTCTCTCCCTTTTCTGTGAATTTTACATAGTTGGAATAATATATACGTAGTTTTTGTATATGGCTTTTTTTTATTTAGCAGAGTATTATAGGCATTTCTTCCCACATACTCTTCATAACTATCATTTTTAATGACGGTGAATTATTCCATTGACTTCACCTACCACAATGTATTCAACATTCCCCTGTTGAACACTTAGGTTATTCCCACATTTTTACTTTTACAGCACTATGGTGAATGTGGACTGTTTCCTTAGGCTTGAATTCCCCCCAAATGGATCGACTGGGTCTGAATTTAAATTGTTCATTCAGAATTTTCACACGGGTTCCTACTGGCCTGAATTCTAGTTTAATCTTAATTCTTGAAGCTTTATTCCAAACACCTGGTGAAATTGAGGACGTTCCCATTGGCAGGGCACCCCCTAGGTGCTGTGATGTCCTCAGGAACCAAAGTGGTCACACTGGCAAAGTGACGGAGCACTTTTCCCGTATGCCCCGTTGGAAAACTCGAGGGAGTACACGCTCATTCCGCAGCCTTCGCAAACCAGGAAAGAAAATCCACAGCAGCAAGGATCCAATTGCTATGTAACCCCCTCCTTTTTTTTTTTCTTCTTCTTTTCTTTTCTTTTTTTCTGTTTCCTTTTGTGAGAACATCATCAGCCCGGGATGGAAAGGCATTTCTGGTGTCTCCTTTCTGCTAAAGCAGACTCCAGCGACTTCATTTTCAGAAATGCAAAATTCGTGAAGTTCATAAATGCCTCTTTGTGGACCGCGAGCCGTGTTGTTTGGCCCCCAGAGTTATCTCAGATAGCACAAATAAATCTGGCGGCCTCCAGTTGTCTCAAACTGAGCATTACCTCCCTCCCCATTATCCCCTCCTTGCAGAAATTTCCTCTTGGCCTTCAGCTGCACAAACTCCGTCTTCTCATCAATATGCCCTGTTAACCGCTGCCAAACCTCTAGCAGTTGAGTGCATATGTTCCCTTAATCATTTCTCTTTGTTCTAGAAGTCTGTGTTTCGTTTCTAAACCGCCCCCACCCCTTCGCCTAATTCCGCCATCGCCGTCACTGGCTGTACACACGACCGTCTCCTGTCTACGTGTTTATTTAAAGAACATCCTAGATGGCCTGCCATTGAGAGAGCTTTTGCAATCTGCTCACAACGTGCTAAGTCATTCCCCGCCCTCTCCTCCAGAAAAGTGCGTGCTCACCTGCAGCTTTCGGAGCCCAGGTGAGGGAGGGGTTGCCGAACTTTCTGGAAAGCATGGGGCTCCAAGAAGACAGTGTTAATGTCCCCGCACAGATAAAGATTCCTTCTCTGTTTTCCGCTGGTCCAACCCAAGAAAAGGACGCTTTATTCTTGGAGCCCAATAGTGTATAGGAATGGCCCGTCTCAAAGGGTTATTCACCGTGTCCAAGAGAAATACTTCTGGAGCTGTGCTTCTTGTATGATGGAAGTGGGCCTGGCACGCGGACGGAGGGCGGCCTGCTCGCCGGGAGTGCCCTGTGCCAGTGGGACCCGCCGGCCCCCGCCCGACGTGGCCCGGCTCCTCTTGGCGAGCGAGGGGGGTCTTTTGGGCTCCCCGTGACCGCCGTCTGCACGCGCCGGTGCACAGGGAGGCACTGTGTCGTTGCTGTCTGCTTTTAAGTGTGTTTCTCCTCTTACCCTTTGTAGCCCACCACCCCCCAGCGCCTGCCCTGAGCCCCGAGAGCAGCTGGAGAACCACCAGAGCGGGGGTTCAGGGCGCCTTTCTCCTCGGTTCCCTGGAAAGTGTTATTGGAAGCGTCCTACATATATCATCTCTCTCTCCTCTCTCGCCTGCCTCCTCCCTCCCCCAAAAGTATTTCAGAGAGTCCCCAGCAGCTGCGCGGACAGTGGGCCAACCTGATTTTTGCTCTGTTTAATAAATCCTACCATGAACCATGCCCGCCCAGTACCTGGTGAGCAACTTCTGGGAATGCAGAGGAAAGCCTTCCTAACACGGAGTTAAAATATGTAGAAAGTAGCTGGGAGGAAATTCTCCGTGTGGGGATTCCTCCCCCCTTTCCTTTTCTGAAGGAAAAGAAAAAGGTTAATGTTGACTCATTTGGTGGAGATATAAGGCACTTTTCTACCTATCCCCAAAGGGAAGTTTGCGTTCTTTTAAATGAAACCATTTTAAAAGCAGAACTCAGGCCTAAAATGATCCAAGGTTCTCCGGACTTCTCAGAAGGTGTAGATTTATTTACTATAGTTAAAACATAATTAGTTCTCAGGGGATAGTGTATCTTTTAAACGGCTTTATTGCCACCATATTGGCTTTCTGAATAATCAGAAACTTCTGTTATGATTATGTTCTAGTGTTCGGACAGAAACATACCGTAAGTAGAAACAAATGTCAGGAACTGCTAGTTGTCACTCGGGGAAGGGACACCACATCAGGGGGGGAAGAAAGAACGTCTCGATAGGATATTCCAAAGAAATAGAATCGAACGTTTTTTTTTTTTTTAAGATTTTATTTATTTATTTGATAAAGAGAGACACAACGAGAGAGGGAATACAAGGAGAGGGAGTGGGAGAGGGAGAAGCAGGCTTCCCACTGAGCTAGGAACTGATGTGGGGCTTGATCCCAGAACCCTGGGATCATGACTTGAGCCGAAGGCAGACGCTTAACTACTGAGCCACCCAGGCGCCCCAAAATCAAAAAAAATCTTAAATGAACTAACAGCTCAGGCGGGCACCCCAACCCCACTCTTTTTTTGATTCAAAGGTGTTTTTTTTTGTCTCTTCTCCTTTGTTATCAGAAGCTGGGAATGGGGTCAGTAGCCCTCGATACCCGGAAATGGCCCTTTTTCTTCCCCACGCCCCTGCAGATGAATGCAAACAGGATCCTCCTTTCGTCTGAGCCAGAGGCTCTGCTGCCATGTCCTTGTTCTGGCTGACCAGTCTTTCCCACCGTTTGCAGGTTGATGTTCGAGATCCCGCAGGAAATGGGGTTAATAGCCATCGCAGTCCGCCAAACGCAGGGCAAAGGTCAGTCATCTTTTGTTATTGTTTCTGTTGTTCTGTTTTCTAAAATCTGCGACTCTCGTGGCCAGACTGCCCATCGCTTGGGTGTGCTGATCACGGAGAAGACTCAGGTTAGGAGTGCTTGTTTTCACACCCCCCAAAATGGAGGAGGAAGGGGGAGGGAAACCGATCAGAAGACTGAGTCTTGGTACCATTAAAGCTTCCTCGCAAACGGAGATGGCTATTAATCAGTGGACATTCGCCGGGAACGGTGTTAACATTCCGTCACCTACATCTTGTAAATTCTTTCTGACACATTCGCGGCAATGCCGTGTGAATCGTTACTGTGTTGGGGACATATATTTGCCCGAAGGTTCTCTGGGAGGTGCCCTCTGGGTCCCCATCGAGTGCCCCGTGGAGAGCGCTTTCGTCTGCCAGCCCCCACCCCAGCCGCCCTGGGAAGTCTCCGACCAGCGGTCAGTGCTCCTTCACAAAGTGACCGCTGAGAAGCCGACGGCTGCTCCGAGCTTCCGCCACCTGCTGACCCTTGGAAACGAGAGCCCGCATCCTCCCCGAATCCACCTGGGGTCCAGCCGCACGCAGCCGCCGTGCTCGGTGGTCCTGCTGGAGGCGCCTGGCCCCCCACCCCCGCCCCTGCGGTGCCAGGCCAACCCAAACGTGCTTTTAACTCTCAGAGGCTCTTATGCCTTTCTCAGAAGGAGCAACGAAATGAGAAATCCACTGTTTTCCACTTCTTCCCTTTGAACACGTCTTTTGGACAGAACTCAAAGAGAAAATTCATTTTATCCAAAGCTGGGGTGGGTGGTGGGGGCTCAATACAGTGGTTAAAAAGAGAATGTAGAAGAACTTGGTTCATACCTCTCATTTTGAGCGTTGTATTTTCTTGACTTCTATTTTAGGAAAAATAACTCTGAGAGTTAGTATCAGGGATTCCTTTTTAAAGTCCGCTTCTTTTTTTCCCCCCCGTATAACAGTGAGATATAACTCACAGACCATACAGTTCCCCCAATTAAAGTATACAATTCTGGGGTTTTTAATATTTTCGCAGGGTTGTGGGACCATCACCACAACTTCTAAACTGTGGCGGCCAGGACCTCTCCTGGACCAGGACAGACCCAGCCTGGTTTCCCCACTGTCTGTTTTTACCGGCGTTACCAGATGGTGACAGTTAAGCTGACAGTCACATTCAGACCCTGTAGGACTTTGAATCATCAAAGCGTAAATGATCGGCTCGCTGAGGCAGAACGCTCCGCGACTTATCAGGAACTTGTTCAGCAGCACAGCACCAGACTTTAAAACACTTCTCTGTTCTTGAGTTAGCCCCAGAACCCCAAGCGTCTTCATCCGTGCGGGCCGATCGCTCCTGGGGCTCCGAGTCTGGGGTCCGATTTTGGGCCCTGTGTGCATGTGACTGTCCATGTGGCGGGGTGGCCGCTTTCCTGACGGGGACCTCTGTGTTCCAGGGCGGGGAGCGAACGCTTGGCTGAGCCCCGTGGGGTGCGCGCTGTCCACCCTGCTCATCTCCATCCCGCTGAGATCCCAGCTGGGGCAGAGGATCCCGTTCGTCCAGCATCTGATGTCCCTGGCCGTGGTGGAGGCGGTGAGGTCCATCCCTGAGTACCAGGTACGTGCGATTCGCCTGCCCTGCAAACCCCGCCCTGCCTGCAGATCTCAGCTGGGGTTGGTGTGTGGATGTGTCCCAAGGACCGCTGCGTGTAGAGTTGCAGGCTGCTCTTTGCAAAGCTGGCAGCTGAGTGCTTGCTCCTGGAGTTTTAAAAGCACCGCCCGCTCTTAGCGTGGCTCCGGGTTCACTGGGATGGGTTTATTTCCCAGAATTCCCTTTCTGTGCTGTTGTCAGATTGCTCAGGCATCTTAGGGAAAGCCTCTTTTTTTCCCCTCCTCTAATTGAAGCACATCGGACTGACACATATCACACTGTTGTGTCTTCTGGTGAAACGGCTTATTGTATGGACCTAAACAGCCTTCTTATTCCCTATCTCCATTTAGCACGGTCCGTGCTCAGCAGAACGGCCCTTGTTCATGGCTGCCCAGGTTCAGCGCGCGGGTTCCTTTGGGGTGTCTGCTCCCACTGTAGGGACAGAGGTGCCTGCTTCATCGTTACCGTCGTTGCTTCCGTGTCAGTTAGTAAGGAGACCAGGAAGAGGGCGATGAATGCAGTTTTCCTGGACGAATTTCATGTGAATATAAAAAGGGGGTTCCTCCCCAGCCTCCCTCCCACCTACAGTTCTTGCATCAGGCTGAACACAATTATAGTATTAATTCCTGAAGTGAGAGGCTAAGATCGTGACTTTCAAAGGGGCCTGTCCTCGTGTCTCACAGGGAAGCGGTCCTCCCCTTCCACGTGGTCGTGGCCTCACGGTCACCGTGTGTAGGACTACGCTGTGTGTTTCCCAAATCACGTGGCGTCCCTGGCACGCACGCTGAAATGTGACGTTTACAGCAGCGTTCAGCATCCTCGCGCTCTGCATTGAAGGGCCTGGGGCTCCTCCGACTGTCACACCTTCACAGGTCGCCTGCAGCCTCTGAGCTAGACATTTTGCCTCACAGAAGGCAGTTGAGAAGATAAAGTTCTGTCCTGAGGCAAATATTTTTAACCCTAGCAGCAGGTTCATTAGTCTTAGAAAAATAACTTAAAATTTACGTCGGGACGCCTGGGTGGCTCAGTTGGTTAAGCGGCTGCCTTAGGCTCAGGTCATAATCTCAGGGTCCTGGGATCGAGCCCCACATCGGGCTCCCTGCTTATTGAGGAGCCTGCTTCTCCCTTTACCTGCTGCTCCCTCTGATGTGCTCTCTCTCTCTTTTAAAATCTTTTTAAAAAATTTAAAATTTACATCAAGTTCCCTCCTTAATGTCCCATCACCCAATTACCCCATCCCCCCAACCACCTCCCTTCCAGTAACCCTCAAGCACTGGGTGTTATATGCAACCGATGAATCATTAAATTCTACTCCTGAAACTAAGAATACACTATATGTTAACTAAATTGAATTTAGGGGCGCCTGGGTGGCTCAGTGGGTTAAGCCTCTGCCTTTGGCTCAGGTCATGATCTCGGGGTCCTGGGATCGAGCCCCACATCAGGCTCTCTGCTCGGCGGGGAGCCTGCTTCCTCCTCTCTCTCTGCCTGCCTCTCTGTCTACTTGTGATCTCTCTCTCTCTGTCAAATAAATAAATAAAATCTTTAAAAAAATAATTAAAATAAAAATAAATTGAATTTAAATAAGTTTTAAAAAAGAACAATGCTAAGAAAAACATGCAAAAAATATTAATCAGTTTCATGCAAATCATTATAAAGTATTATTATATTCTAAAAAAGGAAGAATATTAAGAAACACATGCAAAAATAATACTAATCCATTTCATGCTAATTATTATAAAGCATTATTATATTCTAAAAAAGGAAGCATATTAAGAAAAGCATGCAAAAAATAGAATTAATCATTTCATGCAAACTATTATAAAGCATTATCTTCTTTAAAAAAAAATAAAATTATGGGAGGGGGGTGGGGTGGGGTAACTGGGTGATGGATGTTAAGGAGGGCACACAATGTAATGA
>CM052898.1:185629802-185688719 GCA_028534135.1 Potos flavus | reverse complement strand
GTTCCTGTCCTGTTTCTGCATTCGTGCAGCTCGGTCTCCCCTGTATGGTGTGACTTTGGTTTGGTTTGGGATTGGGTTTATTCTGGTTTTATTTTACTTTCAGTTTTACTGAGATAGAATTGACAGGCCCCACCGCGTAAATTTGAGGTGTGCAGCCTAACGACTTGGCATACATATACTGCGGACTGATTACCGCAGGAAGTTAACCTCCTTCACCTCCTAGAGTCACCAAAAAGTGTTTTTTCCCCTTGCGATGAGAACTTTTAGGATTTACTTTCTTAGTGTTTTCTAAAATTTTTTATTTAAATTCAATTTAATGAACATATATTGTATTATTAGTTTCAAGGGTAGAATTTACTGATTCATCAGTGGGCTACGACACCCAGCGCTCATTCCATCACAGGTCCTCCTTGATGCCCATCCCCCAGTTACCCCCTCCTCCTTGCCCCTCCCCCTTAGTGTTTCTTTTGGACAGAGCCGCTTGGCCCACACAGTACAGCTCCAGGATGGTTGGAATAGGCCCCAGTTGCATAGAGTTTGCCTCTCTTACGTCCTTGGCCAGATGTCCCTGTCAGCACACAGATCGCGCCCATCTCCCCGGACCGGAGGCCGTGTCCCGGGAATGCCCGCTCTTCCTTCCAGAACCCGAGTTGCATTGCCTGCTGTCCATCCCGCTGTTCCTTCTGTCCTCGAGGTCCCCGCTGGGCGCCTGGAGCCCTCCACCCCCACATTCCTGCTTCTGCTCTCCTCCCCGCACCTGCAGGTTGTGCTTGCCTTGGGAGGCCCGGCTCCGCTGCCATTCCCAGAAACTTCTGGCTCCAAACTCCCTCCTCTAACTAACCTTTCGGCATTTCGAAGTTCTGAGCTGCTTTTACGGGTTTCTCGCGTGGATCGCTCAGAAGCAGGGCTGTCCGTGCCCCTGCTCCACCTCCTGTAAATTAACCAGCTCCTTGAAAGCAGGATTAGTTCTACGCTTGTCCCAAAGGGCCTAACACGGTGCTCTATACCTGGGAGGCCCGCCGCAGCTGTTCGAATAACCGGTCGAGATAGTCGAAAGGAAGCATGCAGCCTTTCTCTTCATCTTGAAATAGAGGGCATTGTTCACCTGCACGAGAACCCGCGATTTCCTAAGCTGCAGCATTAACTAACTAGGTCCGAAAATGTGAAATAAAACAGACGCCCAGGGGCAGCACCCGTGCAGAGGAAAACGGCTGCTTCCATGCCGGGGGAGCGGTTTCCAGACCTGGGCAGGGACTGTGCTGGGCACGGGGGGAACCCGGGAGGGCGAGAGAGGACAAAGAAGGGGACCCTGGGTTCGAATCCCAGCTCTGCCGCTTGCGAGTGTAACCTCAGGCAAGCCAGGCCGTCTCTCCCTGCTTCAGTTTCTTCCTTATTAAATAGAGGTGAAACTAGTACCCCCACGCGGGTTTGGTGTGAGTAGCCTCCAGACCAGTGCGGAGGTGGGGCTCGGTGCCGGGCGGGCCCTCAGGGCAGGAAGAGCCAGCCTGGTGGGATCAGAGGCCACCCGATACTCTGCGGTCTTCCGGTTTATTCTGCTGAGTGTCTTTCTTCCAGATTTTCTTCCTCTCCCCACACCTGGCACCACCTGGCTCCCAGCCCCAGGCCCCGGAGGCCCGGCAGTTCCGGCATCCACTGGGTCTCCCCCAGTCTCTGTGTCCCCGCTTAAGGGTCGCGGCAGGAGGTGGGGGTCTGGGGGGGCGGCCCAGCTCAAGGCAGTGTCCGCCCTGGGACCATTCCACCGTGACCGTGACCGGGAGGCTCAGGCCAGGCTGCCCAGGTTTGCTTCCGGATGGAGGGGCAGCGAGCCTCAGAACAAATCCGTTGAGTTACCTGTTGACTATTGGCAGTTCTTTGAGGCCTTCGGTGATAACCCAGTGAACCAGGTTCCTACTCTGCATCTCTCTAGGATTCTGCTTGAGACATTGCTACCCACTCTTGGTGACAGTGGTTAATCTGGGGCATCTTTCTCTCTGGAGCATGAGCTCCTTAAGGGAAAAGAACTCTGAGCGTATTTCTGTCTCCCTGCACCCTGCCCCTCGCGCACAGTAGGTACTCAGTGAGGGTGGCTGTTGACACGGGGACCCCTTGGAGACGTTGCACGTTCGGATCCAGATCACAACGACAGAGTTTTGGTCTCCCGAGGCGTATACAAGTCACGTTTACACTACACTGTGGTCTGTTAAGTGTGCATTAGCACTATGCCTAAAACAACAATGTACGTACCTTGATTAAAAGATACTTTATTGCCAAAAAATGGTCACCATCATCGGAGCCTTCAGCCAGTGGTCATCACAGATCACAGACCACCATACCGAAGACTGAAAAAGTTTGAAATGTGAGAATTACCAAAATGTGACACAGAGAACCAAAGGGAGCAAATACCATTGGGCAAAGGGCCCCGCTAGACTTGCTGGACCCAGGGTGCCACCGACCTACAATTTGTAAGAAACACAAGTGTCCCTGAAGCACAATAAAGCAAAGCACAAGGAAACGACTCTGCTTGGCCTGGGATGATGAAGAGTGCGGGGGTGTGGCGAGAATGCCAGGGTTTACGCCACACATGATCCGTAGGTCTCCCTCCTGGCCCCAACGTGGTCCCTGACCGCTCGATTGTCCCAAAGAAGGGACTGGCCCGTCAGAACAGGAAGCAAGGATGAGATCCCACGTTCCATTACGTTCCAGAGTGTCCCGCTCATGTTCCTTTTAGCTGCACGACCTCTCCCGGCCCCTTCGTGTCCCGTGATGGCTTGATTAACGTGCAGATTTCCCTTTAGGATATCAACCTACGAGTGAAGTGGCCCAATGATATTTATTACAGTGACCTCATGAAGCTTGGTGGAGTTCTGGTTAACTCGACGCTTGTTGGAGAAACGTTTTATATTCTCATCGGTGAGTCGCGAAAGCCTTTCGTCCCCATTTTTAGATGAATAAAAACAAAAATAAAAATGGTTTCTACATGGCTACCTTGAGGGGAGTGGATTATCATATGGGATTACTTTTTCTTTTGAGTCTTGAGTTACAAGCACAATATGTATGCAAAACAGGCCAGATTGGTTGAAAGCCCCGTCCAGAGGTTTAGCGTTCCTGTCTCTGGCCATGGAAACCACCAAATCGGTACCGCATCAAACAGGTTTTTTCTTGCACCTCTCCACATGCCAGTTTCTTGTTGAATTAGAAATGGTGAAAATAAACATTTTTTTTTTTAAGATTTTATTTATTTGACAGAGAGAGATCACAAGTAGGCAGAGAGGCAGGCAGAGAGAGAGGGGGAAGCAGGCTCCCTGCTGAGCAGACAGCCCGATGCGGGGCTCGATCCCAGGACCCTGAGATCATGACCTGAGCCGAAGGCAGAGGCTTTAACCCACTGAGCCACCCAGGTGCCCCGAAAATAAACATTTAATATGCCATTTTGTAATAAAAAAGAAAGCTAATTTTAAGGATGGGGCTCCTGGTGCTTTTGCATTCTTAATTGAACCTTCCCAGGCCATGAAAAAGTTGCATGGGTTTTTGTGCGTTTTGGTTTTTGACCTTCAGAAGAAGCTCCAGGCCGGTCAGGGTGGGGTGCAGAATCCCATTTCCCCTCAGCACATCCATATCAGGCAAGGAGACGGATTTAGACACAGTTTCAGAAGTTCTTAGGCTCGCGTTCCTCTGAGCCTCAGCTTCTCCCTAATGTCCAGGAGAGCTTAATGTTGAGAAATGAGTAATGGGCAGAAAAACGTGTGATGATGTGTCTGTGGGAAGTACCAGCCAGAAACTGCAAAGCTGAAGTTTCCAGCTCTGCCACCAACTGGCAATATTATTCTGAGCCAGCTGCTTCAGACCTCCAAGCTCTGCTCCCCATTTTTAAATGTGTTCACTAGGCTAGATGCAAATATTCCGAAGCAGGGCCCAGAGATACCGAGGAGGTCCAGGGATGGCTTCTGTCAGTGTGGGGGAAAGGAAACATGTTCCTGTAGGGAGGATTCATGGCTTTTATTAAATTCTTAAGGCCACGGGAGGTGATGGAGGGAGAGGGGGTGTCTTGGGGAAAGAGTCAGGGTCCCCCACAGGGGTGCCCTCTTGTCCTTGGAAAGCCATAGCCTGAGTTGGCGGTAGTCAGTGCTGCTGTTTTCCCCAGGACTCTGAATTTTCTGAACATAAGGGAGGTTTTCAGCATCATATGCACTTAATCGAATGCCTTACACTCCATACTGTGTATGTCGTTGAAGAACAAACGAGGAATTGCCAGTTCTTTCCTGTTGCTGGAGTTACTTGTTCTTTTTTCCCCAGATGTAATTTACATTGCTTTGTATTTTAATAGCCAGCGTATTAAAAAAAACAAAAACAAAAACTGAAGCCAATCAGTCCTTCTCTTCCCACTGAAAATGGCTCAGAACATCTACCAAAGGACACTGTTCTATACCGTTCTTGTAAATGTCCTCATTCTACCGGAGGCGAGTATTTGGGGAGTTTTTTTCTCAGAGGCACTGAAAACAAGAGCGTCTCATTGCTTAGTTCTTGCAGGATTTCTTCTCCTGTTGAAGACCTCTCTGAGGTTGATTCAGGGCCCTGTTGAAAAGTGAGGTTTGGCTTCTCGAAGACTCTAACTGTTCCGGAGAGGATGGCGGTGTTAAGTAACAGCAGGGACGAGCCCATTCAGACCCCGCCATTGGGAGCTCCCTCTCCTGGGTTAGGAGCCCTATAAAAGAGCCACTGAACCCGGGTTGGCCCCCTGCCAGCAGCATAACCCTGGCGCCAGAGACTTCCGAGGATAACGCAGGAGAAGATGTGTTCCAGGAACATGCTGTGACCAAGGTTTGAAATCTCTGAATCCAGAGTTTACGCCTTAAGACCTGAGTGAAATTCTTATTTTCAGGCATGGCTTTCAGTTATTCAAGTCGGAAAAGAAACGAGAGGTTTTACTTTCTTTGGGGCTCAGCGCAGAGCGGTGGTTCTTGGCGAGACCGCAGGAAGTATTGGTTCAGAGGCCACTCCAAGGAGTTTTGCCCCATTCAGAGCTTCTGTTTAATTGAATCAGATCTGGCTGGGTTTTTTTTGTTTTCCCCCAACCGATTCACAGCAAGGTTGGGGTGGACAAGGATAATCCTGGAACAAGGAAGGTGGTCCCAAAGACATAAGTCATTCATTTTTTTTTAAGCTTTATTTATTTATTTGAGAGAGAGCACGCGCACAGGGAGTGGGGCACTGGGAGAAGGAGAAAGAACGTTCAGCAGACACTGCTGATTGTGGAGCCCCACGCGGGGCTCGATCTCACGACCCTGAGATCACGACCTGAGCTAAAACCGAGAGTCGGATGCTCAACCGACAGCCCCCCTCCCCTCTGCCCAGGCTCCTTGATAAGTCATTCTTTAAGTGGCCAGAGATGATAAATTTGAAATGAGGGAAAGGAAGCAGAGAGCTGGGGATAAAGGCTGGAACTTCCTGCAGGTGGTTGGGAGAATGTGCGATGCCCTCAGTAGGTTGAGCTGCTCACGTTTTTCCACTGTTTTTGTGTAGGCTGCGGATTTAACGTGAGTAACAGTAACCCTACCATCTGCATCAATGATCTCATCACAGAATACAATAAGCAACACAGGGCAGAGCTGAAGCCCCTAAGGACCGACGGTCTCATCGCCAGAACTGTGACCGTGCTGGAGAAATTGATTGACACATTTCAGGACAAAGGGCCCGACAGCGTTCTTGCCCTTTATTATAAGTATTGGGTACACAGGTCAGTGTTGGCCCATCCTCCTTCTTTTCAAATGTCTTTATTAAGTGAGTCGTTCAGTATCTTAAAACAAGAAACTAAGCACAGATCTAGATAATTATTTTTCAAGATTTATTTATTTTAGAGAGAGTACGCAAGCAGGGGGTGGCGCAGAGGGAGAGGGAGAGTCTCAGGCAGACTCTGCCCTGAGCGCGGAGCTCAGCACGGGGCTTGATCCCACGATCCCGGCATCACGACCTGAGCTGACCCCGAGAGTCGGGCGCTTAACCGACTGCACCACTCAGGTTCCCCTAGATAATTATTTTTTACCTTTCTGATGGAGAAAACTGGCATCCACCACGTTGAGCGAGTTACTATCAGCAATACCGAGGGAACTGGCATCCCGTGCCTGCCAGTGGGATGCTGTGGGCAGGACCCAGCCTCACCCGAGAGTTTTCCAGCATGTTTAGCAGAGCCTGATGCAAGGAAACAGACACTTGTTAAATTGTAGAACAGTCCAGATAACAACCGGTTTCAAAGTGAGATCCCCCAGGGGGGGCAGGAGCACCCTCACCTGGGAACTTGTTAGAAATGCACCTTTCTAAATCAGAAGCTCTGAGGCTGGCTGAACATTCGTGTCTTAACTCCTGCGCTGGGGGGTCCGTGGGCACCCAGAGCTTGAGAAGCATGGTGCATACCGACAGGCCTCTCACACATCAGAAGGGTCCATGTGTTCAAACACACCAAATACAAAGAAGGTCGGAGGTTTGTTTGAGATTCAAGAGGCATGACAGCTAAATGCAAAATGTGATTCATAATTAGATCCTGGAGGGGAGGAGATCACCACAAACGATATTAATGGGACAATGGGGAAATTTAAACATGAATCGTATGCTAAATGTTATTATATGGAGATTAGGTTTCTTGAGGGTGATAATAGCATTCTGGTTTTGTGGGAGATTGTTCTTAGGAGGTACATGCCGAAGTATTTAAGTATAAAGTGTCATGATGCCTGCAACTTCTTTTTAAATGTCAGCAAAAAAGCATGTGTGTGTGCATGAAGAGAGAAAGCGAATATGGTAACTGTTATCAGTTGGTGTGAATATAAGTGAAGGGGGGTTCTGGGGGTCCTTGTCCTATTTCTTCAACTTTTCTGTAGGTTTAAAATTCTTCCAAATAAATATGAGTTGGGGGGTGGCCCTGGGGTGGATCCTGTGTTTTAAACTATTAACAGGGATGTGACTCAACAGGTACATTTGGAAATATTCAAAGAAGCAGCGTTAGAGTGATTTCAATTTGCCGTGGATGGTACTTCGTTGTAGAAAATCCGCTTTGCAACTCAGCTTCTTTTTCCCCAATCTCAGCCCGGACACCTAGAATTGCACAGCGGTTCTTGAACGTGCTGGAGGGCGAGGAAGTGGGGCAAGCCACGGTGCAGAGGATCAGATGATCGGAATTAGGAGCCAGGCCGCGCTCCCTCTTGAAAGAAATTCTAGTCTCCAGTTCCCTTCACCCTGATTCTTCTAGTAGCTAGCAAAACCGTTCAGGCGGGACCAGTGAAAGTCAAAGCATTTTATATCGCCCACCCCCTCCCGTGCCCCCCGCCCCAGTCCCCCTGCCGGAGGGGTGAGTACTTAGCTGACTCTCTGCTGCTCTTCCCGTACAGCGGCCAGCGGGTCCGCCTGGGTGGCCCGGAGGGGCCAGCGGTGTGGATAGTCGGCCTGGATGACTCCGGGTTCCTCCAGGTCCAGGAGGAGGACGGCAAGGTGGTGACCGTGCATCCCGACGGCAACTCCTTCGACATGCTCAGAAACCTCATCGTCCCCAAACGGCAGTAGCCGGGCGTGGGGCCTGCCGGGGGCTCCCCGGGCTGCATTCCAGTTCACTCCTGCCGCCCTCTCCCAGCCCGAGGATCTGGAAAACGGATTTGGAGTTGTAGGCGAACGTGGCCTCCCTCCAATTAACCCGCTTGATTGCTTCATGTTCTGTCTGCTGCCGGTTCGCTTGGCGCCCACAGATGTTTGGGGCGGAGGGAGGACAAGCGGAAGACTTAGTTCAGGAGAAGCACCGCCGCCCCTGTGAAATCCTTCTCCCCTCTTGGGCTCGGGAGTGTGTTTATTGGCCAAAAACAAAAAAAGTTTTTATTTGGAAAACAGCAACGGAATAATTCAGCTGTTTCCCCAGTAGCAGAGCCCTGCACCCCCAGACTATTAAAAAATCAAAAAGAGCTTCCAGGCCCAGGCCAGCGACGAAGTAGAGGTTTGGTAACCCCCTTTATGAGCACCCAGGGAGGAGTTTTCCTAGAGGAACATACGTTGGCACTTGGTCCATTGTTTAATTTTTTTTGTTAATAAGAAAAGAGTTGGTAGACTTCTGAGCATTGAGCTGGGCCCGGGGGTTTGTGGCCCAGCAACAGTGCCCGAGACGGGTGTCCCCGCGGTGGTTGCAGTGACCTTGGAGAGGAAATCCGTTATTTACTTTGACACTAATCTTTGAGCTTCTTTTTCGTAAGTTTGAATTTAGTGCAGATTCTGAAGGAATGGGATCAAGTTCAAGATCCACGATTAGGCCTCGTGTGCGTGGGGGCAGGGGGCTGTTTGGGCCCCAACAGCTGGGGACGAAGACTCACTCATACCACACACCAGGGAGGATTTGGAGCTTTTAAGCCCATCGTAGGTTCACTTTGAAATCTGGAGCATTCCGGAAAGACTGGTGGACAGAATATACACGTACGTGGCATTTTATTTGTAAGTCATCATTTGTTTGCCCCCCTTTCCTTGAATTGCCAAGAAACAAAATGCAACTGATACCGAACACCATCATTTAAGAGGGAGGATGTGTGTGTGTGTGTGTGCGCGCGCGCGCATGCGTGCACACGCACGAATGTGTGAAGCTTTAAAAGAAGATGTTCAAGATCTGATGCCCTAAAAGTCTCCGCGGAAGAACAAAAGAAAGGAAACCTTTTGATATGCATTTGCGATTTCCAGATGCACTCCATGCTTTTTCCATGGCACTCCTATCTCGGCTGAACTTGTGAATCACACAGATTACTTTTCAGCCTTAAAAGGCCAACTTTTTGTCCACTTTTCTCTCTTCCTGCCAGTCCCAACTGAAATTAGTGGAAGGAAAACCTGATGGAGCTCTCGGCTTTGAACAGAATCCCTTATTGTGCATGAGCACCAGCTTTCCCCAGGCTGGCTAATTCCAGAAACTTGTGGTTTTCAGTATAAAATCTGCCTACCTTTTAGCCAGGCACAGGCAGCACCCTAGGAAGGAGGGGAAAATAGCATGTTTAGTTAAGTACGCCAACCCAGTATGTGTTTTTTGGAAATGTAACTTTAAAAGAACTTCAGAAGTAATTTTTGCAAATAAGGCTTCCATTAGAATTATTTTTCTCAAAAAAAAAAACAAAAAAAAAACCAAAAAACTACTCTCTCCTAAATGTCCAAGTCTTCTTTTGGAACTAGTGACAAGTTTCAATAAAAGCCCACAGCACCCCAAAATCACCAAATGGACTCACCCTTGAGAGGGCATCTGCAAAATATCATCGGGAGGAAAGATCTCCAGGCTAATGTTGCAAGTTTCATTTCTCAAACTTTGTAATATAAGGCAAGTCCTCTCTCAGGGCTGCCATTGGTACCGTTTGAATTTCTTTGGGGGGTTCTTTAATGAAAAACATGCTGTGTTTTGTTTTAAGCTGAAGTCCCATTCTAGACAGTTCTGCTTTGGGGGAAAAAAATGTTATCATTTAATTTCCTTTCTGTAAATTAAAACTAATGATGTGTGGCCGTGTCAGTGCAGATGGGAGATGCTCCGGGCATACCGCTTGGCCTCTGTGCTTTTGAGACTGTTCCTTACTTGTGTCACCACGCCGTTGTCTGGAGGAAGATAAAATAGACTTGAAGCAGATGCTATATTTTCCGTAAACCCGCTCTTGCCTCCAATGAACCAAAGACTTTTGAAATTCTGTTTCATATAGAAGACCGGAATAAAAGCATCTTCCTTAGAGCTATTTGCGTTAGGAAAATTATCTACTTGCTACACTACCCTCATGGATTGGGGGCCTTTGGGCACCTGGCCATCTCTGATCTCAAGGAGCTTTCGAGTCTTAACAGAAACATTGCATTTTTTCATAGTCTTTAAAACACGGCAACTGAACTCAGGATTGCCATCGTCTCCAGGACACGATGTGCTCCCGAGTTTAGAGGCTGCGCCTTGAGTATCTACCTGGTTATGTAAAAAAAAAAAAAAAAAAAGGCAAGACCTCCTCCCTTCCGTGCTGGCTGCAGATTTCAGGGGAAGCCATGGGAAAGCACCCCCTGAATGTGCACAAGGAAGTTTTCCCTCGTACACATATTATTTTCCAGAAGGCCTTCCCTGCCGAAACAGCGCCCCTTGACCCTGGACGAAGTCGAAGGATTCATGTCTGGTCCGTAACAGTCGGTGGGGTTTCCTCCTGCAGACTTGACTCCATGTGGGATCAAGTGGGCCGGTGGGGGGTGAGGGGTGGGGGGTGCACAGGCTCAGGTGGGGGGAGCATGCAGCGTCCAGTCCCCGGCACCCCCACCATACATCCGGGGGGATGGCCTATGTAGTTGCCCCTGCCCTCGAGCCTGGGAACCGAGAGAGAAGCCAGCCTCCGCAGCAGCTTCAGAATACAGCAGGGAGACATTTTCGGCTTGCACTCTGGAAGATCTGTTTGCCCTTAACAGGCAGAACACGGAGAATCCTCATTCCTGGGTTATTACTATGCACATCTGAAATGTTAAAAAGTGTAAACTTTCGCATTTTTACCTTTTCCAAAGAATTGTCTCAGAAAAGTAATCACTTTAAGCCAATGCCTATAAAAAGCAAGTCTACCAAAATAAACCTTAAGATTTTTCTGTACAGTTTGGGCTCATTGTTCTTTTGACCCCAAGTTTCCTTTTTCAAAATACGCAACTACTCTTGGTTACAGTAACTTTATTCATATTTAAACGTTTTTACGAAATAAATAGTTTTACATAGTAAGGAATATGTATGTATTTCTAAGTATTGAGAAGTCGGGTGCTTTTTTTTGTTGTTTTTGATTTATTTTTGACAAATGTATTATGTGTCATACAAAAGAGAAATCTTATTACTCCAAAGAATGAAAGTTAGCAAAACCCAAAGTAAAAAAAAAACAACAAAAACCCCTTTTAACTGAGGTGATAAATAAATTTAATGTAACCGTCCAATATAAATTTTCAAGTTGAAAAATAAATTTAATATAACAAATGTACTATACGAACAGATTTTATTCTTGTAAAATTGTTCTTACTCTTTTTTATAAGAACTGCTTAACTTTTGTTTTGAGTTTTTTCCCCCCAAGATTTTAACCTTCTGTATCATACTTAAGTTTAGGAACAGCTCGAATAATGCATCTTCGATAACCCAAGGGATACAATTCACTAAGATTTTAAACTACTGTAGTTTTCTGGCATTTATTTGAAAATGTTCTTTTTATCCCATTTTATCTGTAGCAACCTCCAAAGTCTACCTTAACTGTCTTACAACAAAATTACAGCTTCGGGTAGACTTTGTATAGGATTCATCGACTGTATAAACCTCTCCCGCCCTTAGGGTCCAAGGGGGAAGGCTTGGCCATACGACTTTAAAAAGGACAAAGGGGTGGGGGGTCAGGGGATACAAAATACCCCCCTCTTGCAGATTTCCCCAGAGCAGCCTTCTTCACACCCTGTTCCCTTCTCTACAAAGGTATGAATGGAATGGCTTTTCTAGAAAGGGCTTCCATGAACATAAAGGAATTCCTTTCCCTGGGAGGCCCCTTGGAAGGCCCCGGACAGTCTTGAACTGGGTTTATTTCTCAAATCCTTTTGATCTGGCATTTTTGCCAACGTGTTAGGACCCACTACAATTTTTTTTTCTTTTTCTTTTTTTTGTGTGTGTGACAGAGAGTCGTATTTATTAAAATGCTTCCTCTTCCCCTGCCGGAGCCTCACAGAAGTAAAAAAAAAAAAAAAAGATATCCCCAGCTTAAATGTGCAGACTCTTAAAGATGGAGTTAACAATATTAGGTTGCCATGGTAACTCCTGTTAACTTTGCACTGAGCTGCCGGCCGCCCGGAAGCCGGCTTGCGTAGGAATCTTCCTTCGTGTTCTAGGCTGTGAAAACCCCGATGTTTGTTTAGACAAGGAAGGCTTCCCTAGCACACATTTCATTTTTCAAGTACACACACGCTCACTGTTAAGACTATTTACGTTTTCATTTGCAAGTCTATCATGGTCTTATTTTTTCACAGTAACCTTTCATCTCAAACTGCTCGAAAGCTTTCACGGTTTGTATTTACTCATGAACACGGCCCCCGATGATTAATAACAAGGGAGACAGAAACGCATTTTGTAGTACTTTATTGAAAAATGTCAGGTGATATCTCCTGCTCATCAAACCCGCACCTTTCAGGAATCCTGGTTTAATGACAAGACTTGTGAGCATAAAAAAATAATACCCCAGGCTTATTTTCTGTGTGCACAAAGAGCTGCTAATGAGGTATCGCTAAGTGCAGTGGAGAGGTGGATGCCTTCGATTCTTGACTCAGTCCTTTTGCTGCACGACACGTGTTCCTACATTTGCAAATGTCACCCACTACCATAAGGCTCCTGACGCCCCGCTAGGAATGAGGCAGACCCTCAGTGTGACACCAGGTTGGCAAGCCATCAGCTCACATTTTGCAAACAGTCAATTATATATAGGTGCGCTTTGATTCTAGAACGAGGAATTAAAGACATTTGTGGAAACTTTCTGTTCAGAAAGGCGCAGAGTTTCCTAAAAGAAAACCATTTTTGAAACGGAAATGAGGGCGTGTGGAGCAGATTGAAAGACGGTGGTTCAATGCATCAATCCATTTCGGAGGCACGGTGGGATTTTTAAATGGTGAAATCTTGAAGCAGAAATATAAAAGTAAGACAAAAATGAAGGGAAGTTTATTTTTTAAACACTGCTGGTGCTTTATAAAAGGATTTCTGCTCACCTGTTACATACAGGACATGTTCAAGGGCTTTCCTTGTTATGCAGGAAATGCTGAAGAAAATGTATACACCATTTTTATACCATCCCTCTAGCGAGCTTTCTTCGGCGAGGGCGCAGTCCATTGACGGTTTTCCATATTGCACATGCAATTTAACTAACTTTACTAGCATTACTTGTAGCAAACCCGAGCCTAGGGAATTACAGGTCTGTGGGGGCCACAGGGATGCTGCCTCCTAATCAAACCTGACGGGGTAGCCAGTCGCCTTGGGCACGTCACATCCACGTGTCATTCTCAGAAAAGACCTCGCTCTCTCTAGTTCTGCATTTCATGCCTATTCCATCTATTCGGAAGGTGCTATTCTTGGTGGTCTGCAGCGTTCATAGGGGTTGGGAGGAAGCGAAAGCTCATGAACGTGCTTGTGAGGCACAGCCAGGTGCATTCACTCCCTTGGTCTCGGCTTGATGTTTGTACTGAGAAAAGGCTTAAATTAAAACGACAACTTTCAATGAGACTCGCGAATGACTTGTAAAGTCAGAGCTGTCGTCGATGCGTGGGACTTCAGCCGTCACACCCTGAATTCTGGAGGTCGCCTCCTTCCAGGTGGGCCACCGCCGGCGAGTCTCACCGCATCGGGGTGGGCTCTCCCCCCTACAGGGGAGGCTCTCCGCGGGGGGGAAGCTCCTTCAGTCCCCCGGTGGGACCGCTACTGAGCATCGGGGACGAGGCGGGGGGCGCGAGCCTGCTGTCGAAGTGGGGCACCCAAGTCCGCCCCCAAGGCGGCGTAGTTTGAGGTCACACGTCGGGCGCGGGGGCGCTCAGCTCTGCCCCTTGGGAACCCGGCTCTTGGAGAACAAAGGTCTGGAGGGCCTTTCTACCCCCCTGCCTCGGGCCGCGCCGCAGTCCCCTGCACGGGCGTTTGTGGGATCTACGTAAAAATCTAGAAGGCGGCCTCGGAGTTCTATTAAAATAGTCGTCTCTGTATAAATTAATTTAAACCGTGCATCTACAGCTCGCCTCTCGCAACTCGGCTGCACTCTGGAGAACAGGAGCCCGAGGCCTGGCCGATGGCTTCTCCCTGCGGGCAGCCCTGCGCGAGGTCACCTGCCGTTGGTGATGATGACCGAGGCGCCCAGGTAGTGCGGCAGCGGCGCGCCGGGCGGCGAGGCGGCGGCGGGGCCGGGGGGCCGGGGCCGCAGCGCGCCGGCCGCCGCCTCGGGGGCGCCGGGGCCGCAGGCGAGGGCGGCCGCGCCGGGCGCAGCGCCCCCCAGCGGCCCGCGCCGGGCCAGCACGCGGTGGTAGTTGAGCAGCACGAAGGGCAGCTGCGCAGGCGCGCCCGGGGGCTCGGGGGCCGGCGGCGCGCAGCACTCGGGCGCCGCGCGGGCCAGCGCCAGCCGCGCCCCGTCCCGGGCGGCCTGGCGGGCGGCCTTGGCCGGGCCCAGCGCGGGCTCCTCGCGGTAGTGGCCGCAGCTCGGGAAGCTCGGCGGCGGCGGCGGCGGTGGCGGCGGCGGCGCGGTGTCCTCGCCGAACCTGCGCGCGGCGGCGGCGGGCGCTGCGGGGACAGGCGACACGTTAGACGCCCGCGAGGGGGAGGAAGGGGACCTGCCCAACGCAGCACCACCCCAGCGGGTCCGGGCGCCGCCACCACCCCCGCTCGGCCCCCCGGGCCCCTTCCCCTCCGCGCCCAGGCGCGCGCTGCCCAGTGGCAGGCCGCACAGTGCGGCGCTCTGGAGGTCGCGGTCAAGAGCGGGAGGAACAGGTGGAACTCGTGGAAACCGCTACTCAGGGTATGCCGCGTATCCGACAGGTTCCTCCCATGTGGAATCAATACTCTTAAATGACTGAGATACTTGGTTCTTTGTTTCTGGCTTCCAAGTGCCGTGCACACACAGCCGCACCTCTCAGTGCCCTGGCCACATTTCCGTGCGCTAGAGGCGCACGTGGCTACTGGCTACCATATTGGACAGCGTGGGTCTGGAGGCTCCCTCTGCCTAATGGGTAAGGTGGCCCCAGTCAATCCTGTTTGTTTTTTTTGTTTTGTTTTTGTTTTTTTGCTTAGCCCTCAGCAGGGAGGGCGGGTGGTAATCACGCCTGCTCCTTTCAGTGCTGTCATAACTAAAGTTCATAACCACCGTCACTAATCATCAGGTGCCTGCAGTCCATCAGCTCCCTATGGTTGGTTTTTCTGTTTTGTTTTTGTTTTTTCCCTTAAGACAACCTTTGTCTTCCTTTGATATCAAAGGAGACTAGGAAGTAGATCACAAATTGCCCCATATTAGCACCGTGGCCCATTTTTACCAAGGGTATGACAAATGAGCTCCTTATTAACCTCTTTCACTTTCAAAATAGCAATTTAAAAATATATATAATACCGTGTGTTAGTTATATCATTGGCCAACTTCCACATGCAAACAAAAAGAATTCTTTCAGATCAATCTCCAGAGTAATAATATTTTCAGCTGTTATCAAAATGCTTAGCTTTGTCTTTCTGGTCGTCGGGGGAAATCCCTTCCTTGGTTATTTGAGTGACCCAGTACGCTGATGTCTGTCCAAATCTGAGAACCTGGTGGCTCCAAGGACTGGCCCAGGCCAGAAGGCAGGTTGGCACTGCCCTAGTTGCTGGTGTGTTCTTTTCTAAGCTGGCTACTTCTGAAAAACATGTCCTAGTAATCTCCAACACGGTTAGCTTTCTCCCAGTCTATCCCTCTTCTCAGATTTAGGGGAAAAAAAGGCGTCTCAGCCTTGCAAAGACAGAGTCTGAGCCAGAGATTCCCCAAGCAGCCCGAGGAGGAACAGAGCCCTACCTGCTTCCAAAGAGAGAAAGAGTGGGGAAGGAGGGGCCCCAGAGAGCTCTACTCTTTAGGCAGGTGTTTCTTTTCTGAGCATGTCACATTTACCCCGAATGTAGGAGCCACCGCAGGAAATTTGCACCATCTTGGGCTACCCACTGAGCAGTAAGTTAGCTCTGCGTGAAACAGGAATATACTTCGTGCAGCTACCCCTCAACCCCCACCTACCCTCTGCCTGGGGTTGATCCAGTGAGCAAACAGCAGTCTGGGCCTGGGGACGCTGGTGGCACATCCACGGAGGACATTTGCTTGTCTGCCACCAGGAAGGGCTGGGGGAGGGGCCATTCCTCTCTATGTGTTGTTGGACCAGTGGTGCTGGCCAGGCACCTATTGTGTGCCAAGCCTTGGGGTAGTAGGCATATCGCATGGGTTACGATCCCATTTTACAGATGAAGAAACTGAGTCATGGAGTGCTTATATTATTTGCCCTGGGTTGGTGAGTGACATTTCTGTCTTTGAGCTCAGGAATTTCCACCACTGTTTTCCACACTTTGAAAACTGGCATGGGAAGCAAACCAACAGCGTCCCATATTCATTTCTGGGTGGAGTGGAAAAGTAATCTTGTAAAACAAATGCGGCTGGAGTATTCTCAGTACCCGGGAGCTGGGTTTGAAAATCACTTTGTCTCCCTCTTGGGGAGCAAATGAGGCCAGAGTTTCTATGGAGGGTGGCTGAACCCCTGGGTTTCTCTGCCCTCTGTACTGTCACCAGTGCCACGAGAGGCACACGGACTCAGTCACCCAGCTTATCCCCCTCTCGTGCACGAAGCTCCTCTCATCGAGAGCAGGAAAGCGTAGCAATTCCTACTTAGAAGCAGAAAAAGGAAAAGTTGGCCCAGAGTGTGAGGCTCCTTTTTCCACTTGCCACCCACCGCCAGCACCGCCGCCGTTCACAGTCCTGCCCCCTCCCCTCATGCAAACATGACCCACCTTCGTAGTTTGGCACGAGGCCGTGCCGAGCCGTGTTCACCGGCGGCTCAGAAAGGCTTTTAGCTGGAGTCGGGCTGCTAGGCACTAGGGGGTTGGCGTAATGCCACTGGCATTCACCACTGGCTGGCAGGGTGCTCAGGAAAAAGCGTGCCACCTCACACGGGGATCCTTGGGGCTGCCCAAATTTGGCCGGCAACATTGGCTTTTTGCTGCTGAAGACGTGAGAGTCCAGAGGGAAGTGTCCATAATGGTAGGAGAAGGGCAGGCTGTAGGACGGCGCGTACAAAAGGTCGCTGCTTTCTGAATGGAGCTGCTGTTCTGGGGGTGCCGGGGCGTTCGCCGGGGGGCTGGCTCTCCAGTTTCCCAGCTGGCTGCATTCCAGTTTGTCCATTTGGAACGAGCTGTATTGCTGCATGGCAAAGAAGACGGACGAAGGGGCCAGTGAGAGACTGCCCTCCGGCCTCACCAGCCCCCACCCTCCAGGGCTCAGCCGCATCCCTGCGCCCGGCCACCGCGGCCACGGCAGGGAGGCCCCACTGGGGACAGGTGCACAGCAAGCACACGGTGACCCAGTCCCTGCGTGGAAGTAGAAGGTCTCCCCAGCCCGGGCTGACCACATGCCACGTACACACGGCCACTTTCAGTTAGAGGTTGCAAACTACATTTAAAAAAAAAAAAAAGGAGCGCCAGTGTGGCTCAGTCGTTAAGCATCTGCCTTTGGCTCATGTCATGATCCCAGGGTGCTGGGATCGAGCCCCACATCGGGCTCTCTGCTCGGCAGGAAGCCTGCTTCTCCCCCTCCCACTCCCCCTGCTTGTGTTCCCTCTCTCGCTGTCTCTCTCTCTGTCAGATAAATAAAATCTTAAAAAAAAAAAAAAAGGAAGGTTTTTGTTAAAAAATAAATGCCATGGAAACATGATGCACTAAGCCACCTTAATGTGGATTCCAGCAAGCTGATGTGCCTTCCTAATTTAGTCTTTTTTTCCTAGACCTCACAAGTCCTCCCAGATGTTAGCTTCGCGTGCCTCCAGGCTGCGTCTCTGCTGAGTGCTGGGGACATCCCCAGGGGACTTGCCCTCGCTCCACAGGGAAACTTCCGGGCCGAGAGACCCGGTCTGCAGCCAGAGGCTCGGCATTCCTGGACGGGCTGAGGGCCCCGAGCCCCCCCAGGCCGGGTGTCAGTTGCCCCCTCCCCGGTCCCAGCAGTTCCCACGGGTTACCTGTGGGGGGTAAGGGTTTGTTCTCAGCTTTGTCTTCATCTTCGTATTTTTGGGCTTAGCTAATTTCCTAGTTTCTTGTGAGGTAGACAAGGCAGTCCTCCAGGAGTCCTGGCACTTGGACGTAGACACCTGGTCCAGAGACAACTGCAGTTCCTTGTATTCGATCTCCCTGAGAAGCAAGAGCAGGACACGTCCCGTCCAGCGGGCTGCGGGGGAAGAGCGGCTTCCTCGGCCCCAGCCCCTGAGCGAGTGTATTCACAGACCTCCTCCCGGCGGCGGTTCACTGAGGTTGGGTGGGACAGGACTTGAGCAGAGGGCAACCCACCCTCGTGAGAAAAGCGCCCCCTGAAGGCTTGGGCAATGCTGAGTGAGGTCAGTGTTATCCAGCAGGAATAGCGGGGCGGGGGCGGGGGGTCGCTGTAGCTCTCCCCCATCCTGTAGCTCCCCAACATGTTTCCCTGGGACGCCGTGGGCACGAGGAAGTGCCCCTTCAGGGCAGAAGGAAAGGGCAGAAGCACTACTTCTCAGTCCGAGTATCTGGGACTCAGCTGCTTCTCTAGTTAGCACCCAGGGAGGCGTGAGTGGGGACCACCAAGGTCCAGGAGCTGGCTGCCAGCCTCGCCCATTTCCACAACAGGTGCCAGTTTCCGCCCTAGAGAGCCAACTCGGCATAGTCGTGTGCAGTTGGAGGGGGTGAGGAAGCTGCCCCAAGTACCAGCCCACACCTGGCTGCTTAGGAAGAATCATGAACGGGCTAGAATGCTTTCTTTCCTACAGTTTTGTTAAACTCACACTCTAGTTCTAAAAAAACAGAAACAAAAACAAAAACCAAACCAAGAAACCAGGGACCTGGCAGTCATTCTATGAAAGAACTGAGAGCCTAAATCCTTACTGCTCTAGGGCACACTCGAGGACCTGGTTCGGGGTGGGGCTGGGGGGACTGCAAGGACATCAAGTTCAGGGCCGCACCTGGGTGCAGGTGATTTCACATACAGTAGCCATGGTGGGTCCACAGTACTATACGGTCCCCGGAACACCCGTGTCCTGCTCTGC
Organism: Potos flavus; assembly: GCA_028534135.1. Lineage (NCBI taxonomy): Eukaryota > Metazoa > Chordata > Mammalia > Carnivora > Procyonidae > Potos > Potos flavus. The sequence goes on along the minus strand of CM052898.1, from coordinate 185,669,951 downwards.
CTGGTGGTCTTAAAAGTATATGCAACTGAACTTGACCTTCTGGGATTTTAAAGGGGCCAAACACTCATCATCATCTGCAACGGGCTATGTAGACAGACAGGAAAAAGATGCGAGATATCTCCTGTCCTGCATGGCACGAGCATGCAAGATGACCCTGACACTTGAGGGCACAGAGAGTGTAAATTCATATTCCTGGTCCAGGATGTGCATCGTACATTCTGTGCAAGATGAAGGGCGAGGGCACCTGCCCCCTGGCCCCCCCCCCCAAACACCCCTCCGCTGGTCTCTGTGATCTGATCTGTAGCTGTGCCTGGGGCAGGGCTCCCTTCCCGGCGCACCCCTCACTGCCCGGCGCCTGGCTGTCCGTGCTGAGTACAGAAATAGTTTGGCCCTTCCCAAACGAACAGATTGTTCAAATAAAAACAAAACAGAAGACAAATGAACAGTTTCGGAAAGAGAGAGAGAGCGAGCGATGGTGCTTGTGGGAGCGGGCTGACAAGGGACAGGGAGGAGGAGAGAGCAAGGAAACAAATACGTCTGACTTACGTGAGGACATAATTGACACTCACGATGCAGTGCGGCCGGGACGAGCGGCTGTTGTGCACGACGGTGGCGTAGCTCTGCACCCATACCCAGCCGCCCAGCTTGGACAGCAGCCGGTAGTACTTGGTGGTGACCTGGCCCTTCACCAGCACTGCAAGCACAAGGTGACATGAGTCCTGAGGGGCGATTAGCAGGCCCTAGCTTCGGGGACACCGCCCCCATGGATAACCTTTTTGGGGTCAAGGACGCTTCTGAGAACTTGACAAAGGAATGGGCTTTCTGCACAGGAAGGTGGATGCTTGCACACGCAGACACACACACACACATGCACGCACACACAGACACGCACACAGGCAAGATTTTTTTTTTTTTCAAGCAAGATTTTTGCTTACAATTTCAAGGGGTCTGAGAAGCACTCTCTCCCCTCCCCTGTCAAATGTAATAGTCACTGACTTCATTGGGAAAAACAATTAATCCCCATACAACATTTATACCTGGCAGAGCGATAAAATTGGTTCTGCTTTTCGGTTTCCCAAATGCCATGATTATGTTATAATCCCCCAAACCCTTAATCGCCAAAACCCTTAATAGGCACCAGGGGGAGGGGGTGATGCAGTTATTTAAACAAAATAATAAGTACATTCAACCAAGTGTCAAATTGTTGTTGGTATTTGCTACTCTCCACAACATATGTGTATTCACAGGGAGACTGCTATTCTGTTGCCTTTTATATCTTCTTCCCATCAGCCCCCATTTCCTTGGGCCTATTAATTTCCTATGTTGCATATGTAGGAAAGAACTCTGCTTGGCTAGTTTCTGAACACTGGGCCTGTGGGCCCGTCTTCCATGCATGGGTGCAAACAATAGACTGCTAAGCCACACTCACTTCCAAAGCCTCTGTACTCATTTCCCTCAGGGCCTGGAGAGCACAGGCTGGAGGGGAAGGAAAATGCCAGAAGCTTTGGGTGGGCAGTGGAGAGGAGAAAGTCCCAGTTAGTCTTCTCCAAGGAGGGGGAGGCCAGCACAAATCTAAAACGCATCCCTTGATGCCCAGGTCATGGCTATAGGGCATTCCTGCTTCTCAAAGCAGGGCTGGCCCCAGGGCCCGAACTAGTAGCCGCCTGAACAGGGATTTGGGGAGGTGGCCAAACTGTGCCTGCACTAGTTGGCACTGAAGGAACCCCCTGGGGGCTCACAGACACAGAAATTTAGCCCTCATCTTGTGCCACTAGGCAGAGTCTCCTCACCATCTGCCCAAACACTCCTGGGGTTTTCCACTGCCTTTTGCGGCTTCTTTTCATATTAAGGATGCCTCTTTATCAGCCACTTTAACACCTGCTGTAAAGTATTCTGATGCAGAAAAAAATTACTATAAATATGATAGTCAAAGAGCTATAAGCCTTAATATATAAAGAGTTCATACAGATCGATGAAAACAGAAAGACCCTAAAAGTAATATGAGAAAAGGACCTGAATAAACAATTCACCAAAGAATAAATATAAATGCCAAACAAATGTTCAATGTATTTCCTTAATTCAAAGCTAGATACCATTCATTAAATCAGCAGACATTGAAAAAGAAACAAATATTGTATGGTTCCATTTATGTGAAATGTCCAGAATAGGCACATCTATAGAGACCAAAAGCAGCTTAGTGGCTGACAGGAGCCGGGGGATGAGGAGCACCAGAAATGACTGCTGACGGGTACCAGGGTTCTTCTTGGGATGAAGGAAATGTTCTGGAACTCAGTAAAGGTGACAGTTGCACGACATTGTAAATATACTGAAAACCTCTGAAAATGGTTAAAATGGTGAGTTTCATACTATGTGGATTGTATCTCAAAGAAAATAATGAAATGACAACAGGCAATGTCAGCTAATGTATGGTGGGAGGCATTGTCATGTGTTGATAGAAGCGTGGATTTGTATGGTCCTTCTGGAAACAGTCTGACGGCTCATATCCATTGACACACTGACTTCACTTCCAACATTTGATCCTTTATAAGCAGTCCTGCTTATAATTCTGGGGCAAAAAGGAGGGGGAGACCTGACTGCCCAAGAATTAGGGAAGATGGTAAATAAATTTTGGAGTACTATCCAGCTATTGAAATACTGATTAATACAAATTTGTAATATGGGGAATGTGTGTGATATAATGATAAATGAAAAAAAGATACATTCAGGACCACAAAAATATAAAGATCATATGAGACTGCTGTGAACAATTACATGCCAACAAATTGAACAACTTAGAAGATATGGATAATTTGCTAGAAACATACAATCTATGAAGACTGAAAGATGAAGAAACAGAAATTCTGAACAGGACTGATTACTAGTAAGGAGACTGAAGCAGTGATCCAAACCTCCCAACAAACAAAAGTGCAGGACCAGATGGCTTCGCTGGTGAATTCACCAAATGCTTAAAGAAGAATTAACACCAATCCTTTTCAAACTCTTTGGAAAATCAGAGGAGGAGGGAACACTTCCAGACACATTTATGAGGCCAGCATGTTCCTGATACCAAAACCAGACAAGGATACCACAAAAAAGGGGCAATTACAGGCCAGTATCTCTGATGAACATAGGTGCAAAAACCCTCAACAAAATATTAACAAACTGAATTCAACAATACTTTAAAAGGATCACACACCAAGATCAAATGGGATTTACTTCCTGGATGCAAGGATGGTTGGACATCTGCAAATCAACAGGTAGGATATATCACACTAACAAGGCGAAGGATAAAAATAGATGCAGAAAAAGCATTTAACAAAATTCAACACCCATTTATGATAAAAAAAAAAAAAAACTCTCTCAATAAAGTGGGGATATAAATGCTCACCGTACATAATAAAGGCCATTTATGACAAGTCCATAGCTAACACCACACTCAACACGGGAAAGCTGAAAGCTTTTCCTCTCAGATCAGGAACAAGTCAAGGATGCCCACGTTCACCACTTTTATTCAACATACAATCAGAAGTGCTAGCCAGAGCACTCAGGTAAGAAAAAGAAGAAATAAAAGGCAACCCGAATGAAAGGAAGAGTAAAATTGTCACTATTTGCAGATGACACATTATATACAGAAAACCCTAAAGACTCCATCAAAAAACTCTGAGAACTAATAAATGAATTAAGTAAAGTTGCAGGATATAAAATCAATACACAAAAATCTGCTGAGTTTCTATACATTAATAATGAACTGTTAGAGAAATTAAGAAAACAATCCCATTTACAAATTACATCAAAAGAATAAAATACCCAGGAATAAACTTAGCTTAAAAGGTGAAAAACCCTAACAACTACAGTCATTAATGAAAGAAACTGAAGGAGACAGAAATTAATGCAAAGATATCCCATGTTCATGGAGTGGAAGAATTCATATAAAATGTCCATACTACCCAGAGCAATCTACAGACTTCACGCAATCTCTCTCAAAATACCAGTGTCATCCTTCGAAAAAACAGAACAAACAATCCTAAAATTTGTATGGAACCCCTCCAAAATTCCCTAAGAGATGAAAAGAGCAAAAATAAAAAGTGGTATTACATTGCAATAAAAAGCTTCTGCACAGCAAAGGAAACCATCAACAACAGGAAAAAGACAACCTACGGAATGGAAGAAAATATTTGCAAATCATATATCTGAGAAGCGGTCAATATCCAAAATATACAAAGAACTCATACAACTCAGTAGCAAAAATAGGTAAATAAATAAAACAGCCCAACTGAAAAATGAGCAGAGGGTCTGAATTGACATTTTCCCAAAGAAGACATACAGGTGGGCAACAGGTACATGAGAAAGTTCATAACATCACTAATCATCGGGGAAATGCAGATCAGAATCACATAAGATATCACCTCGCACCTGTTAGAATGACTACTATCGAAAAGACAAGATATGACAAGTGTTGGCAAGGATGTAGGGAAAAGGGAACCCTTGTGCCCTATCAGTAGGAATGTAAATTGGTGCAGCCTCTATGGAAAACAGTAGGAGGTTCCTCCGAAAATTTAAGACAGAACTACCATATGATCCAGAAATTCCACTTCTGGGTAATTTCTCTGAAGGAAACAAAAACACTAACTCGAAAAGATATCTGTGCCTGCTCGTTCATTGCAGCATTATTTACAAAAGACAAAAAATGAAAGCACCCTAAGGGTCCATCCATGGATGAACGGATAAAGAAATTGTGTATATTTGTACACACACACACAGAGGAATTCTGTTCAGCCATAAAAAAAAGAAGGAAATCCTGCCATTCGGGACAACATGGGTGGACCTGGAGGGCATTATGCTCCGTGAGATAAGTCAACGACAAATACCACGTTGCCTCACTTACATGTGCAATCTAAAAAAAATAGTTCATAGGTGCAGAGAAAAGACTGGTAGTTGCCAAAGGTGAGGGGTGGCAGGCAGGTGAAATGGGTGAAAGGGGTTAAGAAGTACAAACTTCCAGTTATGAAATATTTATTTCAGTCTCAGAGGGGTGCTGGGTGGCTCAGTCAGTTAAGCATCGGATGTCAGCTCAGGTCATGATCTCAGGGTCCTGGGATCAAACCCGGAGTCAGGCTCTGCATTCAGGAGGGAGTCTGCTTATCCCTCTCCCTCTGCCCCCACTTGTGCTCTTGCTCTCTCTCTCTCTCAAATAAATAAAATCCTTAAAAAAATAAATTAATGAGTCTGGAAATGTAATGTCCAGCATGGGAACTTTAGTTAATAACACTGTATTATATATGGAAAGTCGTTAAGGGGGTAGATCTTAAAAGCTCTCAAGATAAGAAAAAAAAAATTTATAACTATATATTGTAATGGATGTTAACTAGGCTCATTGTGGTCATGTAGCAATACATACAAATGTCAAATCATTATGTCATACACCTGGAATGAATATAATGTTACATGTCAATTATGTCTCTTTTAAAAAAGGGACAAGATTCAGAAGGGCGCAGAGTACGGGTAGGAAAAAGTGCACGCATACACACACATATACACCCTATCTAACTCTGTAATCTAGGACAAGTTACTAACTCCCTGTGGCTCAGTTTCTCCATTTAGAACAAGAGGATAATCATACACCCTAACTCACCCGGCTGCAGGGAGGATAGAAAATCTGTGTGAAGCTTTGGAACAGTGGTGAAAACACACAGCAAGGACTTGATACATATTAACTCTCATTATCTGACTGGTCAAATTACAAGTAAGTTTCATTTTCTTTTCAGCTTTTCTTGATTTTCTACATTTCCAATAAAAAGGAGGTATTTGTTTTTTTATAAAAGTGAACAATTATTTTTCCCATAGTTAAGTCATTTGTGTGGAGGTCGGGAAGTGGAAATGCAGCACACATCAGGCACCTGGGCCTTTACTTAGCCACAGGACCGCCGTCCCACCCAGATGAGGGGCAGGGCTTTCTGGGACAGGGCAGACACGAGCTCTCTTCTTCCCAGGCTTGGCACCTACACCTGCATGGGCCCCCTTGGCAGGAGAGAGATTCCATGCTGAAGAGTGCAGGCAGAGGTAGTAGCAAAGAGCTATCTTTATAATGCTTCTCCTCTTGGGGTCTGCTTTTTTAACAGCAAAATCCACGGTTTCTATTTCCAGCTCAGGTTTGCATGCAGCCTCCAGAAGGTGCTCTGTAGCTACGTGTGAAAGGAGAGGTGGAAGGAAGGTTAAGGAAGACTCAACCAATCTGCCTTTAGCCCCAAAAGAGATGCAATAAAATCCAACAAGGGTCCCACGTGTGGAATTCCCAAGCGGCCATTCCTTCTTCAACAGAAATGCTTATGAAGCTCCTCAACTTTGAACTCTGTTCCTAGTGGCATCCATAGCGCCCCTGGCAATAAGACCATATGCTTTTCCTTTTTTCTACATTGTACTTCATACTTTCCTCCTTTCTTTTTCTTTTTTTTTTTTTTCCTTCGAGAGAGAGCAAGTGCGCGTGTGCGGCGGGGAGGGGCAGAGGGAGAAGGCGAGAGAATCCCAAGCCGACTCCGTGCTGAGCGTGGAGCCCCATGTGGGGCTCAATCCCACGACCCTGAGATCGGGACCTGGGCTGAAATCAAGAGTCGGACGCTTAACCAACTGAGCCACCCAGGCGCCCCCATATTTCCCTTATTTCTTACAACATTCCTGAAACCTATCGTAATCCTCTAAGCCGGATACAATAAAGCCAGTTTACCCCAAATATTTTATATTAGGATTCCAGTGGCAGAAGTTGCAGAGATTTTATTTCTGACCCTCCCTGCCTCTGCTGTGATGGGGCTTAGATACGGAGACCAAACATAGACACAGAATTTATTTTTTTTCTTCTCTATGACCCATGGTGATAGTTCACATATCAATCCAAGTTGAAATCCTAGATGCTTAGTCACGACATTCCTTGGTTTGCTCTAGCTCCCCCTCCAGTCTGTCGTTCTTAATTGGCTGCCCGAAATGACCCCGGGGCGGAAGGCTAGGAGCTGGGGCCCTGCCCGCAGGTGATGGACGGGGGCAGGTTGGAGAAGTCCCCTAAGCTGTGACCTCTGGGGGCAGAAGTCTTGGCTTGGGAGCTTCCAGGCCATAGTATCCCCAACATCGCCGTCTAAGATGTTTCCGAGATCAGGGTGGCCCATGCTGGGACGGAGGCCAGTGGTCACGGTTTTCGGAGGCCACTTTGGGGTGGAAATTCTGGTTCTGTGAATTGGCTATCCAGAAACGTAGGTGGCCTGCCCGGTTCCTCCGGAATTCCTCTCGAAGGCACAACTGGGCCTCTCGGCCTCTGGGAGGACGGTGAACCTTCGCCTGGAGCGCAATTTCTATTTCAGTTTTGAATTTTCAGAGCTGAAAAGGACACCAGAAATGCCTGTCTTGATTGAACAGTGTTCCCCCAAAAGATGCATTCCACCTCCTGACCCCTGGAACCTATGAACGTGACCATATTTGGGTAAAGGGTCTCTGCAGATGTAATTGTTAAGGATCTCAAGACGACATCATCGCGGAATAGGGTGGGCCCTACCTCGAAACAAACGCCCCTCTAAGAGACAGAAGAGGAGAAGACACACACAGGGGAGCGGCCAAGGCAGAGACTGGAGGGATGGGCCCACAGCGAGCAGAGCCAGAGGCCGGCAGATGCTGGAGGAGGCAGGAAGGATCCTCCCTCGGACCCCCCAGAAGAAGCCCAGCCCTGCCGACACCTCACTTCGGACTTCTGGTCCCCAGAAGCATTTCCGTCATGTATAGCCCTCGAGTTCATGGTATTTTGGTAGGGCAGCCGCAGGAAACAAAACGACCGTCCATGGGAAAACTGGTGAGTGCGATCTCCATTGCTTCTCCTGCTCTTCTCCCCTCGGCTGGCTCGGCCTCGGGGGAGTGCAGTCGGTGAGACTCAAGAAAAGCCCCGTGCTCCTGGAGGGAGCGCGCACGTTCCCACCATGCCCTGCTCTACACTGAGGGCAGGATGGGTAGGATGACACGGAAGCACCTTTAGGAAGAATGTCCCCCAGGGCCACATTGTGGCACCGACCACGGAAGCTGGGCTGAGCCTGACCCACCTGTACCCCGAAGGTACGGTCTACACCTCTAGATGTCCCAAACTGCTTCCAGGGATCAGGACGACATGTGGATCACGCTGCACTTTTTAGGATTATTTACTGCTCCATCGCTCGTGGTTCCCCCTTAATGCGCAGACTTCCCCACACCTTCACCTGCAAGACAAGACTCCTCCACCTCCAGACTCTGCTTGGAGGATAGTATCTTTTTTAGAGGGGCACCTGGGTGGCTCAGTTGGTTAGGCGGCTGCCTTCGGGTCAGCCCATGATCCCAGGGTCCTGGGATCGAGCCCCACATTGGGCTCCCTGCTCAGTGGGGAGGCTGCTTCTCCCTCTCCCTCTGCCTGCTGCTCTACCTACTTGTGCTCTCTCTCTATCTCTCTGTCAAATAGATAAATAAAATATTTAAATAAAAAATAAAATAAAAAATAAAAAAGGATCTGAGTATGACTTAAACGTGGTCATCCATTTCCAGTCCAGAGGCAAGCAAGGCCAGCAGCAGAGGCGTGTCGCTTGAAATGGAATAATTACAGTAGACTAGAAAGTCCTTTCAAGTTTATCTTTCCTTTGAAGACCTCTGTCCCCTGTTCCATAGAGTCAGGCAAACTGGTGTCCTGTGTACCACATAAGCTCATGGATGGCTCTGCTGGTGGCCCAGTGCTGTCGTTACTCAGAGTGCCTTTGGGTGGGCATGTGTTAGCCACAGGCTCTACCACTCCCTACTGCCCTACAGTTGCCCATTCATACATGTCACAGGCCTGGCCCCATAAACATTTGGGTTGTGCACATTTAAGGTACGTTCTCTATGGGTGTCTGCCAGCTGTCCTGTCATTTTGCTGTAACAGTTATTGCTTGCAATCTTAAGACCACACATTCAGGCTTAAAGCCTTTCTGTGATATTGACATGTCTCCACCGTTAGACATGGCCTGGGTTCCCTGTGATCTGGGCCCACTCTGGAGAGGGGCCTAACTAGAGAGCTAGGTGACATTCTCCGACCATCTTGGACAAAGAGCCTTGTGGACATCCTAGTTCTTCCGAACTGCTGTGTCCACAAGAAATCTGCCCAGTGTCCCTCAACAGAAATCTTTGAGTTCACCGATGTCAGTCCCTTCCCAAGCTGTGTATCAGCCTGAGGCCACATGACTGTCAGGCCTGTGCCGGGGCCCACACTCAGCAGAGCCACCCCGGGATGGTGGGCGGGGAAAGTCGGGGGGGGGTGTCAAATACATTCCCTAGAGGATGTGGGTTCGCTCGTCCTTCCAGAAGCTTCTGAGGAAAGCCCTGGCCCAGTCTGACTGGCAGGTCCACAGGGACACAGAGGCCGGGGCCAGCCCTGTCTTGCTGACCTCAGAAAGCCCGTGCTCTGCTTCTCCTCAGGAAGCTGACTTTCTGGAAGGTGTTGAATTCTCTTTCTTTAGGGGCCGTGCTTTCTTTGGACCCCATGGATCCCTGCTCTGGGTTAAGATAATATTTTGAACAATGTGTGAAAACCATTTGGCTGACTGTGGTCCTCCAGAGCCACTGCTGCCTTATGTCCAAGCCTGCTGCTGGCAGAGCCCTTTGCCCCCTTCTCCAGGGATTTCTGGGTTTTAGACGCCAGTGTAGAGAAAATCTGGCCTTGGAAAATCGGACAGTGACCTCCCTGGGTGTTGGCAGATGTTTCCTGTGCTCAGTGACCTCATCAACTACGAAGACGGATGCGTCTTTGTGTCTCCCTAGAAGAGGAGGCCAGCGCCCCCCAAGGCCTTGGAGTCCTGAGGGTCACCATAGTCCTGGCCACCTCCAGCCGCCTTCCATTGTGGGGGATGGAAAGGAAGTGGCAGAGGCCGCCCCGCGTGCCTGCGCTCCTGGGGCAAACACCAGGCCAGCTCCAGCTGTGATGGGAATGGAGGACCCGAGTCCCAGGCTGGCAGGGCCCAGCGTGCGGATCCAGGATCCAGGTGAACCCTGGAGGGCAGGAGGCTGGGGCCCGGCCCCTGAGCCCTGCCATCACTTACTGAAGCACCACGGGACAGGACTGAAAAGTCACATTTCCAGATGATGAATCCTGCCTTCTCAGACTTCTCACCTGTCCCCCGGAAGCCGGCCTGTCCAGCTGGGCCTACCACTTGGGGAAGGACACAGCTTTGAGAGAAAGTCCCCGTCATGGGCTGAACTATGTTCTACCCAAATTCATACGTTCAAGTCCCGTCCCACAGTACCTCAGAATGTCACTGTATTTGGAGACCCATCTTTGAAGAAGTAATAGAAATAAAATGAAGTAATAGGGGGGACCCTGGTATCCTTATAATAAAAGAGATGAGGACGCAGATACACACAGAGGGACGATCACGTGAGGCCACAGGAACAAGACGCCCATCTACAAGACAAGGACAGAGGCCTCCGGAGACCCCACCCCTGCCAACACCTTGATCTCAGATTCAAGCTTCCAGAACTGTGAGAAAACACACTTCTGTGGTTTAAGTCCCTCAGCCTGGGGCATTTTGTAATGGCGGCCCAAGCAGACCAATATAGTTCCCGTAAGGATCTGAACAGCGTGAGGTGAAAGCATTGTCCAGAAACAAGAACTTAGGGCCTTGGGCAGGGCTGGAAGGAGCTGGACACATCCTCCTGGAGGAGAGGTGACAGCAGAGGACACCATGCGAGGAGTGAAAACAGAACTGGAAAGAGTGGGGTGACGCTTGGCTTCCCCCAGCTCCCACGGGGCAGGAGTCTGGGTACGGACAACACTCAAACTGACCAGCTGGGACCTTGGGCCGTGAGGGACAAGAGGGCCCCTCAGAGTGACCAATGCCTGCAAGGACAAGATGGTCACCTGGGCTGAGAGGTGAGGAGCAGCTCGTGGAGGGAGGGTTGGATGGAGAACACATTCATGAAGCCTGGAGACCAACGAGGGGAGGAAGCTGAGGAGACACAGCCCTTCGGACCTTTGTTCTGACTGATGCCTCCTCACATCCCTCACCATGGAGTGCACCCAGCAACTTCCGGGGTCCCATCTCCCTCCTGAGGCCTTTCTCTGACAGAGCCCACACTCACAGATGTGGGGGAGCTGGGGGATTAACAGCCCCGAGAGTGGCCGTCAGCCGATGACTGGCAGGAGCAGGAATATAAATACCTCAGCTCACCCCCCTTGGCGCCATGACCGAGTCCCCGTCAGACAAGCCCCTCTTAAGACTCCTTCCCCTCCATGACTTATTTCTCTCTCCCCCAACCATGTTTTAGTCTCTGTCCAAATAAACTACTGTACTTGAACTCTAGGCTCAGGGTTGGCTCCTGGAGTTGGCCCCTCTGGCCCCAGTTCTGTGTGTGGGAAGGAGACTAGAGCCTCAGCTACCTCACAACACGGAGATTTCAAAACCGCCCAAGCTCCACACCAATAAAGACCCGGCTTCCAAAAACCATGCTCTGCGCGTTGAATATGTCCCCTTTCTTCATCTGAAAGTCCCAGCTTTGGAGGAGAAATTAATGGCTTTCCTGAGGGGGACGTCCAAAGATGGTTCCAATCCTGGAGCCAAGGTGTGAGCTCTGGAAAACTAATTCCTGCCCCTGTTTGTGGTAAGAGCCTCTGCTCTTTCTCGCTGTCAAAGCTCCTCTAGTTTCTGTCCGGAAGAGCTGGCAGAGGGGAGTCTGAGACAGACATGGGGCTCATGGCGGATCCCCAGGCCACACCCCATCTCCCCGCAGCCTGGCTGGGATACCCTCTCTACCTCCTGTCCCCGTGGTGGTTTCTCCACCGTCGTGAAGGTCACTGCACAGTAGCAATCATTGTCAGTATTGCTATTTTTAATTTTCTTTGATTTACCAATTCTAACCCATTTGGAGAAAATAAAAAACCACGGTGCTCCCTCTGGTTTCTAAATGCTTCTGTCTTTTCCTTGTGTTTCCTGGAAACCTGCGTAGGCCTACCCTATCAGGGTTCCCTTGGATAATCGAGATGTCTAGAAATACCCAATCCCAAGTGAGAGAAGGTGAATTTGTCATGTAAATTGCAGAGGACCTCTCAAGTAAAGTCCCTTCATAAGCGGGGGGGAGCTTGGGAAGATCAGGGTTCCAATGGAGCAAAGACGGGCCTGTGTCTCCATGTCTAAGAGCCATCTTGTGGTGGGAACCGCTCAAGACCTGACAGCCAAAAGGCCCGGACTCCAGTCCTGTCTGACTCAGCTGCTGCCCGCCCACAGGTCTCCACCCCTGGGGCCCACCTGCTCGTCTGGGAAATGGGCACAAGGGCCGCCCAGCTCCCCGCACTGACGAAAGTTCAGAATGGATACATGAAAAGCATCCAGTCTGTGTCGGGATCATCACTGTGGCTTTTATTACGTTTCCAAAGCACAAACTGTATTTATTTCCCCTAGGGGGGAAAAAAAATCCCTGCTCCCCTCTGTGAGCCAGGCAGCACAAGAGATAAGAAATGAGATTTCAGGACACCTGGGGGGCTCAGTCAGTTAAGCATCTGCCTTTGGCTCAGGTCATGATCCCAGGTCCTGGGATCGAGCCGCGCGTTGGGCTCCTTGCTCAGCGGGGAGCCTGCTTCTCCCTCTGCTTGTGCTCCCCCTGCTTGTGCGCTCCCTCTCTCTGACAAATAAATAAAATCTTAAAAAAAGAAAAAAAGAAATGAGATTTAAAATGAAGACTTTTAATTCCTTAAGTTTTCATTCTCTGTGCCTAGAGGCCTAATGTCCTCCAGTGCAGCCCCCCTTTGAGGAGCAACCCTTCCTGCAGGTAGTTTCCAGGGGGATATCAGGGGTCCCGACGAGCTCCTGCCAGTCGTGGCAGCCGGAAACGTCCCTCCCGGGGGCCCCCCACCAAGGTGGTGTGGAGGTGCGGACCCTCACGCCTGTCCCCTTCTGGATTGTTCCGTGCTGCTGCTGCTGCTCTGCACCCTCAAAGCAGACGCCTCTTCATCTCCCAACCGCTCTCGTGACTCCAGCGCACACACTCTCGGCTTACCCCCTGCCAGCAAGTCTCCCCAGTAACTCATTCTGTAATTGACACTCCCTACCCTGTTTTCCAGCCCCTGCAGGAGCGAGGCCGACCCCCAGATCCCATCCGAAGGGTCGGCAGTTGCTTCCTGACCAAGCCGCTTTCAAGAACGACAGGGATGTTTGTATCACGATTCGGTTACTGAAATGCAAGAAATATTAAGGCGGCTCACAACTCTGAGTCTGTCCGGGCACAGCGGCCTCTCCTCACTGTTGTGAATCAAGAGGGAGCAGGAAGAAGCTGAGTCTGCCCAGCGACACCCTAGTGACTGCCACGCCCACTGGCTTCCAATCGACACTGACCGGACAGGCAGACGATGTGGCCACAGCGAGCAGTCCTTGGACCTGCCGTCCACCCTCAGCCCGACACTAGCCACTTGTCCTTGAAAGCCTCCTCGTCAACATAAAGCAAAGCAAAAATGGGGGCAGAAGAAGATCCGGCTCCTCCAACCTTCTGCACCCCCTTACCAAGCACCCCTGAGCCGGCCATTGGCATGGAGGGCTGCACCGTGACGAGACGAGGCATCCTGCTCCATGCCAACTCTTTGCTGCCTCAAGATGGATTCCAGAAGAAAAGTGTCACTTCTTTAAACATTTCGGTGACTCGCGCCCCACCCCCATGCCATCCAGATGTTCGCCCAACTGTCTGCATTGGCAAATCGAATACTGATTATTCCCTCTTTCCATGCTGACTTCTCCCATCCTGGGAACCTGGGGTCTCCCCTGAGCTTGCCAACCAGGTGGTGGACAGTGGTCAGAGGCCGGCTGCTGCCTGGCTCAGCTCCAGGCTCTGCCAGCCTCTCACTGTGTGGCCCCAGGCAAGTGGCGTAACCTCTCTGGACCTCAGCTCCTCCTCAGCTGTAAAAGGAGGCTATGCACATGAGAAGCTCCATCACCGGGTTGGCGACATATTTAATCACTTAAACCAGTGCCCAATAGTAGTAAGGGCTCTGTACGTGTTGGTTCTTTTGCTGGTTGCCCTCACCTGCAACCGGTGTCCAGATGTCATAGAGAAATTGAGCTTTAAATTCACCATCTCCAATCCAGCAGCTTCCGCACCATCCCACCCCTGCCAGAGTTTCCCCGGAAGGTGGGCTTGGACATTTGGGAACGGACCAGTAGCTGTGCTTAATCAAGGGGTGGATGGAGGGCGCAGGAAGCTTAAAATTCACGTGTGCACACGGATGACCATTGTACCCGACAAGGGCCGCCCTCCTGCTCCAGCCTCCCCCCTCCCCCCCTCCCCCGGCGAGGCCCCGCCCACAGCCCAGCGGCGCAGGTGAGCGGTACTCAGTACTCACGGAGGTGGTGCGCATAGCGGAGGTGGAAGACGTCACAGCCATGCACGTGATGGTAGAGGGTCTTCTCGATCAGGTCCTGCGGCTCATACCCCGTCAGCTCGGTCACCCTGGGGGGGGGGGGACAGTGGGTTACTCTGCTCTGCAGATTGCCTTTCATTTAAACTAATATTGGTTTTGCCAGCTAATCAAGTGCTAAAAGGCTCAGGGCAGGGGGTGGGTGATGTTGGTTTTGGAAACCGAGAATGATCTTTTTTACAAGAAGACAGTCTTTGAACTCTAGCCCGGTGCAGGATGTAGCACTATTCGCGAGCGGTTATGTTCTTCTGAAACCACGGGCTAGAAGAACATTTGGGATGGCTTAACATGTTTTCCTTTTTCGGGGTGAAGCCTCTCTGGGGGCGCTTAGGCATGAACTTTGATGCTGGTAGTGGGAGAAAGACCCACTTTCCAGGGGCTTTTGGGTGACAGTCCAATGGGAACCTTTGTTTTTTATTATGGTAAAATACGCATAGTAGAAAACCTTCGCCATTTTAACCATTTTTAAGTGCACATTTAGTACAATAACTACATCCACAATGTTGTGGGACCAGCACCCTTTCCATCTCCAGAACTCCCCACTGCCCCCTCCACTCAGGTAACCTTCACTCTCCCTCTGTCTCTATGAATCTGTCTATTCTAGATATCTCAGGAGTGGGGCACCTGGGTGGCTCAGTTGGTTAAGCATCTGCCTTTGGCTCGGATCATGATCCTGGGGTCCTGGGATCGAGTCCCCTACTCAATCCTGGGCTCCTTGCTCCGCGGGGAGCCTGCTTCTAACCTCTGCCTCTGCCTGCCACTCCCCCTGCTTGTGCGATCACACTCTCTCTGACAAATAAATAAATAAAAATTTTAAAAAGTAGATATTGCAGAGGGGTGAAATGATTTGGCATTTCCTTTCGTGCCTGGCTTCTTTCACTTGGCATCATGTCTTCAGGGTTTGCCCGTGCCGTAGCGTGTGATAGGGTGTGGTTCGTTTTCACGGCTGGGTAATGTTCTATTGCATGTAGAGATCACGTTAGGTTTGTCTGTCCACCCCCTGACGGCCACCTGGGTGGTTTCCACATCCGGGCTCCTGTGTACGTGAGCCCTGACGTCTCACGCTGGACACTGTGGCCTCAGGACGCTCTGGCTGGTCAGTGGCATCTTCAGACTAGCCGGAGCCAATGACCCCTCCTATGAGTGGAGGATGGTCGTGCAGCCCCCAGAAAATAGAACCGCCCCTGCAAATATCGTGACTGCAAGGTAAACCTTCAGTCTGCTGGCCAGAGGGCAGCATGTTCCCAGGGCTTTCCTGCCATTGTCACCTCTCTGTTCTCATCAAGCCCCAGGAATGTGGATTCTCATCAAGAGCCCCCACGTCAGCTCTTTGAAGAAAAGTGGCTCTCAACGTCCAAGACCACATCATCACCGGCGTTGGGATCAGTCCGTCCGGAGGTGAAAATGGCAGGCGGCAACGGTGTCGTTTCCCAGACCCCAGGCGACTGAGCTGGGAGCTGTGCCCTCAGAGGAGGTGGCCCGAACGTCTTGGTGACAGATATTCAAGAACAGATGAAAGTGGAGGACAAGAAGGATTCGAAGGGAAAGGAGGCAGTTCTGGGGGGCAGAGGTGGGGCTGGAGGACGGGCCGGGACTGGGGGTCCTGCTGGCTTGTATCTGAAATGTTGGCTAGAAATGAAACGGGGAAACTTGACCTCACTTTCATTCTGCAACCTGCTCCCCTTTCTGTTGAGTTCTGTGCGGGCTTCAGGTCGTAAATCTCCGGGAGCCTCATATTTCCCTGGAATCGCTCACTATTTGGTGTACACATTTCCATGGTGTTTCTCCAGGGCGGGCAGGAGACGGGGCTGGAGGTAGGTGGGAAAGGGAACTTGCCACAGCCTTTTGGGGCTCAGGGGACCTGTCTAAGGGCCACCTAGAACTTCAGGCCCCACTGGAGTCGAACTGTGTGGCAGGAAAACTGAGACCTGGCTTCCCCCCAGAAAGAAAACCAGGCATCTCTACGGTGTGGGGATGAAAGAGGCTTCCCAGACCCTTTGGAAGTAAAGTTACAGAACAACGGCCCCGAATGTGTAAATGAATCAGAAACACATGTATTAAGTTTCTCATCAAAGTACATGCCGGTTTTAAAAATTAAAAGGAAAGAGAAGGGTCTGGCAGCGTGCCCTCCTGGTTTTTTCCAAACCTCCAGTGTCTGAAGACCTGTCAGAGGGATTTGCCAAACCCCAAACATGGCTGGGTTCACCCATCCTTAGCAAAAGCACCAGCTACAGTTTCAAAGTGAAATACCACAAAACCCCTCTGAACCAAATTTCAGGTTACGCTGAGTTCAGTCGTGTCTGGGATTACACTGGGTGGGGGGCCAAGTGGCCACCCCCCAAGGCCCACCGCCCAGGCCCCTGTGACTCTCGCGCAGCTGGGCTTCAAGCCAAGCCCACACTGTGGCCCCTGGGGTTTGGATGTAGGAGCTGACATCTCCCACCCCGCCGGGCCATTCTGTTGACCTCTGGGTCCTGGGCCGGCCTCTCTGTCCCCCAGCCCAGAGCCCTCTCAGAGACCGAGATGTAACAGACCCGAGACCAGAGCGAGTGTGAAGAATTCTCCAGCTCGTCTCTGACTCTCTGAAGCATCTCTTAGATGACTGGAGTGCAGAGGCTTTGCTAGAAGCTTCCTGGTACTTAGCCGGGAGAAGGGCAGGGGACTTCTGCAAGATCAGTCTTTCTTTCCTACTCACCTCAGGGGGCCGGCCCTCACCCTGAAGTGGAAGGACGCAGGCAGGCATTCGAGAAAGCCCATGCCTGAGGCTCCCTCCCCGAGCAGGCTGGCCTCTCAGCTCACCTCGAATACCCTCTTCTGCAAAGCCCTCCATCTGTCCTCGTCTCAAAGCTGTGTGCATCGAACCATTTGAGAAGACCTGAAATCTCTTCTCCTGGGAGACCTCCCTCTTTCGTCTTCTAGAGAATTCACTGAGCCTCAGAAGCTTTTCCTAGAATCCTCAAAGGAAAACTAGGAGACAGACATAACAAGGGAGAACCTCCCAAGTGTCTAAAATAATGAACTTGGACAGCTGGATCTCCTTTCAGTTCACTCTTAAAAGTGCCTCCTGAATCCAGAAAGAACCCCTTCCCACCACTGCCTGCTGTCACTTCCGCCACCCCCCCAGGCAGCCCGCCCCCCACCTGGGCCCCTCCTGGCAGGTGCCTGTCTTCCCTGCAGGAAACAGCATTTGTCAGCGTCTGCCCAACCAAAGGCGCCGGCCTCCTTCCCCCAAAGAGTTATGTGTACTCTGCTTGGAGCTCCTGGGACCACAAAGGCCAAGTCCGTCATGTCGACCTTTGTCATTTCTCTACCTTTGCAGGGTTCTGAGGTTCCGAGGTGTGTTAACGATGAACTAGGCTAATTGGTGTCTTCTCCTCCTGCCCCTAACCAGATATGTGTGGGTTTCTCCCATAACTGGTTAAAAGGACCAATTTTGGGGCGCCTGAGTGGCTCAGTGGGTTAAAGCCTCTGCCTTCGGCTCGGGTCATGATCTCAGGGTCCTGGGATCGAGCCCTGCATTGGGCTCTCTGCTCAGCAGGGAGCTGCTCTGCTCTTTCTCTGCCTGCCTCTCTGCCTACTTGTGATCTCTCTCTCTTTCTGTGAAATAAATAAAATCCTTAAAAAAAAAAAAAGGACCAATTTTATGGCATGTATATTTTACCACACTAAAAAGGAAAAAGTCTATAAATCTTAGCAAAAAAAAAGTAAGTGTATATATATATTTACGTATAGATGTATCTATCTCCTTTCTCCAGAAAGCTTAGCCACACACACCAAAAAGCAGGAATGGGGTCTCCAAACATCGGGTCCTCCCTGTACAGCGAGGACTCCAGGGGGCTTCGAGGTAGTGTGACTCACCTTGCAGGCCCATCAGGCTGTTTACTTTTACAAATGCTTCCTGTCTGGGATCAGATTTCACCTTCCCTAACAGCCTGTGGGTAGCCCAGGGGGCAGGGCAGGGCAGGGCTGACTTGTTTCACAGATGAGAAAAGGGAAGCCCAAAGAAGCCCCACAGGCCTGAGGCCTCCAGGCTGGTGAAGGCTGCGGGCTGCCCTGGGGGACGGCCCGGCCGCTGCTGCACGCCCCTCCCCCGTGCGGGCTGCCACCGGCCCAGGGAACACAAGTCAGTGCTCCTGCCTCATTCACTCTCCCTTCCCGCTCAGGGGGAGATCCTCAGACTGGCGGGCATCCTCAAGTAGGAGGGGAAAGGACAGTTGAGAGAGACGGTTCCGGGGCCACTGCACCTTCGCCTTCCCCTTTCCTGCCCGCCGGGGGTGCCCTTCCCAGGCCAGGCCCAGACGGGGCCCCCACTGAGCTCAAGGCCGCAGCTTTCCCCGGGGAAGCCACCTGCCAGCTCCCAGCCTCAGCTGTGGTGGCCGCCACAGCTCGAATGACCTCCCGCCAGCCTGTGTGGGCAGCCCCCCCACCCCACAATCCACACTACTTCGTTCTTTTTATTTTAAGGTCCTACCTACTTGACAGAGATACAAGACAGGATCCCAACGTCGTGGGCCTTCGAAAACAGCTAACTTGTGTCCACATCACGTATTTCCAGTTCCTACTCCAGTGCGATGATGAAGGTAGAAGTAAATAATATAAAACAAGTGCCTCGTACCTGGAGAAGCAGCTGTGCCCTGAGCCCTATGGCTGATAGCAAGTCTTTTCAACTCGTGACCCGGTTCCACTAAATCGGTAACTCACATTCTTGAGAGAGAGAGAGAGAGAGAGAGCACAAGCAGGGGGAGCAGTAGAGGGGGTGGGAGAAGCAGACTCCCCGCTGAGCAAGGAGCCTGACTCGGGGCTCGATCCCCGGACCCCGGGATCATGACCCCCCGGGCCCCGGGGATCACGACCTGAGCTGAAGGCAGACACCCAACCGACCGAGCCACCCAGGCACCCCTCTAACTTGCATTCTTAGTGTGACTTATTCCTCGTTACACTTTGGCTCCATAGGGTAGCTTTCGGGGCAGTTCCCACCGTCGGCATCTTCCTGAACTCTGCAGGAACAGCGGGTGCCGAACTCACCTGGAATCCAGGAAGATCAGCTTCAGGTCGAGGCTGGCCCTGAACATGAACATGTTACTGTGCAGCTTGATCTCTGTGATGGCGCTGGGCGGCAGCGACTGGCCCACGGCCACCAGCCCCACGATCTGGTAGCATGAGTCATACAGGGACATGTCCAGCATATACTGCCTGATCTTCAAGTAGCCGCTGCAGTGGATGACCTGGGGAAAGCAGAGGGCAAGGTCAGCCGCCGGCAGCCCGGGGGTCGGACCGGCACCCGCTCCTCCTGGCTTGGGGTCTGCCCGCCTTCTCCCTGCGCGTGCTGGATGATGCCTGGCCCAGCCCCACTGAGCGGTCAGGTCTTCTCAGGAAACTATCATGCTAAAAGGTAAGGTTGTCATATCCAATTGACTCTGCTCAAGTAACTCCACAAGGTAAGAGTCTAATACGTAATGGACTTATCCATAATTAACTCACCACCAAGTCACTATAGACGGCACAACGAAAGCACCATGGGAAGCTAACCACTGGTTCCATGATGCTCGCTTGGCTACCTGTAATCCTCATCACCTCCCAGTGGGGCTGGACTTGACATCAACATGTTAACTTGACACTTGTATCACTTGACAAGCTACACCATTCCAGTCAATTAAGAATTCTTTCAGGAAAGAGTCTTCCTTTTAATGTATTTTTATTTTGTTTTATTTATAACTCAAGAGTCTATCCCCTTGTAATAAGCAATAACCCGGAGTGGCTATATAGAAACCTCTGATTGTTACAGCCAAAAACCACACAGGAGAGAATGTGTAATGTTCCCAATGTCAAACGGAAACATTGGTACAACCTTCAGCCTCAATATTGGCAGCATTTATATAAGTTAGAGTCAGTAAAATCTTGAAAGGATCCCAATCATCGCGACAGCAGCGATGAACAGCTCAAATCTTAAATTCTCTTTTCAAAAATGTTCCTCCAGGACTCCTGAATGCATTCAGTCTTTACAGCTGCAACAAATCTTAAACTCCGTCCAGTCTATTGTCCCATCTCACTGATGAGGAAACTGAGGACAAGGTAGGCGATCTGTTTGGCTTAAGATTAGACAGTTAAGGGGCGCCTGGGTGGCTCAGTGGGTTAAGGCCTCTGCCTTCAGCCCAGGTCATGATCTCGGGGTCTTGGGATCGAGCCCCGCATCGGGCTCTCTGCTCAGCAGGGAGCCTGCTTCCCCCCACCCGCCCCCGCCGCCTGCCTCTCTGCCTACTTGTGATCTCTCTCTCTCTCTGTCAAATAAATAAATAAAATCTTTAAAAAAAAAAAAAAGATTAGACAGTTAAAAGGTGGCAGAAATAACTCAAGACTCAAGTCTGCTGGGTACAGGGGTTCTCCACCCCAGGCTGAAATAGGCTTCAAGTCTGGGTCAGCAAATAAGAAATGTATCCCCAAACTGTGAAACCGAGTGAGGTAAAGTCGAAGGAAAGAGCTCAGTGTGGGGTTCAAAGGAGGGAGCTGAGGAGAAGCCGAGGGGGAGGCAGCCCCTGGAGCGGGGAGGAGGGTGGGAGGGACATTCTAGAAAAAGAAGACAAAGGCGGGAGAAACAGTCACGTCACGCTCCAGAGAGGACACAGGAGCTTGGAAGGCGATGCTCAGCACAGACTTCTCATCCGGGAGTGGCGGACTCTGGTAAGGAGGCACCACGCTACCCCTGGGCCCTTCAGGGGACCTACTCCCGGGTTCTGGAGCGAGCCAGAGCAGGGGGCCCTGTCTGGCAGAGAAATGCAGCCAGGAGGAGCTCTGCTCTTTAGCCTGAGGGCCTTCTGCTGGTCTCTCCCTTCTCTGCTTCCATCCCTGATGATCATAAAAGGGGGCCAATAATACTCCCCTCCGAGGGCCGCTATGACTATTAATTAACTAGATGAGACGCTGCTGACGAAAGCTTTTTGGCCCTCAGAATAGGTTCTCTCATTAGTTAAGCACATCATAGTCATCATCGCTGGGTTCGGCCAAATCGAGGGTAGGAGCCCCATTTCTGTGCTCCGAATATTCGCTGCCGACCCCGCGATGTGGGTTCTCAGTAAACTCCGGGAACGGGGGCTCCAGTGGCACTGACCCGAGCAAAGAGGAACCCGCAGGGAAGGAAAGTTCTACCCTTGGCCGCGTTTATTCCTGGTTTCATGTGACGAAATCCAGGCCTCCTGGAATATCCTCGCGGGAAACCAGCTCTCGTGCCTGCGGCAGGAGCCGCGGGAGAACAGCCTCCCTAGAAAGTTCTGCCTGAGGCAGGGGGAAATGTCTGGGTCCCTGTGCCTGCTGTCTACTGATGTGCTTGGGTGGGAAGCAACCCATAAAGCCGTGAAGAAACCACCGCCGCCTCCCACGTCCCTCCCGCCACGCGAGGCCCCTCGTACCTTGTATCCGCTGCACGTCAGGCCCGCATTTCTTTTCGCCAAGACACACTTCATCCGCAGAAAGAACGACCTCTCTATCTCATACTCTGAAAGCAGGAGTGGGGTTAGATGGGCCAACTGTCCCATGATGCTTCCCCCGATTTTGTCCCAACATCAATCAACCCTCAGGACCAGACCAGGCGGCCAGAGGCCCCATCCCAGAATGCCCGGCCCCTGACCCAGAGACTTCTGCCTGTGGCCGGGCCCCGGGTGGGGTGGGGAGACCGGCGGAGCTTCCACACGCTCCAGAGGCAGGCAGCCGGAAGCATGGCCATGGCGAGAACTCAGGAGACACCAACCTGAGGCCGATGTGGAGGACTGTAAGTGCGGCAGGCCCAGCCCCACTCAACACGCCCGTGGTCCCCTCCCGGCAGGGGTGGAGAGGCCTGGCGCCAAACAAACCGCCTTGGCCAGCCCTGGGGTGGATGCCTGAGTTGGCCAGGAAGGCCCAGAGGCATCTGACTTCCCTCAGGGATGGGGATACTGGGTCAGGCACAAGCACAGCCCTCTGCCCAGCAGAGGGAGGCAGCCCAGGGTGCCTCCTGCCAGCTGAGCCTATGGGCACCGACTGCCATGGAATGGGGAAGAGAACCCAACAGACCCACTCTCTCCGCCAGATCAAAGCTTTTGTCCTCCTCTATAGCCCTGGTCAGACCACCCCTCCTTTCTCGACGGCTCTGACCCTCCCCATTCAGTCTTTCCCTGGCTGGCCCGAAGGCCTCACCCACCCATCTCTGACCTCACTATTGCAAACGCAAGTGACTTCCCTAAGGAAACACCCTATGCTTCCGTGAGCAGATGCCAGTTCTCCGGAATGATGTGTCCATGCCCCTGGGTAAGGGCGAGGTCACTCCGCTCCCAATAAACAGCTACTTGGTGGCAGTTAATACATTAATTTTTAAAGAAAGGTTACCATTAGGGGTGGAGGCAATGCCCCCCACCCCTCCCCATGGGGAGCAAGGGAATTGCCCTCGAGGCTCCTCGCTTCCCCCCCACCCCCCCACCCCCATGTTGGAGGGGCGGCCACATTTACCCACAATTCCTCTGCAGCGGGCGGGGGCCTGTGAGGCATAAAGGCTTCCCGGGAACACGTCTGCCTGTCTGCACCATTTCCAGCTACGCAGTGAGGTGTGGACGCTCAGGTCTAAACACCTTCACCCAGTAATGAAACATCCAGTATGGAGAAAGCCAACAGCACAACGACCAGGAAGCAGCGGGGGGAGCTCAGATGCAGAAAACCAGCTCTGTGGGGGACCAGTCCCAGGGCCTGTGACCCCCAGACCTTGCACACTCAGGCGGCAACCCCACCTCTCCTGGAGCTCCGAGCTTCTCTTGTGTGGTTGCCACACCTCAGACATGAACCCCACGGGGACTGGGATTGGAAGGGTCTCGTGATGTTCCCAAGACTCGTTTGCTGTCATTTTATAAACACTTAAAGCTGTGACATGAAGGGTGACACGAAACCAGAGCTCGTGGGAGAAAGTCCATTTCTGTGTACTAACACACCGTGGAACTTTCCAGAATAATAACAACACAATGTTTTTAGGAGTTCTCTAAGACTCCTGCGGCCTTTTCCAGCGTTAAACAACCCCGTAGTGAAAGAATGAGACTCAGGTACTCTATTCCCCGCCGGCCCTCATTTTGCTAGAAATGACTTCTTCCGAGCTTATCTGTGTGCACTGAGGTGGCCAGACTGTTTGCAAGGATTTAAGACTTACAGACCATAGCGGGGCGCCTGGGTGGCTCAGTTGGTTAAATGTCTGCCTTCGGCTCAGGTCATGGTCCCAGGGTCCTGGGATCGAGCCCCGGGATCGAGCCCTGTGTGCGGCTCCCTGCCCAGCGGGACGTCTGCTTCTCCCCCTCCCTCTGCACCCCACCCCCTGGTTCATGCTTATGCTCTCTCTTTCTCTCTCAAATAAATAAATTAAAGGCTCCACATCATCCCCAGAACGATCACACCACATTATGTCCTTACACATGCTAATGGCGGTAGGACCCCAATCCATACATGTTCCATACAGGTGAAGGATCGTGTCCCTACATGGTGACAGGCTAGAGACATGGACCTGCCTCCATCCGGACCAGGGCCTCTTAACTGATTCGCACCGTGGTACAAACCCCACAGATTCCTACCCAGAATAACTTTTTTTTAAAGATTTTTAAATTTAGTTATTTGACAGAGAGAGAGACACAACGAGAGAGGGAACACAAGCAGGGGGAGCAGGAGAGGGAGAAGCAGGCTTCCAGCTGAGCAGGGAGCCCAATGCGGGGCTTGATCCCAGGACCCCGGGATCATGACCTGAGCCAAAGGCAGACACTTAATGACAAAGCCACCCGAGCGCCCCCAGAATAATGTTTTTAACTTCAGAAAATAAAAATATAGGAGATTACAAATGGAACCAACTGTATTAAGACGGTTACCAAAATATTTTGGTAATATTTTTTGGTAATAAAACAAGTGGTGATTTTGTTATAAATGTGCCGCTTTATTCACACATTAAGTAACGAGCCCACAGCCGGCCTCGTAACTCCTGAAATTTCGAAGGAGCGATGAGCGTAAATGATAAGTTTAAACACCTGCGAGAACTATAAAGTGAAATGAAAAATGTGTGTGACTCGTTGTTGGCGAAGCCACCAGTAAGAGTGAGAGTAAGAGATGGCAAACTGCCCATAATCCATAAGCAAAGGAAACGCTACATTCCGACCAGACAGAATAACCATGTAACTCTCCCCGCCATCAGTTTCACAGACCCCTGAGTTCTATCGGGGACCCTCTGGTTAGGAATTCCAGGGCCAGACCTGTGTCCCTGGAATTCTAAACCAAGGGCACATCTTGATCGCTTTACTTGACCTCCCACCGGCGCCCATCCTGGTCTCTGGCACGAGAAATGGGATCCATAGTGTTGCTTCAAAGGACAGAGACATAAAAGCAAATCCCCCACGCTGCGTGTGTGCTGGAGAGGCCCAGCTGGGCAGCCCCCGTCACGCTTCCCCCCCGGCAGCCCGGGAAGCAAAACCCTCGTGTCGCGTCGAAGAGCTTGGTCTGGTTTTCATTCTGGTTTCCTTTCGTCTGGAGGAAATACCTTGGAGCAGGTGATGGTGAAGGGGCTGGTGGGCCGCAAGGACAGCTGTCATCTCGTCGTGGTCGGAAGGATGGATGTACTCATAAATGCTGTTGCCTGTGAGCTCCACCTGCCACAGAGGGAAGGGGGGGGTCAGAAAGCCTCCGGGGGCTGCGCGGGTGGGGGGAGGGGAAGGCCTACAATAAATAGGGAGGCACACTGAGGGGCCGAGCTCTGACCTCTGCCGGCAACGCGCACCTTCTCCACGTGCAGAAACACGGGTCTTTTATCAAGCAGCGCTCGGAACTGTCCCCCACGTGGGGACAGTCCTGAGCAGGAGGAACTGGGACGGAAAGGATGGAAAGGTGGGCCGTGGAGGTGAGTAACCCCCCCATGGCCCCGGGCAGTATCCTTTTTTTTTTTTTTTTTAAAGATTATTTATTTACTCCTTTGCCAGAGACAGAACACAAGCAGGGGGAGCGGCAGAGGCAGAGGGAGAAGCAGGCTCCCTGCTGAGCAAGGACCCTGCTGTGGGACTTGATCCCAGGACCCTGGGGTTCTTCCCTGAGCCCGAGGCAGACGCTTAACCGACTGAGCCACCCAGGCGCTCCACAAGAGGCAGCTGAGGACAGACTGGATCCCGCCGTGGGGACTTTTTCCCGACAGACAAGTGACACGGAGGTTATTTCCAGGGGTCGTGACCCCAGCACTCGGACACCACCTACTTCCAGGCACACCCTGCAGAGGATGCGACGGCGGGCCTCGAGCCCACGTGCATGTGGACAGGACCCTGCTTTGCAGGGCTGGAGGTCTCTAGGAAAACACCACCATTAACGACCTTTCCGCCGAGATTCCTGGTGACTCAACGCCTAAGCTTGAGAACGTTTCTATTGTTCTCCCGAACACGAGTGCCACGACAGGGGAGGTTAGAGAGTCTCAAGACCTGGACGCCCTGACCCGTCATCTCAAGACGGGCAGTGCCAGAGAACGTTCCAGAGACTATGACCATCAGAACGGCCTTCTGAGCAGAGAGACGCAGTGGTGCCGACGAGAACAGGGAGGCAGCAGGAGCCCAGGCAGGGATGGCTCCTCCTCCACAGCCTGAAGGAGCCCCAAAGCCCAGGGGGATGGACACTGAGAGCGCGTGAGAAACTACCCTCGGGTGGCAGGGAACCGTGGGCCGCTCTGACTCCGTCTCTCTCAGCTCTAACCCCGCGGGGAGAGGGCAAGCTGAAAGAGCAAAGGCAGGCTTGCGAGGGCCTTGTCCCCAAGCACCCCCTTGTTATTTTTAAGTGCGTCGTGCCACGTATCTTGTTGGGAGGCTCCCCGGTCCCCAGCGGAGTGGAGACAACACGATCTCCTGTCAGGGGGCAGCTCTGACCGGGCTCCCTCATGCAGCAGGACAACCGCAGCCAGGCAACCTGAGGCACAAGTTCTCCTGGGAGCCACTGTTCCAAATTAGCATCAAGGCCATCAGCTCCTTCCCTGGGACGGAGCGGCCGTGGAGAGGTGACGGAATTTCCCCCACTCCTCTGAGCCGGGTCTTCCAATTTGTTAAGACGTAGGAGTAACCATTTTATTCAGAACGAATTACTGGCCCGCTAAGTCATCTTGTCCCTGAAACAGCTTCAGCATTTTTGTTTTCTGCATTATTCATGGGATGTTTCTTGCCAATATTATGCCTACAGAGGAATGGAGAGAATCCTGATATGGAGAGCCTCCCTACCTCCCCACTTGACCCTAAAGGGCATTTGCCTATGACCAAAGTTATTATGTGAGTTCATCAAAAACGGTAAGGATTAAGAACTAAAGAGTCGTCTTTCAAATCATTTCGGTCCATCCTTAAAAAATTTCGATACACCAGCAAGCGTTAAGTCAAGTCAGCCCTCCAGGATAGGGCCATCTCCTCTCTCTGAAGGTCAGTGATGGAGATTCCTCATGAAACTCTGTCAGGTGGAGAGCGACAGAGGCTAATCAGTAAGGGAGCTGGGTTTTGTTTTTTTTTTTTAATTGATTCACAGTTTCAACGGCTTATTTTTAAAATGAAAAAATAACCGAGAGAATTTTTTGTGTGTGGGCCTATCATTTCTCCCTTACTCGTGTTTTTAGGGGGAAAAAAATGAGCATTCTGGTTTGCTCCAAGTTTTTCATCAGAAAAAAGTACCCCATGTCTCTTTAGAGAAAGTATATTTATTATACTTGCAAAAACACTTTCATCTGTCCTTACAGGAATTTGATTCGCGTTTTAATCCCAGAGTAGCTTCATCTGTCTTCAAAGACCCCATTCTCACCACATGCGTTTGGAGAATGAGGAGAGAGAAGGTCCATGATTTAAGAGGCTTGATTTTCTGAATCCTTGGTTCAATTATAAACTCCAAGGCTGCCCAGGAAGTAAAATGGTCTTCGAATCACGGAAATGTTTTTAAAGAACAAATTTTGGAATGATAAAACAGGGCTGACCTTGACTCAAAATTATGGTTGACATGGTGTTTCCTGTATTTACATATCTATTCGTGCTTTTGAACGGTTGAAAGAAATGTGACTACCTCACCAAAAAAAAAAAAAAAAAAAAAAATTACGGTTGTCGCTATAAAACTCCCCGGGTCTCATACATCAACCTTATTAAAACAGACCCTCAGTGTGATAGTTTAGTATTTGTAAAACCCTGCTAACTACAAAATGAATTGCTTTCCTACTAAGAACGTTTTTATGTTTTGCTGAATAGCTAGCTTTCCTTCCTGCCAAGAAAACTACATATGATAAATACAGCACTCAGTGGGTAGATTCTGGGTCGGAGGGGAAAGTCACTCAGTACTCTGGAAACACACATTACTCTGCTTTGGGTGTTTTGCTGACTATGGTAAATTAAGCATTAAAAAAAAAAAAGATGGTTTGGATTTCAGAGTTCAAGTTATGTCAACAAACATAAAACGCTGTCCTTTCTCTTTATTTCAAAAGTGAAAGGATTAGGTCTTATGGCCCCAAACAATACCATGGCTATTTTTACGGCTGTGGTTCCGGCCACATTCTCTAATACTACATTTTCCTTGATAAGTCTCATAAATGGCTATTTCACATGTATCTATAGTTATTTGAAAATTTCTATTAGTTACCTAGATGCTATATAACGTATGTGACTCTGGTGAAGAAATTTCAACCACAAGGATGCTTAAAAGAGTCTGTGGAAATACACAGCAGGAACACGGGGAGTTTTTTTTCCTTCTTCCAGTATAAGCAAGTTAATTACATCAACCAAAACCCATGGAACTAACCACCTAATAAATTTGTGTGGATAAAGAGGGCTTCCCCACCATTACCTCTTTCAAATAGATCTAAATCTGGCTCCATGAATTATGACATATCATTTGTGTGTGCAGAGACCAAGGAGAATTTTCAAGCCTGTAGTCTGACTCTGTTTCCCAACACTCGGACCGTGAGCTGAGGAGACAACCTGCATTTTTGTGGTCATCTCTCTCATTCTTTGGTCCTAAAGTCTGACAGCGAGGATCACCGTGTTTACTAATTGAAAAGCAAACATAATAAACTCTGCCAGATTTCTTACTCCCACACTTGTTCTAAAAAAGTTCAATAAAAGGCTTTGAGAATTAGGACGGCCTTATAACACATAAAGAATGATTTTTATACTCTCCAATAGATCATTCAGATAGTTCTTTGGGTAGTGCAGATTAAAAAAAAATCACTTTGCTGTGAATTATCACACAGTTACGACAAACCTAAGAGCTTAGGTTCCCCAGGAGCTGCCACATAGAGTTTAACCCTGAATTAATGTGAGATGTTGTTACTTAATGAGATAATGTCACTGAGAGTAATTGAAAGTTCTTGGAACACAGGACACTATGTAAATATAAGCTATTAGTACTATCGTTATTCATCAGAAAATCTGTTTAAAGGGTTACTCAGCCTACTGGATAGAATTTTCTTAACAGTTTCATCCCTGAGGATTTAAAAAAAAATCCTTAAGCCTATTTTAATAAAGTTTTCATGTGTGACATATTTGCCTGACTTCTTACTATAATAAAAATAATCTAAAAGGTACAAAAAATTTTAAGAGGAGAAGTTGGGTATTTGACATTCTAATCAATACTTCATTTTACTATTTAAGTAAAGAAGACAGAAAAAAACACACACCGTGATTCTGCCTAGATTTCCTTCTGCAGCGTTAATCGTGAGCAGGAGGCAGATTGGAGGGAAAGGTTTGTTGTTGCTTATTTAAACAGTTCAGCGTGGAACACTCCCCAGACGCTAACAAGGGAGCTCACGTCTGCATTAAAGTGTTTTCGTAGCTGGAGACTGATGGTGAGACAGTCCCGCCAAGAGATCAGGGGAAAAAATCAGTGGCTCTACACAGACAGTCAGTTTGATTTATCTCTTTTTAAACTGACACTTCTCCTGGCCGGCAACATATAGACAAAAGGCATCTCTACGACACTCTTGAAAAATGGTGGGTGTGTAGGACTCCCTCCCCTTTCAAAATGAGGACACCAGGTTTTATTTCTGCGTTATGACCAAAAGGAAATATAATTTTAATTGGGATTCTGCTTAGATTTCCTTTTGTAGAGTTCATCAGGAACAGGAGAGGCAGATTTGTCACCTATCCAATATTTTGTTCATTCTTAATTATTGTGCTCATAAACGGTCAATTTCATCTCCCACATAGAAAGAGAAAAATGACAGAGAGAGAGAGTTGTAGGATGCTAGACCGAGTAGCCTGAATCAGTTGGAATCCTGGGATGTGTGCAGGGCCTTCTGATGAGCCAGAACATTCCACAGGACTAAGTAGCCCCAATATGTGCCCACCACAGAACACTATCTGAAGCAACTTTTGTGCCACTTGAAGTAGTTCTAATGAAACTGGGGACACTTGGATTTTACGTAGCTCCCTATTATTTATAAATCATATAAAATGGGCGCTTCGATATAGTTCTTACCACAATCCTGAAAGAGAGGTAGAGCAGGCAGTATTTTCTTATTTAAGTGATGGTTCAGAGAGGCTAAGCACCTGCCCTATCAGACAATG
Source organism: Potos flavus (assembly GCA_028534135.1). Classification (NCBI taxonomy): domain Eukaryota; kingdom Metazoa; phylum Chordata; class Mammalia; order Carnivora; family Procyonidae; genus Potos; species Potos flavus. The sequence continues at coordinate 185,639,984 of CM052898.1, read as the reverse complement.
AAAACATATAACTAGGCATTTCCCTTTTTGCTTGGACTGCTAGGGAGCTCAGATCTAAATTTCATATCTGAAAATAGTGACTGCACCTGTTTTATCTTTGCCCAGTCCTTTTTAAAGGAGGAAATATTTTATCTTGTTTGTGACATTATTATTAGACTAACCAAAGGTTTGATAAAATCCAATTGAAAAATCAAGTAATCTGCTCAAGATCATTCAGCCACAGATAGAATGAGGGCTAGACACCAGACTGGTTACAACTAATGGGCCTTAAATAATTCTAAATAGGGCAAAGTGGAAATTCAGAGCATAACAACCTTGAAAAATATGTAAATAGTACACTTCATGTTCCCAATAGTATTTCCCACTCTACTAGTGTACTAACACCATTAGTCATAGAAGTGTAAGAGCCAGGTCTTAGCAAATCTTAGCTGGGAGACCTGGTTTCGGAAAGGAAGAGAATTGGAAGGGAAAAGGAAACACTAAATAATATTATTATGAGGGGCACCTGGGTGGCTCAGTGGGTTAAAGCCTCTGCCTTCGGCTCAGGTCATGATCTCAGGGTCCTGGGATTGAGCCCCTCATCGGGCTCTCTGCTCAGCAGGGAGCCTGCTTCCCCCTCTCTCTCTGCCTGCCTCCCTGCCTACTTGTGATCTCTCTCTGTCAAATTAATAAAATCTTTTAAAACAATAAATAAATAAAAGATATTTAAAAATTTTAAAAATAATATTATGAGATTCTCTTTAAAGGACTTTACATAAGAAACAGAGGCACACAAACCCCTTTGGGCATGGATAAGGATATACACACATTGGAAGAGAAGGTTGTAAACAAATGGCAAGTTTAAAAAAAAAAGGCATTGGTAGAAAAAGAAAAGGAATACACCAGATGCAGGTTTCCAAATTGGTAATTTTGTTTTTCCATGAAAAAAAACCCCCAGCCCCGTTAACTGGTGTGTTTTATTTTGGCTTAACTACAGAGGGGGCTGGTGTAACACAGATTATTCATCCGCTTCCCGGGAGCCAAGGTTCCTGTCTCTAATTAATTCTAGTGTGTCTTCTGTCGAGATGAAAAAAAGCACTCTGATAAGTCACAATATAAACATTTAATCCCTAGATGTATTTTAAAAAATGTGACTTTTAGAACCTCAGTCCACGCCTGTTAAATCAGAAATGTGAACGGCCACAATCGGACTCCTCCCCTCCCCCCATTCCAAGGAGCCCAGACAGCAGCCGAATTCTACCCCCCCCAAACCCTTTGGGTTGACCGGCATAGATAAAGCTGAGCGCACCTCTTTCCTTGACGGGATGAACCCCTTTTTAGGAGACAGTTCCAGAAAAATCGGTAATATTTTAAATGTTCTAGAGAAAACAGGACCTTGCTGTGCAAAACAGTAGTAAACTGAGTTTTATGAGTTTCTATCACAAGCATATAAAATGCTTTACTGAAACGACCACTGAACTGGAAAAACTCAGGAAAAATTACCCTGAATTCCATGTGAACACTCATAAATCTACCCCCCTCCTTCTCTCTCCCCAAAGCACAGTCTGCATAAAATCCATGTTGGACATCAGTTTTCCTCTCGCTTTCATGGCAACTCACAATACCACGTGCAGCCCAGCAAGTGTGGCCTGAAAAATCTCCCTTTGTGAAGCTCTTGTTAGTAGCAGAGTGTTACTGTATGAGGCAGAGTCCAGGCTATCAGACAGAATCTCAGAACAAAGCCGACCGTTGCAAAGATACACTGGTCCTTAATCCCGAAGGAAAAAAGAAAGTAAAACTGGGAAATGCAACATGAAGAAAAGCTCTGCGGGATGGCCTAAGGAGATGATTTTGCAATTTTGGATTATTTCATACACAAAAGCAGACGCTTGAACAGAATCATGTACAAGCTGGGTAAGACGGTCAAGATCCACCAATGCTTACTTTTAGATTTTGGTTGTATCTAAAATTAGGTAATACCTACCTGCGACAAGCCCAAGTGCACAGACGCTGTTTCCGATATATACATGATTTTGCCATCAGATGCTACCACGAAAACGAATCCATCTAAAGTCTGTAAAAGAGAGTGCCAAGGGTAAGAAGTGATAGTTATACAGTAGAGTGAAATCTCATAATTGTACCGTCACTGAGGTGGAGGAATGTATAAAATATTATCATCCATATATGCTTGTTAAATGCAAAACGAGCCCAGGGTCATAAGAAGGGTTCCAGGTTATAACACTGAAGATTTAATTCCTGGGGCCAGGCTCTCAAATGCTTTTAAAGCACTTTAAAAACAATCTTATATCCACATCACAAAAATCACGCAAAACACTTGAGAACTCCTAACTTGCTCAGTTTAAATGCAGTAGTTTTATTGTTTGGGGTTATTTTAGCACTTAGCACAAATCCGGAGTTCTATGGTACTTAGGGGGAAACCTACCACTATATAGACCATTTTATGTCATAATTGGCAGTACTTTATACCACTAGGACATATGCTTTATTTGCCACGATTTTCTAGTTACCCCTAAGTACCATTTGAATAATAAATTCCGAACACTACCACTCCCCTGAAAATAAAATACCGGGTTCTTTCAACAGACTATGTCTACAGAATTAACTACTTAGAATTTGCAAGAGATCAAATAACCTTTGCAAAATTCGAGGAGAAAAAGTATCAATTTCTGAAAAATTAAAACTACCTAAATGATATTGCTTAAGTTGGCTAGCCCTCAAAAAAATAAAGTAAAATTTTAAGAGCTAATTAAAACAAATAAAAGGGTAATGATTATATTTATATGTGGCAAGGATGAAAAGACTAAATTATTTTTGAAAAAGGAAACTGCACTTTTATTTACCCATTCATATTTTAGATCCAGAACCAAAGAAAAGCAATTAAGTTGGTGAAAGATCCACACACCCCACAATGCTGCCCCCATAAAAAATATTCCAAATTAATTTCTGGCTACAAATTCTATTTTTACAGCATGTAATTGAAACCAGATTACCTTCGGTTTTTCTAAATCTGCCCCCTCTTTGGAGGGGGGCCTACAAAGAATGTAGTAGAGGTGAAACCTGAAAGATATCCTTACATTCTGCTATCTCAAATACAGTTTTACTGTAAAAATCCTTTGCCAACTAAACTATCATCACCCTAACCTACACCGAGGTTGAAATCAACATCTTGATTATAAGCCTTACTTTCTCCTTTCTAACTCAGCTACAAAATATTTTCCCAACTAAATTCCATTTCAGAAATATAAACTATACAGCAATTTCTACAGTTATAAACGTTTTGGCACATTTTACACCCTTGCTCAACTCCAAAATCGTTAAGGAGATACATTTATTGAAACAGTATCTGACAGCCATATGAGAAAAAAATTATCATAATTAAATTCTGAAAGTTGCCAGCAGTAGCTAAAAAAAGAATGTCCTTAATGGAAAATGTTGGGTATATCTTCGTAGCTTCAAATGACCGAATTCGCTTGAATGTATATTAACAGTAAACACACCCATCGGCACAGCATTCCAGAATTAAAGAAATGTTCGGCGGAGGAACCTAGGCGTGTTGACTATGCCCGCCAGGTTTTCACTGAGTTGTCCCTGATGTTAGTGTCACTTTTAGGATGTAGGAGTATCAAACCAGCGAAATACGGCGGCGGCAGCGCACGGAGCTGGGACTGAGCAAGAGGGTGAGCGCAGGGCACGGGAAGGACTCCAAGACCGCCATTTCCCCGCCTGGCTACCACATCGTTTGCTTTATGCTGTAAAAGCTTCAGATTTCAAATATTCTCCAGGATCTTCTCGTCCCCCGGGCATACATTTAAAAAAAAAAAAAACGAAAAAAAATCATACTAGACATTTGGGGAAAGGGGTTTTGAAAAGATCCGCTTTTTTCGAAATGTGGTGCTCTTGGCTGATTCACTGACCCAAGCCATTGCAGACTGCCGCCAACACTTTTTTTTCTTTTAAAGAAAACACAAACTAGAAGGAGGAAATGCAAAACAGCTCTTGGTAAGCATTTTTCGATGGCAGAGACAAATGACGGGTGGGGGGGATGAATCAGGTTGTTGATGAGGCTCTGTAAAGGGCATTTGAAAGATTTGGAGACAAGAGGCTTTGTGGTCCCCACCTAGCGCCAGCTGCTGACTTGGAAATGGCCGGCCGTGCGCCCGCCTTGCCGGCCAGAGCCACAGACCCTGCGGGGGAAATCCCAGGCCAGGAGCGGTTTACCAACCGAGGACTAGACGGGTCCGAACGAGGGCTATAAGCAGCTGACCACAAACCAAGCAGGGGCTCCCTCCCTGAGCCAGGTGACCCTGGAGCAGGCCACACCAGGTCCTGACCTGGAGCAGTCAAGAGCTGGAGGATTTGGGTTGAACCACACTCCAGCACTTGCTGTGTGACCTCAGGCAAGGTGCTTAACCTCTCTGTTCCTCAATTTCCTCCTTTGAAAAAATGGAGCTCAAAATAGAACCTACTCTAGGTGGGTGATGACTACCCCCGATACAAGAAGATTTAAAACAGAAGCTACTGGGTGGTAAACTCTCAATAAATACTAACTGTTAATATTCTATTATAGATACTGTCTCTCTTTTATTGCACCCCCTCCAAACATACACGATTGTCAAAAGCTTTAGGGCTGCCACACTCTGGCTCAGAGCACCGGAATCACTCCTTCTTTGGCTCAAGCGCCTGGCACAGCGTCTGGCACAGAGCAAGCGCTCCATAAAAGTTTGCTAATGGAAGTAAGGTTGGAAAGAACCGAGGGCCCACGTGCGTCCTTAGGCCTAGGTCTCCTGAGCTAGTGAGTACTGGGTGGCCTAGGGATCCACCTGGGGCTCCTTGGGGAAGGACATCTGGAGACTGGGATGGTGGGGTCATAAGGGGGCCCCCACCCCCGCGCGGGTCAGCGCCTCATCCGGTGGCTGCGCTCCTCCCCCAGCAAAGGAGGCTTTACCTGAAGCAAGTGCGAGCCCAGCTCCTTCGCGACGCTGTCCAGGGGCCCGGCGCGGCTTGGCTGTCCCCACGCGTCTCCTAAACCTGGACCGGGGAATAAAGCAAATCGGTAAACCGCAGAGCCCATCGAGAGGACCCCTCGCCCGGCAGAGCACGCGGAAATTCCGCACCGCGCGCCCTGGCCGGCTGGAATTCCGAGAGTCCCCTCTGCCGCCTCCTGGGCCCCGCAGGCCGCCGTCTGTGTTCTTGCCATCGCCCCTTTGCCCTGGATTAAAGAGAAAAAAAGGCCAGGGGAGATATTCCCGCCGAGGCCTTGGGTCCAAGCGCCCTGGGTGCGCGCTGAGCTCGCCAGGCCCGTAGCTCCCGTGGGTCGCCCACGTGCTCACGGGTCTGAAATTGCCGTTTTATTTGAAATGCCATAAAGTAATCTAATCTGCTTTGAAATCGGCCATCCTCGAAGCCAAACGGGGATATCGATTTGACCTGTAAATATTCCCCCAAGGACCCTCCCTCACTCCCTCCCTTCACTGTGTCGCCGGCAACTCTGCATTTTCCTAAAGACAGGACCAGAGGAAAAGCCCTAGCCGTCCAGGAGGCAACTTTTCTGGCATAAAAAAAGTTTTGTTTTGTTTCGAAATCTCACGTAACCCCTCGACTCCGCAGCCCTCACGGGCGCCTCGGGAACGCGGTCCCTCTTCCGGTCGAGTGCTCCAGCCTGGGACGGGGTTACCTGCGGCCCTCCCCAGAGCAAGCTCCAAACGCGCTGAGGCCTGGCGGGGGATGGGCAGAAGGCGGTGGGAGTCTTGTAGGTACTCCACGATAACTGGAAGGGATCTGCTGCCACATAATTAGGGTTCCCCAGTTCTTAAGCCCCCCCAGACCTCCTTCTCCCCACCACCTCCCTGAAGGTCACAAGTGTTTCAGGAAGCGCACCAGGGGAAAGGCGGCTCTGCTCAGAGAAGCCTCCTCTCCTGTGTCCCTGACTCAGCTGCTGTGACCCCCAGAAACCCCAGGCTTTCTTCTGCATATGCGGGAGAAAGCAGGAAAGCCGGGTGAGGTTTCGGCGCTAAGTGCCAGGTGAGAGAACCCTCAGCAGCAACTGTCCAGTTAGAGCCAGCAGGTGCGAGGTGGAGAAGGCCGGTGACTGCTGTCCTCAGCCTGCGCCCCGCTGCCTCCAGCGGAGAAGGCGGCCCCAGGCTCCAGGCCCACTCGGGCACCACCCACCCCTGGCTGGCTGTGACCCCTGCGGGGTGAACTGTGGGTCCCCCTGCGGGTAAGTCGGTTCGCCACCCTTCCGCCCAGAGCTGCACGCCAGACCGGCCCCTGCCCGCTGCGCGCGGGGAGTGCAGGACGGCAGCCACAGCGGGACGCGCGGGATGGGGAACCTCGCCTAGTCTCCGCGAATATGGAGACCATTCCCGGGACCACAAAATTCCCCCAAGCGGGCTGCAGCGAGTGGGTGGCCTGGAAAGTCGCCACGTGGGCACTCTGCCCTCCCCTCCCACCCCGACCCTGTCGTGGGTGTCAGGAATCTCGGCTTCTGGAGGTTTCCACCCCAAGCCCGAGGGAGCCGCCTGGCCCCAGAGCACCTGGGGGCCCAGCACCCCCCCCTCCAGGCTTTGGAGATCCTTCCTTGCAAACTCTGTTCAACAAAAAAGAGATGACCTTTAATTTCTCCTCTTAGGCTGTAGGAATTAGGGGCTTATCCGGGTCTCTCCATAAGGAAGTGACTAAATTCCTTGATTCCTGATCCCCCAAACAGGATCGCAGCCCCTCAGCCTCCACAACGTGAAGAGAGGTGTCTTTTTAATCCCAGGAAATCGCTGACTGCCCAATTTCACTTCCAAGGATGACCACAGTGACCATAGTAGGGCACCACTGGCTCTTACCAGCAGGTCCTCCCCCAAACCCCATCTGCGCAGATCGCTTGGTGGGGTCAACGTTTACTCCATTAAGGAGAAATAGAAAGAACCAAAATTTAAAAACCCTGAGACTTGAATGAAAAAAGAATTTAATGAAGACCCAGGAATCCTGATTTCTGAAAATGGACCAGCACCTTTACCCAACTCCTGGATCCTTTCCCTGGTTTGCATCACACTAGTCTTGCCTGGCTCAGTGGGAAAAGTGAACCTGGCCTCCCAGATTTGGCTTCTTGCAGTGTCCACAGCCAGGTGACCTGGGGAAGTCTGTACCTCTGGGAAAGGTGCAGACCCAAAGCAGACTTTCCCTGCCCAGCTCTTCCAAAAGCCTGTGGAAGAAGGCTCTGACCTTACATGAAAAAAGTGCACTGGGTACACAGGACAATTTTTCATAAAATTCAAATACCTGGATACTTCAAAAGAGCCTGTTCTCTTATATCATTACAATTTTTCCTATAATTTCCTGACACCTCTGCTTTGCTGGTAAATCTTTGGTCCGAATCCCCCTTCTGAACCTACCCTTCAGTGGCGAGGGTGACAGCCAGGTTTCTCGCTCAAGCATCTGGTCCCCGTGCCATCTCAGCCCAGGCAAGATGCTGTCAGCTCTTGCATTAGAAAACTGTGGGGGGGACGGGCGCCTGGGTGGCTCAGTGGGTTAAAGCCTCTGCCTTCGGCTCAGGTCAAGATCTCAGGGTCCTGGGATCCAGCCCCGCGTCGGGCTCTCTGCTCAGCAGGGAGCCTGCTTCCCCCTCTCTCTCTGCCTGCCTCTCTGCCTACTTGTGATCTCTCTCTCTCTGTGTCAAATAAATAAATAAAATCTTAAAAAAAAGAAAGAAAACTCTGTAGGTGAGACTTTTTCACTCCACCCATAAAAATCAACTTTGCGCTGAACGCAGAGACAAAATAAGGTAAGGTTTGTAACTAGAACCAAAAATCGGTCTTGGTACTTGGAAAGCCATATATATCCCCCAAAATGTGAGGTGCTGGGCACGGGGCCCATATCCGGACTTAACAAAGGGCTTTATTTGTTAGAGAAATGAGGAGAGACAGGTGAGACTGAGCTAAGCTCCTCCAAGGTTATCAGTGGCCTCACTGATCCTGGGAGCGCCCACCCTCCACTGACTGTGGGGGGAGCAGCTGGATGGCAGGGAGCACCCCAAGCCTGGCCTGTGGTTCCCCTGCCCAGGTTCGCTATCTAAACTGTCCTCCAAGTGTCAGCAGGGTAATCCACTGGGGACTCCCTGCTACCAGGAATCCAGAGGGCCAGGTCGTGGGGGAGGAGGTCAGCCATGGGTCAGAAGAGAAAGGGAGCCAGGAATCCCCTTTCCCCCATTTGCGGGTACCTGCACCTCAGTATGCACACTTGGCTTCTCGGCAGACTGGCTGTTTGGTTTAAACTTCACCAGGCTCTCCGGCCACTGAAGCTATCTAAATGTGGTCCCTCCTCTCTGGGTGCTCAGTTAGTCAGTCAACAAACAGCTGTTGGGCTCCTCCTGTCCAACCGCAGAGAAAGCGTCTGGAGTTTGATAAGAACTCCCGGGATGGACAGCGGTTTCTGGAAGGCAGCCTTGGGTATCTGCCTGGTGACAAGAACACTCCTCGCAGGGATCTCGGGAAAACCAAACGGCGTTAATAGGGGACCTTCTGAGCTCACCACCACCCGTCCATGGAAAATTGGATCTGAGATTGAGAAAAATCCAAAATCCAGGATGGACCTTTCTGGAGCTCCCAGGGGACACAGGGGTGTCTCACCTCCTTCTGCCCCCACTCCCCAGCTGGGCCAGTTTGGATGGTCTGATCTCCAGCAAGTGCCCTGATCTCTAATCTTTATTTCTCAACTCTGCAGTGGGGGGGTATTGTAGGATTAAACGCACGAAACCCGGAGGGTGCTCGCATGGGGTCCGGGAGGGAGAGCTCCCAGGCCCCGAGCGGTCCCCTGGAAGGCGGTGGTGCGGCCACCACACTGCTCCAGCCTTCTCTTGCCTTCCCACTCCTTCCCCGCCTCCGGCCCTCTCCTCCTCCTCCCGTCCCCCAAATTCCTAGCCCCTTGCGGAGGAAGGAATCGTGTTCTCGGGGAGCGCGGCCTCCTGAAAATCGTGGGCCATCTGAGGACACAAGGTCACACTGGCCGACTGCAGACTCGTGCGGAGTGGAGAAGGGTGTGCGAAGGGCGGAGGTGGGGACTAAGCGCCGGCCGCTCGGCTTCTCTACCGCGACGCCCCCCACGCCAGGGCCAGGGCGCCGGCGGCCAATGCCGGTCGCCCCGCGGGTGTTTACAACCCGGCTTTCGGAGCATCCCCAGCCGCGGGGGCGGCAGGCTCGGGGGCTCGGGCCGGGGCTGCGGGGCGTAGCGCGCCCGGGCGAGGCTATAAGGCGGGAGTTGGGGGCCGGGCTGCCGCCTCGCCACTCTAGGGGAGCCCGGAGCGGGCGCTCCTTCCTCGCTCGACTGCAGGGCCCCGTACGCGGCCGCGGTTCTGGGGTTCCTCCGAGCGCTTCGGCGTCCGGCCTTGGAACGCTTCGTTCGGTCCGGGGTCCCCGAGAAGCCCGGCCTTTGGGCCTTTTTCCAAACCCGCGGTCGCACGGCGGGCCGAGAACAGGGTGTGAAGGGGGGTGGTGGGGGCGCCCCAAGAAGGCCTCGCCGGGCCCGCCGGGCGGGGAAGGGAGGGGGCTTCCAGCCTGGCCTCGCCTGGCCGCCGGCCAGAGTACGTGCTCAGACGACAGACGCAAGGCCCGGGGCCCCCCAACGCCTGATGCCGAGACCTCGGAGGCTGGGACGGAGGCCCGGCCGCGGCCCGCACGGAGGAGCGCGCGGGGCCCGGCGCCGCCCGGAGCGGCTTCCCGTCCGCGCCTCCGAGCGCCCCGGCCGCGGCCTGGGTTCTGGCCCCGGGGCTCAATCCGCGGCTCGCGCGCGCTCCGGTTCCTGCCTCCCATCGCCAGGGCCCCCCGCACCCCGGAGTTCCCTGCACCGCTGCCCGCACCTCCCAGCTTCCTGCTCGGGGCCTGGGAGCTCTCCCTCCCGGACCCCATGCGAGGCGGTTGTCAAGCTCCACATTGTTCCAAGAAATAAGTTCGCTGGTTTGTTTTTTTTTAAAATCTACATTATTTCGGGCTTCGGTGGAGAAAGGGCTCGGATCTGTTTAGGTTTAGGGCGGGTTTCTTCTCACCGAACCCTCTAAATCAAAGCGTTTCCATTCCCGACAACAATTTCTAGCCGTCTGCCTGAATCTAAACCCAGACAAATTCCACCGCTGAAATGATTCCGGCCTCAAACCCGCATTATTTTTGTGTGAGAATGACAGTGTTGCCCGCCCCCTCCCCC
>CM052898.1:185584058-185629302 GCA_028534135.1 Potos flavus | reverse complement strand
GGGGCCCTGAACTCCCTGGCCAGCTGTGATGCAGGGCTGCAGGTCGAGCTGGGCGACTGGCCCTCTGAGCTCCACCCGGGAGGCACTGTGAAGTGCAGCTCCAGACCCAGAGCCAATTACTTCTAACAGGCTTAGGAAGCAACCAATGCAAAGGTCAAGCTTACTGAATTCTGGTCGATGGCCTGACCAGGCACCGCCTTAATGGAGGCACGCTGCTCCCAAAGGACACCTATCCCTGCGGTGCAGACACTCTGGTGTCCTGCAGATGAATTCGCTTCTACTCCCCCACCGGCTTCTGGAGCTCCACGCGGCCCCAGTGGCCCCTCGGCCCAGAAGCCTTGGAGTGCCCAGCAGGCCCCCCCACTCAGAGCGTCCCAGCCCCAGCCAAGGGTCAGAATCTCACGCGCCAGGCTGCAGCCCCCTGGCTGAGGACAGAGACGCTGAAAGGTGATCGGTTCAAAAACACCAGGACACCAAAAGGAACGCTGCAGTGAGCAGGCATCCCCAGCCCTGTTGCTCAGAAGTGCCCAGCCTGGCAGCTCCGGTCCCCCCGCAGGCCATGTGCTAGCAGGGAATGCTGGCCAGCTCGCCTTGACTTACCGCTGCAGTCTGCTGGACCCATGGGCCCTGGTGACCCTCGCCCACCATGGCACTTGCCCCTCTGGTTTATAATTCCAATCAGGAAAAGAAGACTGTGGTCTGGCCTGCCTGCCATCTTTGTACTAGTCCCCTCTCTCTCCTGCAGCCTTTCAGTTCACCTACTTTCGGTCTTTCCTACCCTGACCTGTCCCGCCCAGCCCCAAGGGAGCAAAGAAGAGGCAGGCAGAGAGGCCCAAATCCCAGGCCTGGGCCTCAAACAAGTGCTCTACTCACGGCTGGGGCCTTCAGGGCCTGGGCCTCCCAGTGCACTCTGCTCTCTCCCAGGCCAGGAGCAGCAAGCACGGCTCACCTCTGGCTGGGGTGCACACGTGTCCCCTCCGCAGAAAAAGAGATAGGAATGAAAGAAGGAAAAAATAAAAAGGGAGAGTTAAAGAAATGAAGAAAGAAGAGATGAAAGGAAAGGAAAGAGAAAAGAGAAGAAAAGAAAAAAGAAAAGAAAAGAGAAGAGGGAGGGAAACCAGAACGGACCAGCATGATCACAAAACAATTCCTGATTCCCCGGGTCCACACTTGGGCGAGAAGACGGTCTACTCCCCACGCTGACAAGACCCTGGCTCCTCTCTCCAACAGGACCCGAAGCCCCCGGCGCGGCCGCCCCAAGACTCCCCAGCACTGGCCCTTCAATCCAGCTCCAGCTCCCCGCTTGGGCCGAGGCTCTCGGCCGCCCACCTGCGGCCTCACCTTCAGGGAAGACGGCCCGCATCTTCAAGTAGCTGGTGGTGAGTCGGATGATAGACGCCTTGTCCAGCTGCGAGGTGATGGCCGACGGCAGCGGGAGCAGCTTGGCCAGCTCGTAAAACTCGCCATTTTCCTTCTCCCTCCTGGTCTTGGCCGCATTCTTGGACTTCTCCTTCATCGCGCCTCGGCTCCGGGCATATTAGACCCGGCCGTGCTCCAGGCCCTCGGAGCCCCGCTCCGGCTGCAGCGGCGGGGATGGGGAAGGAGAGTCCGGGGGCCAGGTGAGTCTGGGGCACCGCCCGGGGCAGGTGCGCGGGGCAGGCCTGGCGCACCGAGTGGCCTCCCCGCAGCCGCTGGGCCCCGGAGCTCGGCGCAACCCAGCGGCGCCGCTGCGCGCTCTGCCCACCGCCCCGGGCGCAGCCTCCTCCGGGCTGTGCTGTCCCGCGGTGCCCGGAGCCCGACTTCCCGCTCGCTGCTGCTCACTCTTCCTTTCTCCCTCCTGTCTCTCGCGTCCCGGCTTTCCTTAGGAGGCGGAGAGGAGCCAGCGAGGAGGCAGCGGTGGCGCTCAGTCCTTGACGGAGTGTCGGTACCCGCTGCCGCGAGGCCCCTCCAGGCTGGAGGGCGGCATGGGCGGCGGCGGCCGCGGAGCCATGGAGCGGGAGGGGAGCGGAGGGGAGCTGGGGCGGAGGCGGCTGGGGCCGGGCCGGGCCGCGCTCTCCTGCCCTCCCTGGCGGTTCCCTTCGCCTGGAGACGCGGCGCCCGGAGCCCGCGATCTGTTGCGAGCCGCAGCAGCTCCGCGGTCCACGTGCGACGGAGCCGCGTTTGTTTATGGCGGACCCGCCTTCGGGCGGAGCACTCGGCCGCCTCGGCCCCGGGAGGGGGGGTGGGAGGGGGGAGGGACCGCGGCGGGGGCGGGGGCGGCGGCGGCGAATCTCGCCTCCCGACCCTGCCGCGGCCGGGGAGTCACAGGCGCGCCTCCGCGTCGCGGCCTCCAGGGACTCTCCCAGGAGAGGCCCGCGCGCTCCCGGCCTCGAGGAAGTCTCGGTGAGTGCACGCCGCGCGCCGTGGGGACCGGCTCCCACCAGAGGGTCGCGGGACCCGGGCGCTAGGATGGGCGGTGGGGAGGAGCGGAGGAGGGACGAAAGGGAAGGAGGGATGCCCAAGCCTCCCCGGTGGCTCCCGGACAAGTCCTGGGCGCTCGCGGCCGAAGGGAGGCGGCTTGACCCGCCGGCACGTGCTGTTCCAGGGAGGACTCAGTCCTCCGAGCCTCGCGCAGGTCCCGCGCCCTCACTTCCCCACTTTGCAGGTCCGAGGGCAGAAAGGGGGAGCCCGAAGGGAAGACACCCCTCCCTCAGGAAAGGGCGGGGGAGAGCCTCTGCCCCTTCTGCCCTTTCTCTCCTCGAAACAGCGGGGATACGCGGGCCAGACTAAAGGAGGGGACCGGGCAGCCGAGCTTAGAGGCCCAGGCCTCGCCCAACAGTCCCCGCTCCCGCAGCCGGACTCGGTGCTGCCGGAGTTTCGGGGAATCGCGGCTGGGGCGGGTACTTCAGGGCCTGGGGTCGCCGAGCGACAGTAACCGAGTGAGCACTGGTAGGGGCCAAGGTGGTGGGCCAGGAGGCAGCTGGAGTAGGGAGGCGCACTTGGGGACACAGCCATAGGGCGTCCTGGGGCTTTCCCTCGAGTCCACACTGGGCCGCAAGAGTCCTCTTACCCACTCTCACGCCACCCCCGCCCCAGCCCGCGCCTGCAACCCCGGGCGGCTCTCCTCCAATCCCCGACGGTCGCACCGACTCTCACCCTTGTAGCTGTTTGAAAACTACGGCCACCGTGCGGACGTGCGCACTGCAAGGACGCCGGCTTCCTCCGCGCGTGGGGTCAGAGGGCAGCTATGGTGGACTCAGGGCACGGGGTCTTGCGGGTCCCTTGGCCGAGTGGCGCAGACTGCACGACTGTGGGGCGCCTGATTTTGAGGTTGGCTCGGGGAGGAGGAGAGACGCCGGGGCTGCGGTGCTCCGCGCTAGGATCTCCGTTTCAGAGGCCACCTCTTTCCCTTCCCGCGGGGTAGGAGCCTGCTGTTCCTCGCGCTCCCAGACCGGGGACCCGCCTCCCTCCCTCACGCCTGGGGGGCCGAGAAAGGGACCACCAGTTCTGCGGCGGGCGCTCCTGACCTTTTCTGGGGATCCCTTTGAAGGGTACAAGTTCGACAGCGTTGGAGGCGTCTTCGCTCCCTCCGCGGGAAAGACCGTGTGCGCAGACTCCGGCTTAACCGCCGCCCGCAGCCCCGCGCCTTGCGGAACCCACCCAAGTGGTCTTGGCTCCCGGGGCTGGAGCTCTGAAATCCCACAGCAGCGCGAGTTTCGGAGTTGGTGCCCCCCCCCCCAACTGCCGAGCGCAGCACTTTCCCTTGGGGTTTTGGATCTAGGAGCACTTTCCTGTTTCCAGCGGTGCGTTCAGAAGGGTCTGGACGGCGCGCGGGCGGTGAGGGTACGGAGTACCTAAACGCAGGGCGCGGGGCGCGCTTCCCTGCCCGGAATCTCACGCCAGACTCCGCAGACAGTTGTCTTCTCGAGGCTACCCGGGGAAGGGGCTCCAAGAGGAAGGGACTTCGGGCTGGGCCCCGCCGCAGGCTGCGCAGGCCGCTTGTGAGTGTGCTCCGGCACTTTTCCTGGCTTCGGGAGGATTTAACGCTTCCCTCACCCCCACGATTTCCGATCCTCAATTAGGGACCCTAGAGAATTCCTCCCAGGCTTGAAAGGGATTACTCAGATCGCAGAAACATGGCTAAGTGGCAGTGGGAGAGACCCAACAAGTAGGAAGAACAGAAACTTTTCTTAAACCAAATTTCCCGGAATTTCCGGGAAAGCGTTTTTGAGATCTCAGGATCTCATCTTCACAGCCGCTGTTCTCGCATGAGCAGGACAGGTCCGAATCGCGGGGTTCGAGAGGTGGCATAAGGGAGCGTTTGAAGAGTCGTAGAATTGTGAGTGTGGGACACTTCCAACCCTAGAGCCTGCCTCAGCAAACGCCGAAACGGGCACTGTATATCCCCCCAACACTTTCATTCAAGATACACACAAACGCGCACACACACGCATGCACGCCACTATGGGTCTGGACTCCCTCCCACGCCCCCATCACCGAAAGTACCCAAAGCACTTGGACGCAGACCTCGAGGTTTCCTAGGTGGTAAGGATAGTGACTTCTGCGTGGACTAGTGAAAGAAGAAGGCTCCCCTCCCCTGTGCGTTCCTCGTTAGTTCTGTTCTAGAGCTCTTTCTACCGGAAGGAAAGCCTGGGACCCCTTTACACTTAGAAGGGACACCCACAGGGGCTGTGTAATGTGGGAAAAGCATTAATCGTGCTTATTAGAGTGACCAAGGGGGTCAGCGGTGGCCGCAGGCTGGGACACCTGCTGCGTGTCCCTTTCTCCAGGGCTCCTAGTGCAGAGAGGACCTCCTGGTCTATGCTTTGGGGCTACCTCCCAGGGCCTCCCCCAGAGCATAGAGACGGGCCTGCCCGGGAGAAGAATAGCAGCCATGAAAGACCCTGAAGTCCGGGCATCACCCAAAAACAGTAGTTCCTCTGCTGGCCTGGAAGGAGCCTGCAGAATCTAGAATGAAGGGAGACTGGGGGCAGGAAGAGGGCTTGTGGGAAGGAGAGGGAGCCGACACACTGAGGTCAGCAAGCTTCGGGAGTACGGCCTGTTCACCAGGCGCCCCCCCCACCCCAGTCCTGCTTCACACGCTTTGGCACACCCCGAAGTGCACCAGCACGCCTCTACATACCCGCCACCTCTTAGAAATTTTCCATTAGGAAACTGATCTGGAAGAAATTGAGGCCCCAAGAGGAAAGGGGCGGGCGCAGGCCGCCCCACATCTGCTTGGATTTTCCGCTTCAGATGCTCCGCAACTGTTTTTGCCCAGGCCGCGCCCGGCGCCTACCTGAGGCCCATCCCCCGCGGAAACCGACTTTCGAGTGAGATCAAGGGGGAAACGCGCAGATGTTCTGCCGGGGATGGGCTCCCGGAGAGGCTGTTGCTGTGGCAGAGGGGATCAGAGACTTTGTCACTAAGGAGGTGGGGGCGGGGAGAGAACTCCTCCCATCCCTAGCAGTTTGGGGGAGACGGTGCCCAACCTCTCGCGCAGTTAGTTATGGACAAAGCCAACCGCTGGAGCAAAACGGGGCAACAGAAAATCCGGGACTAGAGAGATTCGAATCTATTCCATTTATAAGCCTCTGTCTACACAGTTAGCAAGATACGGTTACTCCGGAAGATCCCGCTTGTGTCTGGCATCACGTATATGACTGTCATGGCTAGGAGGCGTTTTGGGTCTGAGCTATCGGAAAGAGTACTCCGATTTTTCACTCCTTTCCTTTTTCGCTCCCATGGAGATATCACCAACTTTTCCTGGAGTCATTGCTACTGCCAAAAAGGATCAGAGGACAATTCCAATATCACCGCTCCTTGTTGAAAAGTCATTTCAACATTTCAACGAGGTAGCCAGAGCCATTTCTTAGTGAGTCCATTCCTCCAGAGGTCTAGACAGTAGTTGGCTCTGCTCACCTATTTCCAAGTAGAGAAAGAGAAGTTTATGTTTTGTTGTTGTTGTTCTGTTTTTAAGAAAGTCTTTCGCTGGAAGTTACCCCTTTGGAGAAAGTGTTAGCTTTCAGCTGGGTGGGCAGGATCTCTGATTATACTGCAGTAAAGAGGGCAGATCCGCCCTTGAGCATGGGGTCCAGGGAGCACTTCCTGCCAGTCTTTGGTCCTCAGCATCGTGCCCCAGGCATAGTTTTGGGGTGGGGAGGCAAGAGATGGAGGCATTCCAGGGTGCGGCTGGGAGGGGGGGGTAATTCCCATCTTCTGGGTTCCTACCCGGGCCTGCTTAAGTTGACTCGGTTCTCTGGGATTCTGAAAAGAGCATGGTCCTTTTCTTCAGACTCAGTTGTCTAGGACAATTTTGGGTTCTGAGATTGGAGCCTGGAGGCCTCGGTTCACGGCAATGCCCCTTGACAGTAGCTGCTGCCCACTTCTCTCCCTCCCTCAGGGTGATGCCTTTAGGGGAAGAAAAACAGTGCCACTGGTAATTAATTATAGTGATTAGCAAAGTCTCTGAGCGTGGGCCACAGGGGACCACAGAAGCCACGCCAGTTTCCGGTAAAAGAGAGCCATTCATTTCTTCTACTTTTACCTGCAGGTGAGAGGGTAGCCTGTCCTTTGCATTTTCCTTCCCTGTCTCCCACGCCTGGCCTCAGTTTCCCTCCACTCTCCGTCCCCCTCCCAATGCACTCAGACTTCCAACGTTCTTCAGGGAGGGCGATTTACCCCTGGAGCTCAAGCAGCGCCCAGCGCCAAGGTCAGAGCTCAGGGACGGAAAGGGATCCTTGGCAAAGAGAGAGGGGGGTGCCGAGCGACCTGCACCGACCTAACCCCACCCTTCCGGGACCCGGTCACCTGAAGCCTCCGCGGTCCTCTTCCGGAGGACTCCTGGCCCAGCTTCACAGAAACGGCGCCTCAGAATCACGGTTCTGGGAAGAGGCTGCCCATTGGCTCCCAGCAAAGCTCCGCTTTTCGGCTCCAGCCAGCTGGGGGTCTTGCCTGGAAACCTTCGAGCTGGAGGAGTCTTAACAGTCCGGCATGCGCTGAAATTCCTCCGTGGTTATACCAATTACACACCACCTTGAAATCTGAAAACCAGTTAGTTCATTAAAGACTGCGTTGAAACCGCCTTTCAAAAGCATCTACCAAAAATTTCCTTTAGAAAACGAAAGAAAATATCCACCAGAGATAAATATTTCTGCACACCAAAGAACAGAAACCCGATGGGCTTAATTTTAATTTTTTTTTCTAGCAAGTCTTTAATATAAAGCTGACTACGGAAAAGGGCTTTTACAGTACTTTGAGGACACAAACTCGTTTCATTTAATTAACACAACAGGGTTATTTGCAAAGCAAAGTGAATATTGGGGGGACCTTCCTCCTAATCTAAACAATTCTGTAAAAAGACGTATGCTAATTCATTCGTGGTTCAGTAGAGTTAGAGAAAGGCCAGCAGGCAGGCGGCGGGCGGGCTGGATTGGCCCTCTCCAGCGTGGCCTGGGACGCGAGGCCGCCCCAACCCGGGGCGTGAGCGTCTTACTACTTAGCGAAGATTTTCATTCTTTTATTTTCTTGCACAGGCCGGCGCAGTAGGCGGGTTTCCTGAGAGGTGTGTGTCCAGGAACACTCTCTTCTCTCCGGGGAGGAGAAGGAGGCGACTTCCACGGCAGAGAGCAGTCCCGCGTCGGAGGTTCCGGGCGCGCCAAAGCCGGACTTTAGATCTGCCGCGGCGGCTTGGAGAGCGCACCACGTCTGGTCAGGCAGGGAGGCGGTGGCGGGACCCCTCTCCAGTCCTCCCTACCCCGGGCCGGAACCCGGCTTTGGGAGCTGCAGACTACACTCAGGGACACCGGCGGCAGGAGGGGGACAAGAGTCAGGCTTCTCTGACGCTAGAGGTCTTAATTCTGCAGAAGCGACTCGGGACTCCTGCTCCCCGCGCTGGGTGCGGGCTCAGGATCGGTTTGTTTCAGACGTATTTTGCCGCGTGGTCCCTCCTCTTTCGCGCGCAGTCTCGGGACTGTCCGCGTGGTTAGAAACGCTGCATGCGCGGGTTGGCGGAAGGGGGCGCAATGCGCACGGCCGTCTGAGGGGCTCAGTCCGCGTGGAGGGGGGAAGGCACAGTGAGCACTGGCAGATCGGAGCGCACTGGGTTGGGGGGAGTGTCAGTACACACGCGGGTTGGGGGGCACCGAACTCACGGAGAGGGCGCACCGCACAGGGAGTGGGAGGCGCACGAGTGCGCGCGCGCTCAGCGCTCACAGCAGGGGCGCAGCGTACACCTGCGTGGGCCCCGGATCGCCTGGGGCGGAGGGCGTGCGGCGCGCTGGGGCGCCAGTGGTTGTGCGCCTTGGGATGGGAGGTGTGTGTGTGAAGCTCCCGTGCCTGCTTGAGGCCGTCAGGACATCGTCCCCGCCCTGGCACCTGCAGCCGGTGCCCACCTCCATCTTTCCCACTCGGGTTGCTTGGCCTCGGCTCCGCCCCTCCCTCCCAGATTCTTTCCAGGAGGGAAGTGAAGACCAGAAGAAGATGGGGTGCGCGCGGGGCGGGCGGGAGACGACAGAACCCGGTATCTGTAGGTGGGGGGGATATCTGGGGGAAATTGAAAATGAAATTGTGGTTTCATCTGGGTCTCTCTAAAGCCCCGTGGGCCACTCGCATCTCACGCGCACTTAGCCCGGATCTGGAGTCAAAATTCTGAGTGTCAGCGGCTCACCCTTCTTGGAGTTCCCGCGTGGTCCCTGACTGGGGATCTCCACCGTCCCTCACCCTCTTTTAACTGCCCCAAGACAATTCCTTTTATGTGCCAGAGCAAATACCCTGGAAGAGAAGGCATGGGGTAAATAAAACACGTTTTCGTGTAAAACAAATAACTAAAAATCAGCAATTCTTCTCAATCCAAGGATATTTTCCCTGGCAAAAGCGGCGGTTAGCTGATAAACTACAAGGTAGATTCAAATTGTGCAGCTTATGAATATTTTTTTCTTTTTTTTTTTTTTAGCTTATGAATATTTTAAGCCCCAACTCTAGCACGTCTTCGGTTTTTAGAGGGCGGAAACAAAATAATCCTGGTTATTACACCAATGCTCTTTTCGCCCCGCGGGTGTGGACAAAGACATTATTTAATCTTACTATGGAATTCTCTCTCTCTCTCAGAAGCTTTGGAGCCAGGCGGGGTGAGCCTTCGGGCGCCTTCCTCGCTGGATGCGCAGGTTTGCACATTCAGGGGACCCTTCTCCTTGCTTTCCTCATTATGGGAAGGGTGGTCAGGGTGCGCGTGTGGCTGGGTGGAATTGTGCAGGTGCTTTGCCGCTCCCAAAGTGGAACCAATTAAACAGCTTAATTACGGTGGTGTGAGAGACCTAGTTTTAATCTTGCATTTAATTTTATTTATTATTATTATTATTTTAATGTAAAACTCTACACCCACCGTGGAGCTTGAACTCAGAACTCCAAGATCAAGAGTAGGGTGCCTTATGGACTGACCCAGTCAGGGGCCCCCTCCACCTTGCTTTTAATAATAGAGAGATCCTACAGTCTTCGGCCTCTGCCCGGGGCATGCGGGGACGAGAGTGGTGGCTACTTGGAAGAGTTTATTGCGACATCTAACTTTTGAACAAATGTAAGCAGGCGTGGGGTAAGGAAGAGCACAGAGGGGCCTAGCATCCAACGAGCACGGTTCAGTAATGGTGTAGACGCTGGCTGCGCCTGGCGAGGCCACAAGTGCCCTTTTCCACTTGTTTGGGAACTGTCAGCACTGTCTGGGCCAGAGCGAGCTCCAAACACCCTTTAAGCACTTTAAAGAAGGTAATGAGCACTGGAAAGCACCTATGTGACTTGGCTTTACTTCCTGGATAGTTGGAGGTCACGGAGGAAAATAGATCAGTGCCATTATTACCCATGCACGAATAATCTCAGTGTTTATTGAAGTCTACTTAAAATAATTGACCAGAAAGCACCTCCCTGGGTAAGCAACATAAAGGGTGCTCCACTGAAATCTAATGGGCTTATTTGCATTTCTGTTTAGCCCGTCTACACCACGTTTTTTGGAGAAACTGTCAAGTCTGACAAACAAGGAAAGTGGAAGCCAGGAGAGCTGCACCTGCCGAAATTGCTGGAATCCCAGGGCCAACCCCCCATTCGGCCAACTGTCCTTTAACGGTACTTGGACCTTACTTGATTGTTTGAGACCCAGCAGTCGGATTTTCTGAAAGTAAATCCCAGAAATGGAAATTCACACTCACTATCTTGCACGAATATTTTGATTTCTGAGTGGCCTGGATTGAGCCAAGAGGATAGGGTCCTTTGTGCCATAGCCATAGCGGATCCTGAAAGAGCTGAGGGTAGAAAGGCAATAATTTAGACACAGAGAAAATTCCCAGCTAGAAGAAAAAAAAAAAGGCTCCATCTGTAGTTGGAAAATCTGCGTTTGCACCAAAATCCTTTGAATGTTATTTGTCAGTAGATGTCTTTCTCTGGTTTTGTTTGTTCTTGTATTTCTCAGCAGCCTTTTGCACGTGTGAGTCTTGAGCTTCATTCCCAGCAAAGTTGACTAATGGATCTTTTAGGAATTCATGCTTTAACGTTGATTTTCCGTGTTGGTTGTGGAAGCTGCTTCACTTTAGATACTTTATGTGATGTTTGTCAAGGGAACTTGGGGTGAAATTTCTCAGGAGTGTCTCTAAAGGCATTATTCATAATTAAAAAATGATTCATAGAAATCACCAGAAAAATTATGGCAAGCGATGTTCAAACGTGTTTCCAGGCCATGTGGAATAAATAAAATCATTAAGGTCTGGTTGGGTAATATTGCCTCCCAGCTTTACTCTGTGCCAGGAGGACCTGATAGAGCTTCTAGATGTGAGAGCAGCAGTGGGATAGGAGCCAAAGGCCATCTCTGCTTTCTCCAGGTATTTCTTTTCTTTCTTTTTTTTTTTTAAGGTTTTATTTATTTATTTGAGAGAGAGAGTAGAATGAGAGAGTGAGGGGGAGCATGAGCTGGAGAGGAGGGAAGGGAGAGAGAAGGGAGAGAAGGAGAAGCAGGCTCCTGGCTGAGCGGGGAGCCTGATGGGGGGAGGGAGGTAGGGGCTGGGATCATGACCTGAGCAGAAGGCAGGTGCTTAACCCACGGAGCCACCAGGCACCCCTCCAGGTATTTCCACATTGATAATGAAAGTTATAATTCCATCCCTCCGAAGACCCCTGAATATACAGTCCAAGAAGTAGGTTTGGTAGCACTAAAAGGAGTGTCTTTCATCATCTTAGGACTTTTTTTTAAAGATTTTATTTATTTATTTGACAGAGAGAGAGAGAGATCACAAGTAGGCAGAGAGGCAGGCAGAGAGAGAGAGGGAAGCAGGCTCCCCGCCGAGCAGAGAGCCTGATGCGGGGCTCAATCCCAGGACCCCGAGATCATGACCTGAGCCGAAGGCAGAGGCTTTAACCCACTGAGCCACCCAGGCGCCCCAGGATTTTTTTTTTTAAGGGAAATAAAGACTGTGGCAATCCCACGTGACAGAGTCCGAAAGACAGAATGAATCTATTGGAACATAAACCCACGTGGTTATAGGTCAGCTGACGTCCGACAGGTTTTTTGGCTGCTCTGCGGTGAATCTCCCAAGACAAACCATCTTGGCATGGAACTTGGCTCTGCCGGGGAAAGCAGTATATGGAGGTCCCAAGGTTTCAGCATTATGAACCTCTTAAGCTGGTAGTTAGTTAGATGGGTACAACCGCTTCCTGACAGCAAAGTAGAGCTGGGCATCTGAGGGCTGTTTAGTGGCCTCCACCAGCTGAGGCAACTTGTGAAGGTATCGGGTTTACCGTCTTATTCGGGCATTGGTGGACCGGGACAATGCACGTCAGCGGCTGACGTTTCTATGGAGAATCAGCATTTAATAGGACAGTCGACTTATTAAATAATCCAAGCCAAAGAAGCAGTTGCACCTGCTAAAAAATGCTCCCGTTTGTATACCTAAAAGATTAGATGCACTTCCCAGCCCCACGCGTGGTCAGTCGGACGCACTGTGGTGTGACTTATTTGCTCATTTTAGACTCTTCACAGTCAACCTCGTGATGGGCCTGTGCGGTGACTCAGCGAGAGGGTGGCTGAGAGAAACGGATCAGGGCTGTGTGTTCCGGGCACTCGTTATTCACTGCGCTCTAGAGCTGGACTGAGTTAGAAGCCGCGTGCACTTTACCCAATGAAAGGAATGCAGTTCTTTGAACTGGGGAGCCCTCACGCACTCCTGCTTGCACACAAGCTGTTACTCAGTCGGGAAATATCCCTCCCGTGGCCACAGTGTGCCAGGCCCCCAGCCAGGCATTTGCATGATAAAAGCGAGTCCCTGCCCTGGAGGCCATTCTCAGTCCGGATGATGCTCTGATTGAGACTCTGACCTGCTACTGTGTGCCAGAGTCCTTAGACATGTCCCCAGGTATTGAGTCACGAACTCTGTTTCTGATTATTTGGTTATGGAAGGCATTTCCGAAATGAAAAAGGCCCTTTCTCCTGCGCATTTGTGTAATGGTTAAGGGTGTAGGTTTCGGTGTCAATGTCTGGCTTTGACTTCTCTTTATGCCTCAGTTTTGTTATCTGTACAATGGGGCTAAGAGCTACCTCATAAGGAGGTTATGCGCTTTAACAAAAAAAAAGAAAGCCATATGCAGTGAATGTGAAGGGCCTAGCTTACTGCCTGGGAGAAGGAAGTATTCGGTAAACCGTAGCTGCTTCTCCTGGCATTATCATCATAGCATTATTTTTATTATTAGGCTTTGGAATATAAATACTGATAATATTAAACTCTGGAAACAGTCTATCCTAATGTATAATAACAGTCTATATACTATATATACTATATAACATATATAATAATAAACAGTCTATCCATATATATAGTAGATCTACCTATCTATCTACATATATAGATAGATATCCAATATATTGGATCCAATAATTTCTAATCCAATAGACTATATATATGGATATCCATATATATGGATAGATATACGTCTATCTAGTTAATGAAAACTTATGTAGCTATTAAAAATGATAAGTTTATAACAACATGGCATGGTAAATATCTTCCTAGAGTATGGATCCTAGCAAGCAGTCATATTTCTCAGGCTGCCTGGCAGCTAGGGTTCCTGGTGTGAGTTAAGTGTGACCATGAGATGCACTTATTTGAGAAGTAAAGTGGAAGTCACACTTCTGGCACGTTTGTGGTTTCTGCTGGTAGGCACGATCAGTGACTATGGTTGTTTTGTTTTATTTTAAGATCTTACTTTTAGGGGCACCCGAGCGGCTCAGTTGGTGGAGCATCCGACTCTTGATTTCAGCTCAAGTCATGGTCTCATGGTTCATGAGATCGAGCCCCACGTGGACTCCCGGGTCAGCAGGGAATCTGCTCGAGATTCCCTCCCTCTGCCCCTCCCCCTGTTCTCTCTCTCTCTCAAATAAATAAATACATTTTAAGATTTTATTTTTAAGGAATCTCTACACCCAACGTGGGGCTCGAACTCACAACCCCGAGATTAAGAGTCAGCACACTCCACTGACTGAGCCAGCCAGGCGCCCCAGTGAATATGTTTTTGGTGTGTGTGTGCATATGTGTGTGAGTGTGTGTCAGCCTGGAGCCCAGTCGCGTTGCGCTGAAGCCAGCAGTCCCAGGGGTGGTTTTTTCATCCTTGGCTGGAAGTTCCCGCACGCATTACTGGATTCAGCCGATCTTTCCTGCTGGGCTGTCCACCCCCAGAGAGCCAGCCTCTCCTCCCGGACTTCCAGTAGTTCCAGAAGCACCAAAGTTCTTCCATCAGATCTCTTTCTGCCCCAAAAAATAATTTCTGTCGTTGGCAACTAAATCCTGACCAACGTGTGTTGGAAAGTGTGCCAATACTATGAAATGTTGTGTCATCACCAGCAAAAAACAATAGAGCTATAGAGAGACGAGTACCAGAAAGATATCCCTTAAAGCATTGACCGTGAGTATCTTTGGGCAGGAAGACTATGAATGATCTTTCAGTTTACTTTTGGTTCCCTTCATTTTTTAAAAAAACAGCTTTACTGAGGTATAATCACGGACCATTCAGTTCACCCATTTAAAATGTACAATTCTCAGGGGCGCCTGGGTGGCTCAGCGGGTTAAAGCCTCTGCCTTCGGCTCAGGTCATGATCTCAGGGTCCTGGGATCGAGCCCCGCATCAGGCTCTCTGCTCAGCAGGGAGCCTGCCTCTCCCTCTCTCTCTGCCTGCCTCTCTGCCTACTTGTACTCTCTCTCTGTCAAATAAATAAAATATTTCAAAAAAAAAAATAAAATGTACAATTCTGCGGTTTCTGGTACATTCACCGATGTGTGCAGCCATCTCCACAGTCAGTTTTAGAACATTTCCATCGCCCTCTCCAAAAAAAAACACCCATTGGCTATGAATTCCCCATCTTCCTGCCCCCACCAGCAGACCTAAGCCACCACTAACCTACTTTCTCTGTCTGGATATCCCTACTCGGGACTTTCATATGAATAGAATCATACAGAATGTGGTCTTCCGTGCCTGGCTTCTTTCCCTTGGCATAACGTTATCAAAGTTGTAGCGTATGTGTTGTAGTGTGTATGAATACTTCATTCCTTTTTACAGCCAAATAATATTCTGCTGGGGATGGTCCACATTTGGTTCGTCCACAGATCTGTTGATGAAAATTTAAGTTGTTTTCGCCTTTCGACTGCTGTGGATAATGCTAGTATTTCCCTCCAACCTTTATTTTGACCATGTGGTCATTTTATGATAAATATTTAGCAAATTTTATAACAAGGAAAATCTGGCCTGGGCGACTGATACCTTTGAGTTTCGTATTCAGAAGAGGCAAGATGGTGGATTGCGTCCTTGGATGGGCCAGTTAGCTTAGTACGCATTCAGACTCTGTTCCAAGTCAGATTCACAGCCTCTATCAGCCCCCATGTCCAGCAGACCAGTCTTATAAGTGGTACTCTTGGTCAGCAGAAGGATGGGAAGAGAGATTATAGACTCATCTCCACCGCTTGGGAAATGGCTCTGAAACTGGCAGGATGGACATGTGAACCGTACATAAGTCCCGAGATTTGACTTTCGGTATTTTTCACTTTCAAAGTTGTATCTACTGGGGTGCTGGGAAAGTTCTATATCTTGATCTAGGTGGTCGTTACATGGAATTGATATGAAAAACGCATTGAGCCGTGTATTTCAGACTTGAGTGTGCTGTTATATTTAACTACATGAAAGTTACACCCTGCATAAAGAAAAGAAATTATAACATGGGATTTCTCTCCTATCTCCCTTTTGCTCTCTCATTCCAGCTGCTGCTGCTTCCTTTCTGTTTCTAAGTGACCACAGGTTCCTGCCGTACAGTTCGTAAGGGACAGAGCTGGATTACATCCCAGCTCTAACTTAGTGTGGAGTGCTGCTTTCACTAGGAACCCAGCCAATGCCTAGAGTCGACATGATTTTTGAGACTTGGTTCCAAACCACATGGCTGGTAAGTACTGAGGCTGGTCTAGGGACCAGATCTCAAGGCCCTGGGGCCCATGTTCTGTCTATCGCATGTACTTTTCCCCCCAACCCCCAGTGCCGTACCAGGCGTACAGTGGATGGCCAGTAAATATTTGCTGAATCAATGTGACCAGAGTGGGGTTATCATCAAAGGCCAAGCAGGCTGTCCACGTGGCAATTGCTAGAAAAACCAAGGCAGGAAACTCAGTTCTTATTTTTTTTTTTCCCTATGGCAATACCAGTGGATGCTGGTCTGTCACAAGAGCATGGAAAGTTCCCACTGGAGATATCAGAACTCTCTGGCAAGCCCTGCGAAGTGTTATTTTTAGCTTTCAGTGACCGATGCCCTTGTATAATTTAATGGGTCAGGAGGGGCACGAGCCAAGATTACTCACTCAGAGAGGTGTCCTTTCCCATAGAGTCCTTGGCGAGTTAATTCAGTTTGCGGAGATTTGCTCCTGCCACATTTACTCGAAGACAGTTTCTGCTGTTTTGAGTCTAGTCTGAGAATTACGAACTCTCCCTTAAAAAAATTAGTCATTGTCCCATCAATCAAATTTTCCCAGGGTTCATTCATTAAACATGAGTTCGACTCACGGTGTCAAATGCTAAGAGGCTAAAGTAATAACCATAGAATAAACAAAATACTTGCACGTCCCTGGATATTCTGAGTCGACAGATACAGAGGGTGAATATCAATTACTTGGATTCAGGAAGTGCGTGTGCACAAAGCTATCCACATCCACCTCGTTCTCCTCCTGGTATCCTGATAGAAAATGAGGAAGTTCCATGCTGAGGGGGGATTCCTGTACTTGAGGGGGAGGAATATCCCAGCTGTCCTGGGGTCCCTGGGGACAGGGCTGTCCAGCAGACCTCCCATTCAGGATGCCTACGAGGATCCGAGAGCTTTCTGAGAGGATCTGTGCCTCTTATATGACCAGATCACACATGCCCCTGATTCGCATGCACTTGACTTTATTCAGCGTCTGCTCATACACTGGACATAACCCATCACACCTGGTCTCAGGTGCCTTAGCGGATGAAAGATGACTTTGAACGGCTGCCTGGCGGGGGTCCCCTGCTAGCCCACCGTGTGGCCGCTGCAGGCTGCGTTCTTGGCTTGGTCGGTGAGGTTTCCTTAATTCTTTGAATATTTTATTGCATCCTTCTCTAATTAATTAAGAAAAGTCAGTGGAGGCCGCCTGGCTGGCTCAGTCGGAAGAGCTGGGGACTCTTGATCTTGGGGTTGTGGGTTCGAGCCCCACATTGGGTGTAGAGGTTACTAAAAAAAATTTTAAAAATTAAAAAAAGAAAAGTTAGTGGAAAATGAAGAAAAGAAATCACAGAACCCGTGAATGCATTTGGAAGAATCAGAAAGGGATCCTTAGATGTTGGGATAATGTGGGTCTTTAGACTCAACCAGGTATCCTAAGAAATTGAACTGCCCAACTGTGGATTCAGTTGTGAAGGAAAAGAACGATAGTAAAGAACATGTATGCTGGAAATACGTTCTAATTACATCTACAGGTAAACAAATAGTTAATGGGGGAAATTTTGTCTCCATAGACATATTCTGACTAATATAAAAGAAGAGAGAATGGAGTTAGGCTATACCATTTTTCAAACCTGTGACAAAGTTATGGATTTCATCACCAATCACCTACTGGTCAATGGCTACTAACCGTGGGGTAGGAAGGCGGCTGGAGAGGTCAAGGGAAAGAGACGGAGACTGAGCTGAGGATAATTCAGGATAATTCAGAGACTATCTGCCTCCTAATGGAGTATATATATCCCTTAGAAAATAGCCTTGCCAAAAAACATCAACTCTGAATCTGATTCAGTCCCTAACTAGACAATCTACCTGTTTTCAGGAAGTACAGGGACAGAGAAATATGTGAGAAGACATCAAGGAATGCTGCCAGCAAATCTAGAATGCAGGAGACTGTAGGAGAGTCAATCCGGTTTCTTCGACAAATAAATGGTAAGGAAAAAAGTCAGGCGGGGAGGGAACCTGAGAATGAAAGGACAGTAAGAGACAAATGACCCACATGCAAACTAGAAACTTTGCATCTTAACTCATGCAAATCACCTGGTAAAAATGTATGAGAAAACCAGGGAAATGTGAACACAGACTGCATATTTGATGTTGTCAAAGTATCGGTGTCAATCTTGCAGGTATGGTAATGGTCCTGTGCCGATATATTTTCGAAAGAGTTCTTATCTTTTAGAAATACGTAGCAAACGGGGGTGCCTGGGTGGCTCAGTCAGTTGAGTGACTGACCTGATTTTGGCTCAGGTCATGATCTCAGGGCCGTGGGATTGAGCCCCATGCGGGGCTCTGCGTTCAGTGGGGAGTCTGCTTATCCCTCTCCCTCTGCTCCTTTCTCTCTCTCGCTCAAATGAACAAATAAAATCTTTAAAATAAGAAATACAGGGGCGCCTGGGTGGCTCAGTGGGTTAAAGCCTCTGCCTTCGGCTCAGGTCATGATCTCAGGGTCCTGGGATCGAGCCCCACATCGGGCTCTCTGCTCAGCGGGGAGCCTGCTTCCCCCCCTCTCTCCGCCTGCCTCTCTGCCTACTTGTGATCTCTCTCTCTGTCAAATAAATAAATAAAATCTTAAAAAAAAATAAAATAAAATAAGAAATACATACCAAGCTACTTGCAAATCTAAAGACGCATCTGAAGGAGAGCACGGATCATTCAGCCTGCGCATGTTTGACCCCTGAGCACGATTTCAGGAGTTCATTAGAGACCAAAGCCGGGGCTGCGAGCTAGACTTGTAGCTCTGTTACTTTCGGACCTCCTCGGGAGGACAGTCCCTGGGGTCTGATCCCTTTGGTGTGGCCTCCCCCTTCCTCTTCTGTTATCTGAGACTTCAGCTGGTCTAAGCCGTGCCTTGAGCAATAAAGGGAAACGGGGCCAACTGCAAGATTTGTGGGGCCCAGTGCACAACAAAAACGTGAGCTCTCTTGTTCAAAAAGTGGGAAAAATTGACTTTGAAGGTAATAAAACTATAAATCTTTTTCCTTTTTCCTGCAGTCTTTCAGTCTGTCACTGTGTTATGTGTGTGTGTGTCTGCTATTTACTGTCGCTTTCCCCCCGGGGATGTGTGTATTTTCAGGGTGAGTACAGACCCTCAGAGGTGCCCAAGGGCCCCCCTATGTGACTCGGTGAGCCTGGGTGCGGCCCCCCTCCTACCAGCCACCAGACCCATAGACTCTGCCGGGGCCCCAGGCGGCTAAATGGAGCCAGCCGTCTCTCCTCCCAGGGACCCGCCGCTGGAACCCACAGCCAAGGGCCATCCCACAGAGGCCATCCCTGCGACCTGCCGCAGGGACTGGCGACCGGGCCCTTCCTCGCTTGCCCAAAGAATGCACCGTATTGCCTGCAGATAGTTACACTTCCGTGCTTTACAATCATCGTTCACTTTTATTTTATTTATTTATTGCCTATTGCGGTAACTAGACCTCCAATACAATTTTGAAGAGGAGTGCTTAGAACAGACATCCTTTCCTTATTCCTGGTCTCCGGGGGAAAGCTTGGAATATTTCACCTTCACGTCTGATGTTTGCTGCAGGGTTTTTGTAGATGCTGTTTTTTTTCCCCCAGATTAAATAAGGTTCTTTCAATTTCAGTATCTTCTGGCTTCTGTTGTTCCTGTTGAAAATTCAGTTGTCCACATAATTATTCCTCCTTTGAATGTGATGTTTTTTTTCCCTAGCTTGTCGATCTTTGGTTTTTATCTGTTTGACTGGTTTGCCACAAATAACGTATCCTGCTTCGATGTCTTTTGTCCGTTTGGGGGACTTCTCAGCCGGTCTGTCTTCCAATATTGCTTCTCCCCATTCTCCCCATCACATCTTCCCTGCTGCAGTGAACCTACGTTAGATCTCTACGCTGCGTTCTACACGTTTCTTACCGACTTTTCTCTAGTTTTCATCCTTGAGAGGGTCTCGTCTGGAGTTCAGACCGAACCTGCTTTCCCTTGCTCGCAGGTTTCTGGGGCTGCCGTAACAAATCGCCACACACTTGGTGGCTTAAGCAACAGGAATGTCTTCTCTCCCAGTTTTGGAGGCCAGGAATCAAGGGCCATGGGGCCATGTTCCCTCTAAGGGTCCTCGGGAAGATCTTTTCTTGCCTCTTCTAGCTTCGGG
Organism: Potos flavus; assembly: GCA_028534135.1. Classification (NCBI taxonomy): domain Eukaryota; kingdom Metazoa; phylum Chordata; class Mammalia; order Carnivora; family Procyonidae; genus Potos; species Potos flavus. The sequence continues at coordinate 185,609,697 of CM052898.1, read as the reverse complement.
TGACCCCAGGCATTCCTTGGCTTGTGCTCGGGTCCCTCCAGGCTCTGCCTCCGCCATCACACAGCCTTGCCCTGTGTCCTCGTCTCTTCTTCTGAGGACTCCAGTCATTGGATTTAGGGCCCACTCTAAATCAGGATACCTTCATCCCAAGATACTTACCGAACTACATGTCCAAATAAGGTCACTTGCTGCAGTTCCGGGAAGACATGATTTTGGGCCGGACACTATTTAATCTGCAAAACCATCAATAGCTCTGCTTAGACTGTTAACCTCTTTACAGCCACCTCCCGATCTGTGTGTCACCTCCGGAGAGCACATACGGCAGGCCAAGGCCACGTAGAATGTCAAGCTCCGATCTCCGCTGTTCTTTTTCCTGGGATTTTTGCACCTCTAGCACTGGCTGTCTTGGCAGTCCTAAACTCAATTAGTTTTTTCCACCCGGCTTAATGAGACCAATGCAAACCTCAGGCCAACCCCAATGCACGTGGCCGGCGCTTCAAGCTGGAAGGTTCCAAGGAAGAAAGTAGGGGCCAATCTGGCTTCTGCCTCCATGCATTTCTCTCTAGTCCAGGATCTCCGTAGGATAAAGCCGGCCGGTCTGGGCTGCTCTCTGCGTACTCAGGCGGATGCCTCTTGTCTCTCATCCAGTTTTTGTAGTCGTTCTTAGCACAAAGTTTGCTCTGCTACTTCTTCATAAATAGAAGTCAAATATGGCATTTCCTGTATTCGAGGCTCATGTCCGCAGACCACCAGGTGGGTGTCTCAGGTGCGTCGCTTTCGGAAGCCCAGTGACTGAGGGATGTGCCTCTTAGTCTCCCCGCCCCCCCCCGCCCCCCGCACCTGCTCCTTTGTACTGTGTTTAGAGAGAGACATGCCGAGAAGCTTGCCTTTGTTCTCCGTATAAATGTTGCTTGGGGACACTGCTGAAATGTAAAGAACTAAATGGGGGAAAAGGAACTAGCGAAACATGTCAGAACTACACAGGGCTCTTGTCGCCTTCTTGCTGTATAGGATTCTTTTTTTTTTTTTAAGATTTTATTTATTTATTTGAGAGAGAGAGAGACAAAGATAGCGACAGAGAGCACGAGTGGGGAGGAAAAGGGTAGGAGAGAGAGAAGCAGGATCCCCGCTGAGCAGAGAGCCTGATGCGGGGCTCGATCCCAGGACCCTGAGATCATGACCTGAGCTGAAGGCAGGTGCTTAACTGACTGAGCCACCCAGGCGCCCCTGTATACGATTCTTAATATCAGGCATATACATGAATAAGTCAAAGAGCATCACTTTGTGTGCTGAGGTCTGAAATGCCAGAGCAAGGGAGGAGTTCTGTCTATGAGGGTATGTTTCTCAGAGTGAGCTTGTCCATAGGTCGGTGTGGATGCTGCACATTTCACCTTCCACAGTCCTCAAAACCTGTCATCTAAACTAATAGGTACTGTTATTAGTCCATTTTACAGATGCAAAAAAGTGAGGCATAGGGAACTTGATTAGCCCGCAGCCGACATCTGGAGAGATACTATTTACCCTTTCGGGTACTCTGTATTTTATTTATTTTTATTAAGGTTTTACATTTTAACTCCAGTATGGTTAACACATTTTACTTTACTTTTTTTTTTAAATAGGTAATACATCTCAGTCTGTTTATGCCATTAGTAAAGCTACATTTTTAACCATAAAATGCAAACTTTAATGGAGGTGAACTCCGAATGAAATGAATGAGACTTTTTGTAACTCTTACTTTTTACAGAATTGCAAGCTTATAGGAGTGTTACAAGAATCCTATGAGAAGCCCTCACAGGCCCTTTACCTGGAGGCACCGCTTGTTTACATTTCCTCCTATATGATTATTCACTCACTCTCTCTTTCTCTCTCTCTCTGTGAATCATTTGAAAATAAACTGGAGACCTTATGCTCTTATAACCCCAAATGCTCAATGTATATTTTCTAAGAACAAGAATAGTCCCTTCCCTAACCTCGATATAATGATTAAAACTAGGAAATTTACTGTTATAACCCTGGTTCTATTATTTAATCCAGAGTTTATATTCATAGTTCATCAATTTTCCCAATAGTGTTCTTTATAAAACCCCCCCCCCCTGCTGCCCTCACCCCAGGTCCAGGATCTAATCCAGGATCGTGTGTTGCATTTAGCTGTCATGTCTCATTAGTGTCCTTTAATCTGAAACAGTTCCTCAGCCTTTCTGTCTGTTGTTTTTCATGATTGGATCCAGGCAGCACATCTTCCGCACGAGGGCCGTGTGCTCCTTGCCTCCCACCCAAGGGTACATGACTTTCGTTGCCTGTTGATTTTAAATTTGGTCATTTGAAGGGCGCCTGGGTGGCTCAGTGGGTTAAGCCTCTGCCTTCGGCTCAGGTCATGATCTCAGGGTCCTGGGATCGAGCCCCGCATCGGGCTCTCTGCTCAGCGGGGAGCCTGCTTCCCTCTCTCTCTCTGCCTGCCTCTCTGCCTACTTGTGATCTCTCTCTCTGTCAAATAAATAAATAAATAAATCTTTAAAAAATTTAGTCATTTGATTAAGGTGATATAATCATTTATTTAATTATATTTGATTATAATCATTTCATTAAGGCTTCTCTGCTGTAAATGAATCCTATTCCCTTTGTCATTAATAAGTATTTGGGGTCTTTTTAAAGATTTTATTTATTTATTTACCCACTGAGCCGCACAGGCGCCCTATTAATAAGTATTTGTGTGGGAGCTACTTTGAGGATGTATAAAACCTTGTTTCTCATCAAACCCTACTAGGCTCTGACATCCCGTGTCTCCCATGTGTTAGTTCTCTCTCTCCCTTTCTCTCTTCCTCTCTCTCGCTCTTCCTCCTTCTCTCTCTCGCTCTCTTCCTCCTCTCTCTCTCTTCCTCTCTGTGTCTCCTCTCTCTCTCTTTCTCCCTCTCCCTCTGGCTCACTCTCTCTCTCATCCCTTTGGCGTACTTGGCTTGTTTCTTACTGAGTAAAGCACGCTCTAATTAGCTTCCTGAGAAAGGATGCATGGGAGGACATATTTTTAAGATTTCACATATTTGTGTCTTCATCCTCCCCTCCTTCTTGAGTTGCTAGTTTGACTAATTATAGAATTCTATATTGGAAATTTTTCTTCAGAATTGTGAGTGCATTCCTTGACTGTCTTCCAGCTTCTAATGTTGCTGTTGAGCAGTTGATGTCATTCTAATTCCTAAAAATTGTACTGTTTTTTCCTCTCTGAAAGTTAAACTTTTTTTTTTTTTTTTTTTTTTTAATATTTGGTGGAGCCTTCCCCTACCCTTCATTGTGCGGGATACTCTCTGGGCTCTTCAATCTGGAAAATCATGCTCTTTGGTGATGACAGTTGTTGTGGGTATTCTTTCTTTTTTAAAGGTCTATAAACTTCTTTTTTTTAAAAGATTTTATTTGTTTTGTTTATTTTTTTAGAGAGAGAGCAAGTGAGGGGGGGAGAGCAGAGGGAGAGGGAGAAGCTCAAGTTGACTCCATGCCGAGCACAGAGCCCATCGTGGGGCTCAATCCCATGGCCCTCGGATCATGACCTGAGCTGAAATCAAGAGTCAGACACTTAACCCACTGAGCCACCCCGGTGCCCCATGGGTATTCTTTCTCTGATGAGTTCTTCTCTTTGTATTATCTGTCTTCTACAGAACTCCTATTGTTGGGTGTTGACTTCTGCATTGGTTTTCTGATTTTCATTCATACTTTCTTCTCTTATTTACCTCTTGACATTTTATTCTACTTCCTGGGATATTTTTTCAACTCCCCTCATCCAACTATTGAATTTTTCATTTTAGTTAATACATCTTTACTTCCTAGGACCTCATTCTTGTTCTCTGGCTATGCCTTATTTTCTGTCACCCTATTCTTGTCTTATAGACGTACTGTATTCTCTTGGAGAATTTTTGCTATATCAATTCGTGACATTTTCTTCCGCTCCCACATTTGTCTTTTTTTTTTTTTTTTTCTGTTTGTTTTCTGCCATCTCATGTTAGAATGCTAGGAAAAAAGTGTCTAACGTGATGTTAGAGGATGGTGTCTAATTTGATAAAACAAAACAAAAAACAGAACAGGAAAACGTGGAGAACAAAAACAAAAGGGAGAGATGCTGATATGTCTGCATGTCAGAGAGGAACTCTGATTGAAAGCCATAGAGATGTAGGTGGGACATGTGGGTAGTGGGGCTTCATCATAGGGTGATTGAGAGGTTATCTGGTTTTCTCATTGGTGATCCCAATTGTTTTATTTTTATTTTTTTAAGATTATTTATTTATTTATTTGACAGAGAGAGAGAGAGAGATCACAAGTAGGCAGAGAGGCAGGCAGAGAGAGGGGGAAGCAGGCTCCCTGCTGAGCAGAGAGCCTGATGCGGGGCTCGATCCCAGGACCCTGAGATCATGACCTGAGCTGAAGGCAGAGGCTTTAACCCACTGAGCCACCCAGGCGCCCCAGTGATCCCAATTATTAATACCTGTGTCTTTTCACTGGACCTATTTAGTTTCTTCAGGGACAAATCCTCCAGTCTCTCTCCTGGAGAAAAGACACCTTTTATCCAGTGTTCTGGGAGGTGAGTGGAAGGAATATGGTTGTCCAGGATATAGATGCTCACTTAATTCTCCCATTTTCTTTTCAGGTCCTACTCCTGTTTTCTTGTCACTTTGTTCTCCCTGAGGTCATCATACAAAATACAACAGGAATTTAAAGGAAAAAATAATTCCACAAAACTACCAAGGCTACTGAGATTATAGTTAGTTTGTGCACCGTAGAAAAACAGCGAATTTGTCACATGAGTGTCACATCCACAAAGGTCCTGACCAGTTTCCAAAGAGCAGCACCACAGAAGCCTGGGATCCAGTTATTTCTGCTCGAGAGTTAGTAACTTACAGGGAAGTCGCAAGGTTCCCTTGATTTTGCTGACCCTGTTTTAGTTTGTTCGTCTCAGATGCAAGGTGCTTTTCTCTTTACGGCCTGCGATGTCCATGATTACCCATAAATGAGATGTCGTTTTGTTTCTACAGTTCCACCTAGTGGTCAAGTTTCTGGGCGTAAGGCACACAGTTAACCACATGGGTTTGTTTGTATGATTTTTTTTCATTTCCATATTCATTAACTTGATATTTTGTTTTATTTGATTCATAGTTTTATTTGATTCATAGTTTTATTTACACAGGTGTAAAACAAGGTGAAGAAGAGGAAAAAGAAGCAGCATTCCTTGTGTGTGGTGAACAATATTAGAGTCCTAGGTTCTAAGACTTAAGAGTTAACTATTGTCTGGATGCTCTGTAAATCTCCTACTCGTATCTGTCTAAAGAATTTATTATTATCAGCTCATCTACTGTGAACGGGAACCGAGAACGCGCCATTCATCTCTACTTGGTTTTGCCTGCAGTGCCTACATCTGTAAGGACATCTTTCTCAAGCCGGTTGATGCCTCGTCTGCTTGTGGTTCCGTGAGTAGACTGGGGGTCATCTGGGTGGTTCTTCGGCTGAATGTGATCTTGCTTGGGCCTGCAGTCCTCTCGCCCCTTGACCAGGCTGGGACATCCAACATGGCTCACCCGCCTGTGACAGGACCCCCTGGCAGGACTGGGTGAGGCGGAGCTGCCTCTGGGAGTGCCCTGGGATCCAGAAGGTACTAGGGACTCTAGACCGAAGAACCAGGCTCTCGGATGGGACAGAAGGGAGACAAAACTGGAGGCTGGCTCCAGAATGTTGGGTATCAGGGCCATCTAGAAGGCTGGGCCAGCTTGAATCTGGGTGGCTGGGCCTTTCTTTTTCCATGGAGTCCTGGTTCCCTCTCTCTCCTCTGGCTTCTCTGTGTGCTTTTGTCGCCGGGTAGGTAGCTGCACTTCCCGCGAGGCAGCTCAAGACTCCTGAAGGTGTAAAGGCAGAACCTGCCAGGGCTTCGGAGGTCTCGGGCTCGGAACTGGCATAGCATCACTTCTGCCATATCTGTCAGTTTCAACAGTCATGGGCCCACCCAGATTCAAGAGGATGGGAGATACATTTTTTTGAAGATTTTATTTACTTATTTGAGAGAGAGAGAGAGAGGGCATGAGCAGGGATGGGGTGGAGGGAGAAGCAGGCTCCCCACTGAGTGTGGAGCCCGATGTGGGGCTCAATCCCAGGACCCCGGGATCATGACCTGAGTCAAAGTCAGACACTTAACCGACTGAGCCACCCAGGAGCCCCAAGAGGACGGAAGGTACTTAACATCTCTTGGACGATAAACTTGGAGTCATTGTTCTGCCCAACTAAACAGAATCTGTGTTAGCGGCCTAGGGCTGCCATCACAGAGTGCCACAGACTTGGTGGCTCAAAACAGCAGAAACTTGTTCTCTCAACGATGTGGAGGCCAAATGTCTGAAATCCAGGCTTGACATCAACAGGGCTACGCGGCCTCCAAAGACTCTCGAGAAGGGTCTCTAGCTGCTTCTTGGCTCCAGCTGTCCCTTGGCTTGTGTCTCCAATCTCTGCCTCTGTCTTCATGTGGCTTCTTCCCTGTGTCTCTGTCTCACGGACACCCAGCCCCTTTCTCTGTCTCTCTTTCCCCTTTTTTTCTTGTAAGGACATCAGCCATTGCATTTAGGGCCCATCTTATATTCAGGATGAACGCACTCAGGATCCTTGAACTTGGCTGCATGTGCAAAAGACCCTATTTCCAAATGAAGTCACGTTCACAGGTACTGGGGATGAGGACTTGGACGTATCTTTCTGAGGGATACAATTCAAACTACCTAGCAAACATGACTCTTTTTATGTACTGCGCTGGGAATATATTCTACTTTCTGGATATGTGGCTTCACATTTTAAATTGTTCCGGAAATTTTAGTCGTTATTTTTTTTAAAAATTACCTGTCTTTTTTTCTATATTTTCCTTCTGGGTTCATGATCACATATATATTAGACCTGGGGCAATTTAGGGGGTGGTAAGAGGCCAGAGAGCAAATATTTTAGGCTTTGGAGGCCACACAATGTCTGTCACAAGTACCTAACTCCTTTGTAGTGTGAAAGACGCCATGGGCAATACATAAAACCAATGTGTAGGGATGTTCCAATAAAATTTTCTTTTTTTTTTTTTTTAAAGATTTTATTATTTATTTGACAGCGAGACACAGCAAGAGAGGGAACACAAGCAGGGGGAGTGGGAGAGGGAGAAGCAGGCTTCCCAACAAGCAAGGAGCCCGATGCTGGGCTCGATCCCAGGACCCTTGGATCATGACCTGAGCTGAAGGCAAACGTTTAACGACTGAGCCACCCAGGCACCCCCCGCCCCCCAATAAAATTTTCTATGATAACAGGTGGCCAGCTGGAGTTGGCACCTGGGCCAGAGTTTGCCAACCCCTGGGCTAGCCCTTCTAATGCTTTTCTCCATATCTGTCACACTTTGTCATATTTTCAGCTCTTTGCCTCTGCTGTGTTCTGGGTAAGTTCTTCAGATGTATCTTCCAGTCTATTAATTTTCTCTTTAAGAGTGTAATCTACAGGGGCGGCTGAGTGGCTCAGTTGGTTTAATGTCTGCCTTCAGCTCAGATCATGATCTCGGGGTCCTGGGATTAAGTCCCATGTTGGGCTCCCTGCTCACTGGGGAATCTGCTTCTCCCTCTCTCTCCACCCCTCCACCCTGCTTGTGCTCTCTCTCTCTCTCTCTCAAATAAATAAGTAAAATCTTTAAAGAAATAACAGAGTGTAGTCTATGGTTTAACTTATCCATTGGGTTTTTTCTTCAATAGTTATCTTATTAATTTTTAGACATTCTGTTTGTTCTCCACTCCCCTACCCCCGACGCTGTTGTACCAATTCATGCCCAATGGTCCTGTTGTTCATTCACACATTATAAGTGTCTCCTTTCTTCTTTAGATGTTTCATATTCATAGTTCTGCATGCCGTCGCTACCATAGAAACATCTATTTCCTTGGGATTCTTGTTTCTGTTAGCTTTCATTCGTAGTGACTTGCCTTCCCAAATATTTGTTGATTTTTGTTTATGAGGTTGTGCTTCATTTTAATTTGCGGGATTCCTGCAAACTAACTTGGGAAGCTTTCCTCCAAAGAGAATCTACATCCGCTTTTGCGAAAAGATGGGGCATCCCCCTTTCTCCCATGCCAGAGCATTGCACGGTCCTTCAAAGACTTTTTTTTTTCCTTAAGATTTTATTTTATTTAATTGACAGAGAGAAAGAGGTCACAAGTAGGCAGAGAGGCAGGGAGAGGGAGAGGGGGAAGCAGGCTCCCTGCTGAGCAGAGAGCCTGATGCGGGGCTCGATCCCAGGACCCTGAGATCATGACCTGAGCCGAAGGCAGAGGCTTAACCCACTGAGCCACACAGGCACCCCCAAAGACTTTTTTTTCTAGAATAAGAATCTCAGATTTTGGTCCCCCTAGGGGACCCTGCCTTGGAACAGCCCCACCCCTTCCTGTCACTTTAGGTTCAGGCCAGTTCCTGCCACTCAGATTCCCAGAGACCCCAATCTCATCTCCCTGCCTTTCAGCCAACCCCTGAGCATTCCTGCCCTGGTCCTTGGTGGTTCCTACTCAGCTTCTGGTCATGGAAGCCTGGTGACCCACATCTGTCCCCGCCCTCCCTGCTCCCCTCCAGCCCCCAGGAAAGACTCAGCTTTCCCTGTCTGTCTGTCTGTCTGTGTCCCTCTATTTTCTCACATCCTTGCAAATCTCTTCCACCTCCAGAAATATGGCATGTCTGAGATCTTGCCGGGGAGCAGGTCAGCCTCAAGGCACCTAGTGTGTCACGGTCTGGAGACAGCTCTTCTGTGCAACTCAGCTAACGTGGACATACACACCGTGGTAACTTGTTTCGTGCCATTTTGGATGGAAACAAATGGGCTTGGGTGCAGCCTCTTGGATCCCACCCTGCTCGTAAATGGAGGAGCTTCGGTGCCTACCAGATGGGGATCTACGCGGAAGAACATATCCCTGGACACAAGGTAACATTTTAGTTCACCTATAAAGTTAGAATCACAAGAGAGCCTCTCCAGGCATTGCCCAGGACCCAGCCAAGCCCTTGATTACTCGTTTCCAGCCTCGGTGTTGTCTCCTGACCTGTCCAGTAGACTATCCTGCACTCCTACCATAAGATGTGCTCTAATAAAACGTTAGAGTAAATGCATAAATAAAACCATGCTTAAGTGTGGCCCTTTGCAGCAATATTAGTGTTTTGACCAGGGGCAAGTCCAAAGGAAGGAAGCTCTAATTGCAAAATTTGGGACACTGATCTTGTTGTTTTGCAGGGAGGGCTTATTGCAAGTCTGAGCCACTTGCTGAATCTGACAATCGAGACTGCTACATTTGGAGAGAAGGCCTATAATTATTCCTGGTTTTAGTAACACGAACAGCTGAAAGAATGTGGTGCAGAATCCTCTTACACACGACCCCCTGCTGAAAAAACAAACAGCCTACTACACACTCACATTTATTTAAATCTCTGAACGGAGTTGTTTTCTGCTGAGTTATAATGAGGAGTGAGTTTTCCAAGGGTGTGATTTATGAGGCTTCCACAAATGGGTTTTAAATGTGGGCACTGACAGTTTCACTCCAGCTAGGGTTGGGCTGGGGGCCTTTCGGCCCAGAGGAGCTGAAATGAGGCGGCGGGAGGCAGAGGGGAGGCCAGGGTGGGTGGATCGGGTCACCACGAGCCAGGGGCATTCAGCCAGCCCCAGCTCTGCCATCTGCGAGCTCTTTCACTCAACAACACTGGATTATTCGTTTTTGTTTCTCTCAAGGAAGAAATAACACACGTTGACATGAAGATTAAAGGTGGGCTCTCTCTTGTGCCACGGACAGTCCCAGCGTGGACTAATGGAAACATTAGCACTTTTTCCTGCCCATGCTTCTCTCTCCGTAGAACCGTCTGGTGGGTGAAGTTCGCATTTTGCATGATTTTTTTTTTCCTTTTTGTTTCTCTGCTGTGCATTCCAGCCAGGAGAGTGAGGATGGCACGGTTGGTTGAGAAAGGGTGCCCTAGAGGTATGTCCACATCCTAATCCCTGGAACATGCGAACATGACCTTGTTTGGAAAAAGGACTTTGCAGATGTGATCAAGTTAAGGAGCTTGAGATGAGGAGATCATCCTGGATTATCCAGGTGGGCCCTCGGTGCCATCACGGGAGTTCTTGGCGAGGAAAGGGAGATTAGACACAGGGAGGAGGTGGGGCGGGCAGAGATGGGAGCGACAAAGCCACACAAGGACTGCCGGGACTTCCAGAAGCCAGCAGAGCAAAGGAAGGATCCTCCCCAGGCTCTGGGTGGGTGGCCAGGGTCAACTTCCTCTTGCTCTATGGACTTCCACAGACGGGGGAGAACTGAAGGCTCTTCTGACCCAAGCACAGGCACCCCCGCCTGGATCCCCAGTGCTACGACTCAGGCACGCGAGTCCAGTTAGGTACTTGTGACCAGTTTCTGTTACTGCCTTCTCTCCTCAGCTCCCTGCTCCTCACCCCCGCTGCTTGGCCTTTTCTGTTTCCTCTTGTCCCTTAGTTTGCATATGTGTCCTCTTCCAGCTTATTTAATTGCCTGTCCAATTTTGCCATCCTTTGGGTTCAAGGTTGCCCTCCTATTTCTTCATTGGGTTAGACACTGTCAGAGAAATTCCCTTTAGCACACGGATAAGGAGTTAGGAAGGAGAAAAAGGTTCTGTAACAGACAAAATAGGCATCAGGGACACTGTTTTCTTTTGATATTGCAAGCAGAAGAAAAGACTTAGAGGGAAGAGAACTTAAGTGTTCTTTAAATTGAATGTTGTTGGATGAAGGATGGGTCCAGGTCATATGGATGTAGGCCGTGTGTATACAGTCGAACTTTGGGGCCCCCTCCTGGGGTCTCAGGTTTGACCCACGAAGCCAGACATGAGGGATGGCCTCTTTGTTCAGATGAAGCACCGAAGGCTGAAGAATGCCAGGGGAGGGAAAGAGAGAACATGGACCCTGCACTCAGCTCTGAATGGGACCCCAGATGTTCCCTCTCCAGCCCAGTGGGGTCTGCCTGAAGACTGCGAGTATTTCTGGGTGCCTGGGAGGGAGGTTCCCACAATGCCAACCACCGGGTCCCTGAGGTGAGGGGGTCCTGTGGGCATAGGCTGTGGGATGGACTGGAAGCGAGATCAGGACAACGGCGGGGTTGTTGGGTGCGGGGAACGTCACCAATGTCAAGCAAGAGGGTGACGAGAGTGGCCATGCAGAAAGTTGGAGGCTTCTGGGACTGCCTAAGACTTAAGTCTTCGGGACCCTTAGCCTGGGATGCACCTGAGCACCTAATTTATGTGAAGCACCTAATTTATCACCTAAATCATCTGAAGAGCTACTGTAAAGCGAGCGTGTTTTCAGTGGCAAGTAGCTGGAATTTACCTTGACTTGCCAAGATCGATATGTCCTCCACCAACAGAAATGGAGGCTTGGGAGGTAATAAAATTATAGGACAAGCAGTACCTGCCGTCCCCCTTACAAACACAGGGGTCAGCGGGGATCTTATACTCGCTGCACACTCTTGCCCCACAGACCTTCGGGACCGCCCTGCCCCTGCTCTTGGGCAGGCCCGCAGCTGGGTCCGAGGCCGGGAGAGGCCAGCGGACGTCCCGCCCGCTGAAGACTCGGGTTTTCATGGCGCTTCGGGGACAGCACGGTGGCAGGTGTGCATGGTGCCCCTCGGCCATGCCGAAGTCCTGCCTGGCAGCAGCTGTGGGCAAAAAAGGTGGCCATGGCCTTTGCAGGGCTGGCTCTGTCAGGGCTGGTGAGCCACAGTTCTGTGCCAGTGAGGGCAACGGGAATACATAAGGAGTGCTTTTGGACACCTGGGTGGCTCCGTCGGTTAAGCATCTGCCTTCAGCTCAGGTCATGATCCCAGGGTCCTGGGATCGAGTCCCGCTATCGGGCTCCCTGCTCAGTGGGGAGTTTGCTTCTCCCTCTACCTCTGAACCTCCCCCCTGCTTGTGCTCTCTCTCTCTCTCATGCTCTACCTCTCTCTCAAATGATTAAATAAAATATATATTTTTTAAGATTTTATTTATTTATTTGACACAGAGAGAGAGATCACAGGTAGGCAGAGAGGCAGGCGGGGGGGGGGGAAGCAGGCTCCCCGCTGAGCAGAGAGCCCCCCCCTATGCAGACTCGATCCCAAGACTCTGAGACCACGACCTGAGCCGAAGGCAGAGGCTTTAACCCACTGAGCCACCCAGGCGCCCCAAATAAAATATTTTTTAAAAATAAGGAGCACTTTTTTTCTCCTCCTCAATCTAGCACTGATCACATTGGGTGCCCATTTAATTCAGACACTGATAATACCAAATGCGTCTTTATCTTCAGGTGAAGAAGCTATGGGTCCGGGACGCCTGGGTGGCTCAGTGGGTTAAAGCCTGTGCCTTCGGCTCAGGTCACGATCTCAGGGTCCTGGGATCGAGCCCCGCATCGTGCTCTCTGCTCAGCGGGGAGCCTGCTTCCCCCTCTCTCTCTGCCTGCCTCTCTGCCTACTTGTGATCTCTCTCTCTCTGTCAAATAAAAAAATAAAATCTTAAAAAAAAAAAGAAAAAAAGAAGAAGCTATGGGTCCCAAACCCCAGCCTTGACATCTGTGTCCTGGGGGGCAGCTGGCCCGTTCCACCACTGAAAGAGCCTTAGTGGTTGACATGCTGAACCTGGGGGCCACAGACCCTCCACGAGATCCCGGGGTCATGGCAAGGGCCCTGAGAATCTGCATGAATGGTATTTCTCACCAGCATATCAGTGCCTCCAGTATTCAGATGGGGGCAGACGGTGATAATGGAATTAAATACACATTTTTTTCAAGACCATTTGAGAATTCGGAGTTGATTTTTTGTCATGGTAATTTCTCTAAACCGATGGGAGCTGCAAATGGGATGTGTGTCATTCGAGTGTGTGACAGACATGGTCAGTGTCTCACTCGTGTCCTTTCTGGGTGCTCTGGCTGACTTCCAGCTGCCCAAGGGCTCACTGGCACCAGCAGCCTTCAGGTCATAAGAGCTAGGACACTTGCCCCCTCCCTGGTGGCCCTCCACTTGTGACTCTCCAGAGTAGGTGTGTAAATACCCCAGGTCCCTCACCCCTTGCACGGGATAATTCTGAAGTGAGTGTTCTCCAAGTTTCCCTGTTTCGCTGTGGAATTAAGCTCAGCTACCAGACCTGAGAGCTGGCTTCCCAGCACACCTTCAATCTTCCCCTTGTCACTGTTCCACTTCCTATCAGCCAGGTACATTTCTTGTACCTCAGAATAATAAACCATGTGCCTCCAACACCAGTCTTATGATCTGCCTCTAGGAGAACCCAAACCAGACAGGGGATGTCTGAGCAATTTATTTTTTCTCTCCCCCCACCCTTTTTTATTGAGATATAAAGTATATACAATAAAGTACACAGATATTAAGCAAGTAACTCAATAACTCTCTGTTTTTTCCCCCAAGATTTTATTTATTTATTTAAGAGAGAGAGAGCAAGTAAGCATCAGTGGGGGAAGGGAGAGGGAGAAGCAGACTCCCCGCTGAGCAGGGAGCCCAATGCAGGGCTCAATTCCAGGACCCTGGGATCATGACCTGAGCCGAAGGCAGACATCCAATGACTGAGCCACCCAGGCACCCCCATAACTCTCTATTCGCATATCCCTCTGTAACTACCACTCAAACCAAGCCATAGAACATTCCTAACATCCCTGCAAGCTCACTCACCCACCCTACCAGCAATAATATCCTGAAAAATAACTACTATTCTGACCTCCATCACCAAAAAGGAGCTCTTCCTGTTTTTGGACTTTATATGAATAGAATCACACGGTAAGTGCTCTTTGGGGATGGTTCTTTGTTTAACATTGAGTCTGTGAATGTTATTGCCTGTAGAAATTGCTTGCTATTTTTTACTGCTAGGTTATATTCTATTGTATGAATATCAGACAATTAAAAAAATTCTTTCAACTATTAATGGACATTTGGGTTGTTTCCTTCTTCAGGCTATTGGGAATAAAGCTTCTTGTGAGTGTATCGTGGTGCACCCAAGCACTCAGGTCCCATGGGTAGAAGTCCGGGAGCGGAATTGCAGGGCATAGACTATATGGAGGTTTAGCTTGAGTAAATACTGACACATATGTTCCAACACATTCGTAACAATTTACATCCCCACCAGCAGTGTGAAAGTTCTCTTTGCTCCAATCTTTCACAACACTTGATATTGTTAGTCCTTTAAATCATAGCCATTCTGATAGCACATTGTGGGGGAAAAAAAATTGGCCATTCCTGGAAATAGGACACCATCACTGGCCATTTATAATTTGCTCTGCAATCTTGAAAAAGGGGTAAGTTCCCTGTAGTTCTGTCTCTTCTTCAGGAAATTGGGTAGATTATACTTGCTACCTCTGTCTACCGTGAAGATGCCTGGAGTTGCTGGTTGAAGCCCGATTAGCCTTCAGGGAAAGACTCCTTGGCGACCTTTTGGATCATTCTGGCCTTCACAGATTGTCCCTTGCCTGGATCTGCATGTGGGCTTAGAAAGCCCTTCTTTCCAGCTGAGCTTTTCTGGCGGTGAGGACCATAGTTTAATTGTCCCGTGTCTTGCACACCCAGTACACTTTGGGGCAGAGTGTTCAACAACTACTTGCACCAGTCCTCTGACTCAGGGCTTAGGACCAGAGACCCCCCTCTGGGTAGTTATCTTAGGTATCCCCAGCCTCCACCCACTGAGGCTACAGGTGGAGTCTGCTTTCCTGTACCAGGCAGGGTGTGGTCAGGAAAACAGGATGGGGGGGCAGGCATCAGAACAGAGGCTTGCAGGAGGGACCCATGCATGAGGGGCTCAGAGCCCTGAGCAGAGGTCCTTGTCTGCCAGTGCTGTCCTTCTGGCTGGGTACAAAAGGCTGCTCCTGGAAGCATGGAAGGGACAAGAACCCACTGCTGCCACCGACCGGAGTGAGGGGTGCGTGCCAGGGACAACAAACAGGAACAAGAGAATTCCAGTTCTTCCTGCAGCCTTGTAGTCTCCTACTGGCAGAGCCTGACAGAGCCACATGCAAAGAAGCGATGGACTCCGTAGAGCCCTGAGACAGAAAAGCTTAATAATTGGCACAATTAGAGACCCGGTTTCTACCAGGTCATTCATTGTTCCCACCTTCCTACCTCGGACCTCTGGGCCTTGCAAAGTCCTGGGGTATGGCTGGGATTCCTCGAGGGAGATGCCCTAACTTGTGTCCTCCCACTCTAGCCTCCTCGTGCCATGTGCAGCCCACAGTCCCAAAGATGGAGATGCGTCCTCATGCTGCCAGCCGGTGAGCTCTGTGAAGGGGGCTGTGTCTAGGCCAAAAGTGTCATCTTCAGGTGTAGTCCAGACCCTTGTCTTGAGGAGCCAGGAGCGCTCATCCCACACAGGAGACACAACGCCCTTCCTGCCAATCCTGGCTGCAGCTGTCCCTGGGGGAGTAGGCACTTTTGGCTCTCAAATGCTCAGGGAACAAGCAGTCCCTAAAACTGTAGATGCTTTCAACAATAAAGTTTACTTCCTGTGCACACTACACTCACTCTGCCTCATGTTGTCCTCATCCTGGGACCCAAGCTAAAGATCCAGGATCCTGCTTCCCTCCCAGACGAACTGTTTCTGTGGCAAAGAAGGAGCAGATGGCTTCACGAAGCTTCAGTTTAGAAGCCTCGCACGTCACTTCCACTCATATTTCATTGCCAAGGCCAATGTGGGGTGAGGAGGGAGAATCCTCCCACAGCGGGGGCAGCAAATACTTTGAATAATGGCACAAGGAAGGCTTGAAGGCACACTGCCCATGCAGAGAATCTTGGTGTCAACATACCACTCTACTGGGATTCAAACCATCCCAGAAAAGGCTCTCCCAGTTTCCAAAGGGGCCAAACTATGAATTCCAAACTGCGAATTTAGGAATGCCTTTCCTCCAAGACTACACTATACTTTACAGTGTCTTCTGATGGGATGAGTTCATCTCCCTGTTCAGAGAGCAGGGGGTCCGGTGCCCTGAGACTCTCTGATTTGACCTGTCAGTGGAAACTTCTAGTATTCTGTAGGGTGGGCGGGGAGCAGACATTCAGAAAGAGGGTAAGTGGCTTAGCATTCAGGGCGCGGAACAAATTGCAAGGGAGAAAGGAACCCGAGTGTGCCACCACTCCTAGACAATCTTTCAACCACTCCTGTTTCCAGCATGACACTGAACTCTTGCCTGCAGATATACACCTGTGGCTCCCAGTTTCCGAGACTCTCTACAGCTCTGTAGCCGGGAGCCTTTTGTTTCTTATGACTCCCCCCCGCCCCCATACTCCTACCGCCAGCAGGCAGGGTTTAACTTTCTCCCTCCTGCTAAGTCAGATAGCATTTGTCCATTACGTTTTCAGCTTTCAAAATATTATGAATTTCTCCTCTCTTCTGATGTTTCTTCTCCCGACCTTCTGTTCTTGGTTTTTCTATCACTTTAGTGGGATTTGAGGAGACCACGGAGTTTACCGTGCGTATGTTGCAGCTGCTAGGTTAACATGTGTGTGTGTTGCAATATTTCCATGTCTAGGATAGCCTAGACTGCTTCCCATGTGGAGGAAGGTTTCCTCCCCAGGGACCTTAAGGGCCAGGTGTGGGTCGGAGAGGAAGAACTGGGGGTCCCGTAAGTCTTCTGCTCTCCCTGGAGATCAACCAAAATGCTAAAGTGCATACTTACTCAAGTCACACCCCCCCTTGTTTTAGAGGAGAGCCTGAAGTGCAGAGAACCAAAGCAATCCCCAGCACCCCACAACCAAAGACATGGGGCAAAATGATTCGGCTGTGGATATAGTCAGGAAGAACGAGGTCTGGGCGTGGCCAGGGAAGACCAAGGATGGGGCGTAGCCAGGGCAGAACGAGGATGGGGCGTGGCCAGGGCAGAACGAGGATGGGGCGTGGCCAGAGAGAACTCGGTTGAGGCGGGGCCAGGGAGAGGGAGATCAGAGCTTGGCCAAGGAGAACAAAGACTGGGCAGGGCCAGGGAAGATGAAGGTTGGGGCGTGGCCAGGGAAGAAGGAGGTCTGGGCGTGACCAGAGAGAAGGAGGTCGGTGTGTGGTCAGGGAGAAGAGGTCAAATTTTGTGGAACAGGGTGGCCTTTCGACTTGGACATATTCATTCAGAAGTTCCTGCAAGGTTTTGTTAATGAAATGGAATTTATCAAATATGAAATGCAGTGTGATTTTCCTTTCTTTCCTCCAAGAATATGCCCGAACTGTAGCCTTACCCTTTTCCGAATTCTAATATGCTAATGTTTTCCACCTTTCCTGCGCGCGCGCACGCGTGCGCACGCGTGCGCACGCGTGTGTGCGTGTGCGTGTGCGTGTGCGTGTGTGTTTAAGGAAGAGGAAGGCTATTGGTTCTGGAAAAAGTGTAACTAGACTCTGAAACCAGTCAGAACTCCTACTCCAAGAAGACTGGGAGATGGTTCCCTGCTGGGTTGTCCCTGTCACGTTCTTCCTCCAGAGGCTTCCAGCCCCCACCACCCGCACCCCCTGTTTGGCCCCCTTCTTTCTCATCCCCACCCCCAAGTTCTCCAACTTTGTCTCCGACATCCCAGCCTTTGCTTCCCCTCCTTCTCCCCTGGCTACTCCTGCCCTTCCGGGAGCTTAGGAGCCGCTTCCTCCCAAGCCTCCTGAGTCTGCAGCCCGGGAGGCAGGTCACTCAGGGATCCTACGCGGGTACTGTCCCACCTCTGCGTCCTGCTAACTGTACTGACTCGCCCGGAGTCCTGAGCGCTGGGAGAGCAGGGACCAGTTTGCACTCACCCCTGCAGTGTCCCCGGACCATCATAAGCACTGCACACACACACACACACA
Organism: Potos flavus; assembly: GCA_028534135.1. Classification (NCBI taxonomy): domain Eukaryota; kingdom Metazoa; phylum Chordata; class Mammalia; order Carnivora; family Procyonidae; genus Potos; species Potos flavus. The sequence continues at coordinate 185,591,889 of CM052898.1, read as the reverse complement.
CACGCACGCACACACACACACACATACACACACACACACGGGGAATGGCCTAAAGAATGAAAAGGTGGAATTCATCATATTAATTTTGCATTTCCTCAGTTTGAGACCTGTCTTTCAGATCATATTCAATTTCTCACATGAATACTAATTAGTATTAATTTAATATTATTATTAAATTAATAGTTTAATAATACTAATTATTATTATTATTAAACGCATTATCATAAAAACTTACTTGGGCCAATTGTCATTTCCTTTCAATTGACTATTTGGTATTTTAGCCCAAAAATAACTCTTTGAGAGATGAGCAAAGCCATTAGGTAAAATTAATTGGCATAATTAAAAGCAAATTGTTTTCCTGGAGAGCCCAGATTTTAAGAGCTGGTCCCAAGCAGCTCTGCTGGGGAGCAGCCGTTCCTGGGGTTTACTCCGCTCGGCTCTCTGCTTTGTTCCACGGCCGCTGCTGGTTCTCACTGGTAGCCGCTATTAGTGGCGGTGACACATTAATTGAACCTCACTATTTCCAGGTGTGTGGCACACTCCAAGGTCACCAGTGCAGGGGGGTTTCATGTGTATTCAATTACTGCGGCGATATGAAGGAATGCAACATGTCATACGTAAAAGTGTCAGTTACCACCCCTCCCGGGGCTGCCCGCGAACTAAACCAATCAGCCCCCTTCCCTGTGGGGCGCGTTCTGTTTGGGCTGGACACTCTGTAAACTGTGTGCTTGTTGGGGAGAAGTAGGGAGGAAACAGAACTGAGAGCGAAGGGCTAATGGGTTAGTAAATGCATCTTGAAAATTCAGGCACCCGTGCTCGCATTTGTGTCAAGACTGCATCGTGGAGTGTTGCACGAGGCAGGGGTTACCTTCCCAAAGCCCCCGGGGAGCCGGAGGAGTTCACTCAAGCATACAACCATCTAACCGGGGGGCCAGGGATGCGGATAAAGTCTCTCTCCTTATATATATCAGTTTGGGGCCAGCTTCGGAGGCTTATGTTTTAAATGTTTACATTCAGCATTTGCATAAAGAAATGTATTATTATTAAAGAAACTTACCTACTTGTAAGTTTTGGCCCCAAATACATTAATCAAAAACTGTGATAATTTGACAGTTGGAAACATGGAATTAATTTATATAAGAATTTTTAGAAATAAGGTTTTCCCTTTGGACTCATTCAGGTGTGCATGAGGCCATGACACCCTATGGCCACCCCAGGAGGCCCTCTTTGGGAGGAATTTTTCTTTCCTTTTCTTTTCTTTTCTTTTCTTTTCTTTTCTTTTCTTTTCTTTTCTTTTCTTTTCTTTTCTTTTTGTTTCTTTTCTTTTCTTCTTTTCTTCTTTCTTTCTTTCTTCTTCTTCTTCTTCTTCTTTTTTTTTTTACCTTCCTTCCTTTTCTTAAAAGGCATTTTTCTGGGGCACCTGGGTGGCTCAGTGGGTTAAAGCCTCTGCCTTCGGCTCGGTTCATGATCTCGGGGTCCTGGGATCGAGCCCCGCATCGGGCTCTCTGCTCAGCGGGGAGCCTGCTTCTCCCTCTCCTACTCCCCCTGCTTGTGCTCCCTCTCTCACTGTTTCTCTGTCAAATAGATAAATGAAAAAAAAAGGCATTTTTCTTAGAAGCCAGTAATAGTTATTATAATTGGTATTTATTACACCGTCTTCCTTTTCCAAACTTGCAGTGATCAATCATGTTTACCCCCCTTTAGAACTGCCCTGTATGGAATAAATATTATCCCCCTTTCTCACAGCAACAAAAAGAGGGTTGACAGTCTCATTCAAGGTCGCCTGAAAAATTATTCTGTATTAGGAACCACAGTGGCTTAAGCTCCATTATTGCTTAGACAAACATGCCCATGTTTTTCCTCTTCATTACTGCTCCTTCACTTTAGGGTGCTGCTAGCCCTCTTCCCCCTGTTGACCTGTGAGTCCATTCATCAGTCAGCAGATACTTAAATGCCTACTTTAAAATGTGTTAATTGTAGGAAAAAGATTCTTTGGTTGAAAGAATACAGATCAAATTCCAAACCTCAAAACCACACTGAATTCCCATTACTAGGAAAAGTGGTCATTGTTGGTACAACTTAATTTAATGACCATTTCTCGTCCTTCCCCCTCTTTCTGCATCTCTTCTTCTGACCCTTCCCTTCTCAAGGCCTCTTGCTGACTCATGATGCTTTCTCCTCCAAATTTGGACATTGGCTGCCAAATAACATTGAACTGTGTGAAACCACTGGTAGTCCAACCATTTTTGACTTACAACGCTGGTAAGTTTCAGATGCTTCAACCTAATACAAAGCTGCTGCAGAGCCTGGTGACCTTTGCAGTTATCATCAAACTGCACAAAACCCGGAAAAGAATTTTGAGAACAGCGTAATGCCACATATCTAAGGCCTGTGGTCCTGTTTTTACTATTAAAGCAATGACCCATCTGCTTCTGGAATTAATCAGTGATTTACTTATGAAAGCTCTCAGTTACGATCTTTTAAAAGAAGCCACCCCTCTCTCTCTCTTTTTGTGGGGTGGTGGTGAGTGGGGGCCTGGTCCAGAAGGAGCACAGCGGGGCTTGGGCCCCCGGGAACTCTGCCACGGACAAAAGTAAGATGAGATGCCTTGAGTGGATCAGCCTACCCCAAAGAGAGAGCAAGTGAGAGCAGGTGTGCCCATGGCGGCGGCAAGGGGGGGCTTCTGCCTGCCTGACCCACTCACCTAACCTAAGTCTGACCGTATCTGCGCCATCGCACAAGAGCGAAACTCTTTAGTATGTGACCGCATCGGTATTAATTATTTAAAAATAACAAAAGGCAAAGAAGAGAAATGTTCTGATGCTCTGCCCTTGATTGGGTGTTCTTGACTGAGTTTGAGCAGCTGCAGACTCAGTCCCAGACACAGACGAGCTGGGAGCAGTGGGGGTCTCCGGACTTTCCCGCCAGAGCCCAGTGGGGTGAGCTGGTACATGGGGCCTACAGCCCGGTGCCCCTGTTTTTCTGACGACTTGGGCTCCAAGACGGGGAAGGGGTCAGCTGGCTTGACCATGTGTCTCTCTCAGGTTGGGCTGTTGTAACAAAATCCCACAGACTGGGGACTTAAACAACAGACATTTATTTCTCACAGTTCTGGAGCCAGAAGCCCAAGTTCAAGGTCTTGGCTAGTTGGGTCCCCGATGAGAGCCTGCTTATTGGTTTGCAAACGGTTGCCTTGCTGTGTCTTTACATCCTGGAGAGAGGGGAGTGGGAGAAGGAGGGAGGGAGGGAAGGAGGGAGGGAAAGCTCTTTTGTGAGTCTTCTTACAAGGACACTAATCCTTTCGTGAGGGCTCCACTCTCATGACCCAATTACCTCCCAAAGACTCCACCTCCAAATACCATCACATTGAGGATTAGGGCTTCAACATCTGAATTTGGGGAGGATGCAAACATTCAATCTACTGCATCATGTTAACCAGGCAGTTTAATGAAATCCACTGAGAAGACATACTGACAGTCTCAGCCTCTGTCTTTTCTATCTCAATCTAGAAGCCTTTTTCCTTTTTCTTCAACTTGTGCATCTTTTTAATAATCTGTCTTGGTTCCCTAGAAAACAGAGCCTGAGGCAAGGATTAAGTACTAATGCTTTATTTGGGAGCTGCAGTCTCAGGGCAGTGAGAGTGAGGGAAAGGGGAACTGAGAAGCAATGCGGAGAGCCATGGAGACAGAACGGTTGCTTGGCAGGTGCACTCTTCAGCTCCACGGATGTCACTGTGTCTAAGAGTAGTCTGCTGGAGGGAGAAAGGGAGAAGACATTTATCTCCCTGGCTTCCTCCGATCTCCTGCTTCCCTTGGTCCACATCCGCCCCATGGGGAGTTAACTTCCCTGTTCGATCAAGTGTCTCTTCCAGCTCCTTCCCAGCCAGGCAGGAGTCAGACCCTATGCCCTATAGTGAGGATTTCATCCTACTTCAGTGAGTCCACAGGGGTCAGGGGGAGCCAGAGACACTGGGCATGGAGCTGCCCGGTATCAAGCAGTAGAACCTCTTGGGCCCAGTGGAGTTCGTCTGCCTCTGAGGCCAAGCAAACAGCCAAGGGGCCAGGGGGCAGGTGAGGCTGAGAATCTGAGGTTCACATTAGATGAGCCCCTTCACATGTTGATGAATAAATAATCATTAATGCCTCCTTGGCTTAGGGCCTATGAGGCATTAATTACACATGCAATCAGGGGGATCCCAGCCTGGCATAAGATATACACCCAACAGCACCAATAAAATGCCATGGGATCCAGGTGAAGGGGAACATTTGTTTAAAAGAAATGTCAACATTCACAAGTGTACAAATGCTTATTAGCTTTATGAGTTTGAAGGTTTCGCTACTGGAACTATCAAGGGGTTATTTAACGTGATTTTAAGTAACAGGAAAACAAGCATCTCTAGTTTTTATTTCCTCAGTCACTGTTTCCACAGAGGTTTGCTGAGAATGACTATGGCCATGCACGGTGTTTTATTCAGGACTCGCCATGGCCCCGCGCAGCTGGCTTGTGACCCCTGTTGCATGCAGGTTCAAGTAACTTGCCCAAGACTGTGCAGCTTTCCGGCAAGAAAGGATTCTTTTCCAGGGTTTCTGATTTCAAGTTCATTGCTGTGTACGATCTGAGGAAGCGAACAAGTGCACAGTGAATGCCCACCTGACAATCAGTTTTCGGGGGTATATTAAGAAAGGGGTCCATGACTCAAGCATCTCTGGCAGGGAGCCGCAGGTGCTGATGAGCTCTGTGATCTGGAAGATAAATGGTTTAAAAGCTAAACTGGCTCTGGCCAGCACCTGAATTTTCTTTTCTTTTTTTTTTTAAAGTAGATCCACTTTCCTCTTTATTTTGTTTGAATCAGTGTTCAATGGAACAGGCCTGTGGGATTTGGCGGCCTAGTTTCATCTGATGGAGGTGACAAAAGAGTGAAGGTGAATGTGGGCTGCAGGGTGGTTTGGGATGAAGTCTTTGCTGGTCCCCCAGAGCTGGACAAGGACCAGCCTGGAGGTGACGAGGCAGGAGGAGCTTGGAGCAGTGGTCTGTGAGGTCCGTTCTGGGACATCGGGAGCCGCATGGGGATGGGGAGCAGGGGCCGGCTGACAGGATTCCTAAAACACCAAGAGTCATTGCAGGGAAGAGACAGAAGTCCACGGCGCCGACGCGGCTCTGAGTCCCACACGAGCTGAGTGGAGACAAGTGGGCGTTCTGGGAATTTGGATATGGTTTAAAGGCCTCCTTTCAAAATGGTTTCCTGGCTTATATGCCTCCTGGCTCCAAGAGTTAGAAGGCAAGTCTAAATGTGGGTAAAAATGCACACAACGGGATGCTCTTTCTGAGATAATCTGGAGAGATCGGGTTTGCAAAGGAGTCTTCAGGGCACTGTGGCTCGTCAAACCAGCCCAATGCGAGAAGTCAAAGGGTTTCCATCATGCCCTTCATCAGTTTTTTAAAGACCTGGTATTTCTGTTGGCCAATCCTTATCGAATCCAATATTCATTTTGCCCTTGCCATGGGGGCAAGTGTTCTCACATCAACCACAGCATGAGGGGCAAGGAGTGCATTTGGGATGCCGTTTCTGAATCATCGGAGTCTCCCAGCAGCTCTGCCAGGGGACAGGGGATGGAATCAGGAGAGAAGCTGATTGCATGACTTTATTCCCTACCCTGGGAAAACCCGAGTCTAGAATCCTGGATTTCGTTTGTGACCTGCTTCTTCTCCCTCTTGCTTCCTCAGAAGGTGCTGTGGGCACGTCTCCATCACCGCAGGCTGGCTTGAGATCAAGCCTGGAGTCAGGAAGCCCCTCCTTTCTGAGTCACGGAGGCCTTTCCTTGGAGCCCCCTCCCCCTTGACAAATAAAACCAGGGCATGGAGATCATTACGCCGCACATTATTAGGCAAAATTGGATTAATTAACCTCGTCTGGCCTCTCAGCTTGGGAGACAGAAAAAAATGAGGCCGAGTTCAAATGCAGCATTTTGAAAATGTCAGCCATGACTTGGTGATAAATATTTATAAATATATATGCTACATATCAACAGGGTGGCCAGTGTATTTTTACATGTAAGTACACAAAGGCACTCTGTTGTTAATACACATTCAAAGCAGCAGCCTTGAAAGGGCCATTATGGCTTGTACTATGAATGTTTATTAAGAATAATATGCAAAACGGGGCTCCATCTGAATGGGCCCATTGATGGGGTATCAGAGCAGCCAGGCTGGGATGGCGGATCGTCAGGAATGATAATAATGTTCCTGACAGGACTCACCCGGCCGGAGAGAGTGGTGTGATGTGTCACTGGCCCCGGTCATTTCTGGTTGTGCGTGTTTGTTCTGGAAACATTGACTTAAGGCTTGAGCTTGCCCTAAACTATAGTGCGTAGGTCCAGAGTCATGGAGCCAAATAAAGGATTTTCCCCCTCGAATTGAGCTCCAAGTAGTAATTGGAATTTTAGATGTGCACCCCAACTAAATCCTTTCCTCCTCCCCACCCTCTGAATAGGAAACATTTCCCGGGGATTTTCTTACATCTGCCGCTTCCCAGCCTCTCCCTTGCTTTGCTTAGTAGAGACTCTCCTGGCTTAATTTCCTCTGGGCATCCCAGGATCTCTTCCTTGTTTTAGGAGACTTTCATTCATTTATTTAACCAATATTTATTGAGTACCTACTATGTGCCAGACATGGATTTAATGCTGGGGCCACAGTGACAGGCAAGATAGACATGGTTCCTACTCCTGGGAAGAGGCATAAAAAACAAGTTGACAAAGAACAAGGATGACTTCAGGAGGGACGTGTCATCAAAAGTCAAGGGGGTCCCATTAGGCAAGGTTTTGGTTGGGAGTGGAGGGGTGGTGTTTTAGAATGGGAAGTCCAGGAAGCATCTTCAGGAATGACGGGTGGGTTGAGAGTGATCCGCACGAAGGAGCCAGCCTTCCACAGCCATGTGAACATCTGAGGCTGGAAGGATGTTCCAAGCAGAAGGAACAGCAAGGACAGAAGCCCAATGAGGCATGAACTTGACATGCTCAAGGATCAGAGAGGCAGAAAGATCAGTGTGGTGGAAGCCAGAGGGCCAGGGGCAGGTGGCCAAAGCTCCAGAGGACTACCATCTGCCCTGGATGGTAGTCTTGGGAAACTGAAAATGACTCCTGGAATGCTGGCTTCTCTCAATCTAGACTTAGCCATGCTCAGAACATTCGGGAAAGCCAGGAGATATTTTTCAGGTTGTGGATTCAAAATCTCCCTCGTTCATCGTTTCACTTAGAAACATCCTGGGAAACAGCCATAGTCCATGGGTTTGGAGTATTTTCCCCTACTCTGGGTTTGAGTTTAACTCTGTCCACCATAACATTTTCCATCACAGAGCTTGATAGAACCTTCTTTTTCGATCCCTTTTTCGAGCCTCCAAGGTGACTTATTTCCCTTCAGGTGCTCCTCGGCTCACTTATCACTCAGCCTGGTTAAAGATAAAATTTAAAGAATCAACTTTATTTATTGTTCCAAGCATAGTTGACATCACGATCAATATATCTGGACAGAAGCTATTAACATTTTAATGAGTTACTCAGTAATATTCCAAAGATGTGTCAACGAGTCATGGCCCCTTTGATTAAGGATGTACTTCGGAAACTACTGTAAATATATCTAAGAAAGGCCCAGAATGAGGAGCTGTCACCCATCAATCCTGGGAAGAAGAGTGAGGATTCATGAATAAAGAAACTCACAAGGTGACTGTCCCTGGGCTGTACAGTTTACTCTAAGAGAAATAACCTTTGAAAATGCCATTGGTCTCCACTAAATGACAAACAAAGAGGTCTACCTCTGTCAGTTGTCAGGTGTGTGT
>CM052898.1:185556109-185583558 GCA_028534135.1 Potos flavus | reverse complement strand
TTTGTTCCTGGGCTTGGGGGGAGGGGTGGGAGACTGGGGAGGATGGTAGGGCATTACCGATATTCATCACCTTGTAAAGGTTCTAGTGATGAGCCATTGACTCATGAACCAGAGCACTGGAGATTGTGGGCTTCAGCAGCTTGAATCTATGTCAGGGAATAGAAGTTGGTTAAGTAGGGGTGAGGTAAGGTTGAGGGTGAGCCAAGGAAACCATCCAAAAATGTTAATGCAGTTCTGGGCTGGAAGGAGGATGTGGGGGTCGGATGGGGGACTGAAGTAAATTAACCAACGTGCTGTGTTCTCACAACATGAAGTCTGAGAATGCCAAGGAAATTTAAGTCGGAAGAGATCCAGCATTTTCCATTCACTCTGCCATTTTGCTTTTATTTTTCTTTACTGAAAATAGGCAGACTTTGAAGTCTGAAAGACCTGAATTGAATCTGGCACACCTATTTACTAGCTGTGGATTTACTTCTTTGGATCTCACAGGTTCAGCATTTGTCAAGTGTGACCAATAATACTGTCTCTACCCTACAGAGTTATAATGAAAATCAAGCAAGATAATGCATATATATATATATATATATATACGCATATATATATATATATGTGTATATATATATATATATATATGGCACTAACTTTAGTCTGGTGCGCGGTGAATAAATGTTGTCTAGATGGCAATCGTATTGTTGCTCACAATGGTGACATTAGGCTGTTCTTATTTCTTAGCTGATAGGAAAGGAAAACATGAGGGGCACCTATAATACTCTCTACACTCTCTTTCAAATAGCTAGAGAAAAATAGTTCTGGCAGGCAACTTAACCATTGCTCTTATTTTCCCTGAGATGATAGGTCATTGGTACTCTTCTCCTTTATTCCAAAATTTGACAATATTTTACTGAGTGTCTACAATAGACTTCTGGTTTTGGCAACATAGTGGACCAAGCAGATATGGCTCTAGATGGAAAATGTCGTAAAATCTGGACAATTGGAGCAGTTAAAAAGCCATAGCTGAAAAGAAAGGGAAAATCCCAGTGCTAGAAACTCGAAGGGAATTGGAAGTCAGAGGGAAAGGGAAAAATCTGCCACTAAGGGCGGAGCTACTGGGATGGAGTCTCACTTGAGTTAGATGTTAGCACTCAGTTTTAACACTCCCCGAGGTGCCTCCCCCACTGCTGGCCACGTGGGTGGAGCACAAGGCCCAGGCCTGGCCAATCAGGATGTCCTGTCTCCTGGCCCCTGATCGGTTCAGGGATGGCCAGGTGACTGAAGCTGCCATCTTCTACCTCCCTTGGAAATTTTGTTCTGCAAAGAATGTGGGAGATGATCTCTTTCTTCCGGGCTTGCTGTGCCGGGAGGGTGGGCACTGGAGCTGCGGGAGGGCTCCTTGGGCTCGTCCGTTTCCCACAGCTGACTTCTCCCTTGGGATGTCCCACAGTTGCCTCCTGCTCCACTCACTCCTGTCTCAGCTCAGCAGCGCCTAAGTCTATCCTCTCTCACCGTTTGGGAGTGGAGTCTGGGCTCAGAGCACAGGGCAATGAATCCATCCACTTTTAGGTACTCTTCCTAGAACTTGGGACCCCTTAACTCAAGATTAAGGAGGAGGAGGAGATTAATGAGGATTAAATAACTGAACTTTCTCATATATCTTGCTTCCTAGCCACTTCCCCTCTCTCCACTGCCTTGCGAGCATCATGGGCTTGAGGCTGTGTGGACCCACAGAGCCCTGTTCTTCCAAGGTCCCATACTTGGGGGATCAGAATCATTACCTGAGCAGAAGGCAGATGCCCAACAGACTGAGCCATCCAGCTGTCTCCTTAATCATATTTGGATAAAAGCCCCCACATTTTCATTTAGTACTGTGCCTTGCAAACTATGTTTGACACTAAAGTGCCTTGCAACTTTCCCCTTCGTATTTTCTCCTGTTCGTAGAGAGAAATGCAGCCAAATGGGTTTCAGTTGGTTTTCTTCTTTCTTTGACTTGCCTAAGCCCTTCAGCAGAGGTGCTCTCAAGCCAAAAGGGAGCGGAGGAGGGGAGGGAAAGGAAGCAAGAACCGTGAGTTAATCCCAGACTGGTTAAGTCTTCTTTGGAATAGTCAGGGGTGGGCGGTCGGTGGCGGTCCTTCATCTGACATGCGGGTGTGAGTGATGAGCTTCTTTGGGGCGAGTTAGGGCAGGAGCCTCTGGGGCAGCAGTGAGGCAAAGCAGGGGTCCCCGCAGGACCTGTGATTTAGCTCCTCAGCAAATGCCATCAACCCAGAGCCTGACCGGGAAATCATGCCACCTTAGCGGATAAGACTCGGTACTCGAGGCTCACCCTGGAAATGGCAGACTGACTGCAAAAAATAGCTATCGGCCGATAGCTTGTTTCTACAAATTGCAATTAAGCAGCTACTGGCACTTCCAAATAAACACGGTACCAAATTCCATCTCTGTGCAGCTTTATTTAATGCCTTGTGACATCTGACATGCCACATCACTCTTCTAGCCCTGAAACGAGAAACTCCATGTCATTCAACCCCTAACGCAGATGTGGAAGTCGGAGTGTGGCTTCCCAAGGAGGCTGTTGTTATGGTCCCATTTTTCTAAGGGGACATCAGGGACACAGGCTGGGTGGGAACGCCCGAAGAATATGTGTTCTTCCCTAAAACCCCAATTCTGAGTTATTGATGTTTGTCCTAGAGAGGAGAGACCTGAATGTTCTGGAATTGTGCCCCCTCCCCCCAGCAAATTATGCTTATCAAGACTTTTCTGTGTAGGACTCACTGAAGACGAAGATTTAGCAGCTGGGCCCCTACTCCAGATGTTATTCTCCTTAAAAAAATTTTTTTTATCAGAATCCAGGACTGTGTCCTGTGTGTTTGGGAAGGGATTTTCTTGAGACATAAGTACAACTTACAAAAGATATCCACGGGAAATCAGAAGTTTAAAATCATGGCCTCTTTTTAGGTTGCAAGTAATGAGTGTATGTGTTTACTGAGGTAAAATGCACGTAACATAAAATTAACCATTTTAGAATGAAAAATTCCACGGCCTTCACAATGTTGGGCAACCACTTTCTAGTTCCAAAACCCTTTCATCGCCCCCAAAGGAAACCCGTAGGCAGTTGTTCCTCATTCCTCTCTCCCTGCAGCCCCGGGCAAGCACCAGTCTGCTTTCTGTCCCTATGGACTTGCCTATTTGGGATGTTTCGTACAAACACAATCACACAAGACGTAGTCTTGTGTGACTGGCTTCTTTCACTCGGCATCATATCTTCAAGGTTCATCCATATCATAGCATTTCGTTCTACGATAACGCAGAATTTCGTTCCTTTTCATGGCCGAATAATATTCCAGGCTATGTCCATGGTGTGCACGAGGTTTCCTTTTCTAAGAAGTGTTTCAAATCTCTCGCGTTGGTCTTCTGTGACCAGGGGGTCTTGTTGCCACTATGTCTTCCGCCCGGTTTTATGCACACACAGGACGGTGTCTCCCTGGTCGGGAAGTGATTAAGGGACACCGTAACACCCTGAACTGCAGTGGGGCAAATCACGAATGCCCAGAAGCTTCTGCAGCAGCACACGAGGAGTGTTAGGAGCAGAGTGAGATTGTGTTGTTGGTGAGGCTTGTGACACAGGCATCTTGAGCTTGTGGGTTATCGTTACTAAGAATGAAGTTTTGACCCCACAGAGTTAAGCAAACACTAAGTAGAGAAATAAATTTGGGACTGGGGTTCTGGGAGGTCAGGGGAAAGGTAATTCAGTTAGTGTTCTTGGAGTGTGCTCCTAAAATCAACTATTTGGGGAACTCTCTTGCTGGTGTGGAATTACGTAAATAAACGGAGTCTCTCGTTGGGAAGGAGGGTCCCTCACCTCGGACTAGCTGTAAGGCTGTTATTATTTCATTTCATTTTGATGATGAAGGACCTGACTCAACTTTTCAATGTCCTGCTCAAAATTTCCTTACGCCCCTACCCCTTCCCGTGACGGTCACCCCCATTGTCCCTAGCTGACGGCGTTTCCTGTACTCTGTAAATGCTATCAGATAACAGCCAAGCATGGAACCGCTTTCCATTGATAAAGTCTGAAAGCTGAGCCCCCTCTATCCTCCCAGGTTGGAGGAAATGGTCACTAAGGTCTGTTTAGTGTTTTTCTTTTTTCGACCAAGAAGCACAAATGTGCGTTTGAGATGAAGACATACAATTCTTGAGTGAAATGGGGTTTTATAAATGGGGGTGTTTGTTTATGGGTTTGAAACATTGAAAATCAATACTGTACCAACTCCCAGGGGGAAAATGAGTTGTTTTTTCCCCCTAATGAAGTGTTTGAGACGGTCGTTGCAGAAACTAATGATGGGGGTTTATTTTTAATGGTTCCTACTGGGCATGTCAGGAGCTAACTCCCTCATGCACTCTCCTGGTTTCTCTCGTTTTCTCTCTCTCCCTCTCACACACACACACACACACACACACACACACGCATAATTTAAAATCTTTATTGCATCTTTGCTTTGTGAGCAGGACTCTGAGACTATTAAAAGTAAATAAATAAATATGATTCGTGCTTGCCTTCTGCCCGTGTTTGTCCCGCATCTAGCCCAGGTCCCGGCACACAGTAGGTGCTTCGTAAATGCTGACGATAGGCAGTGATAAATGTATCACCTGCGTGGCTGTCTCAGTATTTCCTGGTTCTGGCAGTTCTGTAAGCCTTCCATGTCTGCTGGCACGTGGAGAAGTGGACATTCTCAGCCTGGCCAGCAGCGGTGCCTGCCAGACAGGGAAGTGAAGCGACGTGCTGATGGAATTCAGTCTGGCCCAGCAGCCCAGCCGGGGAGTAAGGAGCCCCGTGTTCCCTCTGGAACCTCTCACGGGCCCTCCTCTTATAAAGACAGCAGTGAGCACAGCCAGGGTGGCCCGGTAACGAGGCCCATTCTTTGCAACACCAAAGTCAAAACGGGGAAAAGAAAATGCAGCTAGTCCCAGGGTGACAAACGGTGATCCTGATGGCAATGTCATGGATGGCTTTGCCAGAGCCAGAAAAGCCTGATTCTCAAATTCACGGGAAGAAGAAGCCCTCGTCCACTTTTACCTATTTTGCCCCAGATCAGAGCCTAGCCCAGCTTCTGGAATTTTTGGAAGCCCCGAGGTCAGAGGCTGGATGGCCAGCTGTGAGCACAAAGGGACAATTCCCTGCTTCTCGGGACTGGGCGTCAAGGGGGCGGGGATGCTCTTAGTCGAGCCAAGGTGTGTTTCGGACGAGACACCGATAACACGCAGCTGTGGCATCACAGCCAAAGAGGACTTTTTCAACGAATTGACTATGTTTACTCGGTTTTGGCTAAACTTTTAAAAGAACATTTATTTATTACATGCATGAGGTCACCCTGAATTAGACCAAACAATTGCAGTTGGGTTCGAAGTCGCTTGTCTTTACTAAAGTAGAACATGAGTGTGTCTGTGGAGTCCACCAGGCATCTGAGTCTAGATGGAAGTTTTAGAACAGTTTCTGGTGTGCGGCTCAAGAGGAGAACGATTTTTAGTTCACTGGTGGTCAACCCAGGATCATAAGAAAAAAAAAATGGAGGTTTTTAATAGATAATAATAATAATAGATAATAATAATAATAGGACAAGAAAAGGTTTATCATGTCATTTGTTTCTCTGATTTGGAGGAAAGTTATGAAATAGAAATGACACCCATACTAGGGCTCTCCAGGAAAAGAGAACCAACAAGATATACACACAGAGACGGGATAAATCTAGGATATGTATATAACGAATAGGACATATGTATATAAAGAAAGAGAGGGAGAGAGAGGAGAGAGATTTAAGGAATCAGAAGCAGATTTAAACGTCTCATGACAAAATAATGGTTTAGGGTTATTAGTTTTTAATTTCTTATTTATTAAGAAATTTTATTTTCTTTTATATAAGAAAATTTTATTTTATTATTCATTTATTTAGAGTTTTGTGTTCATCATTAGTATTTCTCAGCTGGCAAACCGCTAGTTCAGGGTGCTGGTCATGCAGCCACCGTATCCTGAACAGGCCTGTCCTTCCTCCCAGGTCCCTGGCGGCCCATCTGCCTCTGGGGGACACAGCCACACAGCACTGTCCTTCCTTCCCTGCAGTCTGGGCCGCCATTCAGGAAATAAGTGGGAAGGGGGGCGCAGACAGCAGGCTGTCCACTGAGAGTGGACAGGCATCCTCCACCTGTACCCCCTTGCCGTGAGATGTGGCCACAGGACTGCATTTCTGCTAATGGAATGTGAGTGGGGACATCAGCATGAGTGTCTGGGACCAGCATCTCGCATTGTCCGTACTCTTTCCCCTCCTGGCTGGAGCCCAGCCTTGGTGGCAACTCAGCTGCAGGCACGCGGACCATGAGAAGGCCAGTGGGGATGGGGGAACAACACAAGGGTAGGAACCCGGGTTTCTGTGTGCCCGTGTGGAGCTGAGCTGCTCCGGCCACCTGGAACTCTTCATAAGAGAGAAATAAGCTTCTGTAGTCTAAAGCCACGAGAACTTAGCTGTGCCCCAACTAATAGAGAAGACACCCGCTGTGACATTGGAGCCATATAGGTCTGAGAAAGAGCACACATGCCTGACCTATGGAGTTTAAAAGGTTGGGTATCCGATTTTCTCAGCCTGAGATGCTTGTAGAAGGACAGAGAGTACCTGGTGCAGGCCAGGCAGGCAACCGTGGACGTCCCAGGGTGCCAGAAGGAGCTCCACGGCAGATCTGGCTGCACAGGGGCCCAGGATGCTGGCCAAAGGTTGTGCAGACGGAGCTCGCAAGCCAGGTAGCCAAGGGTTGGGCTGGCAGGTTGGGTCTGTTACCATGAACCCAAGCCTCAGGGCGAAACAGGAAGAGGCTGCTAAGACCAAGTCCTCAGGTCATTTGCAGAGCGGTGTCCGGCCCAGGCCCAGGGAGCCCATACAGCAAAGAGACCCAACAGAGGAGATGTTGTCGACGCCCTTCTGGGAGAAAGCAGGGCAGGGCAAGAGCATTTGCTGGACATGCATCAGAGAGCAGGCACCACGTGGCTACGATCTCGTTTAATCTCCAGTAGCCCTTGAAGTGGGTGTTATTATGTCCACCTTGTAGATGAGTAAACTGAGGCTCCCTTGGCCAAGGCCACCCAGTGTGTGATGGTTAGTTTTATGTGTCAACTTGCCTGGACCATGGGGTGCCCAGATACTTGGTCAAACGTTCTGGATATTTCTGTGTAGGTGTTTTAGGATGAGATTATTTTATTTTATTTTTTTTTAAGATTTATTTATTTGAGAGAGAGAGCATGCATGGGCACCAGCAGCATAAGCCGGGAGGGGGCAGAGGGAGAGGGAGAGAGAATCTCAAGCAGACTCCCTGCTGAGCCTGACATGGGACTCGATCCCATGACCCTGAGACCATAAGATGAGCCAAAACCAAGAGTCAATGCTTAACTGACTGAGCTACCCAGGCACCCCTGAGATGAACATTTTAATAGGTAAACTGAGTTAAGCAGATTGCCCTCCCTAGGATGGTGGGCCTAATCCAATCAGTTGAAGGCCTGAGTAGAACAAAATGTTGACTCTCTCATGTATAAGAGGAAACTCCTGCACAACTGCCTTGAGCTGGGTCTTTTCCTGCCTTTGGACTTGAACTGAAACACAGGTTCTTCTTGGGTCTCGAGCCTACCAGCTTTTGGACTGGAACTATACCATCGGCTCTCCTGGATCTCCAGTTTGCCAAATGTAGATCATGGACGTTCTCAGCCTCCATAACTGCATGAGCCAACTTCTTATAATAAATCCTGCCCTTTTTCTTTCTACACACACACACACACACACGCACACACACACATGCACACACACTCTGTCGGTTCTGTTACTCCAGAGAACCCAGAGCCCTGGCTAATACATACAGGTAGTTGGGAAGCTGCAACTCTGTTGGCTTGGGTCCCATCTGGAAATGCTTTCCACTGTACCACAGGGCCTCAGCATATGCCAGAAGACTGGAGATAGTTTTTCAGCTAGAACAGTGCAGGCTGGCTTGCTCTGGGTTGTTGAAGGACCCTCACGGGTCCTCAGCCAAGGCTCTGTCACTCTCCACATCTCTGGCAGGACTATCTTCTCCAGATGGCCTGGAATGCTGAGGGAGGCAGAAGCGTACCCCCCAGGAAAAGGACCCAAGTTGTCGGCCTTCTCGTGGACACTGCTGCCCATCTACAACGGGTGGAAAGGGCTTTGGTGATAGGAATCTGGATTATGCCCAGGTTTTAGATCCTTTCTCCTCCCAGCCACAGGCTCAGAAGCTTCCAGCAAGATATTGCATGTCCTGGAAACAGGAGGAAAAGTTAATATCTCACATCCTATAATACCCTGCACTAGAGCAGCCTTAACTCAAGAAAAGGGAGTTGGTCCATTCACTCAACAAAGACGCTGAGTGCCTCCCATGGGGCAGGTATTAGGTGTTCTGTGGGAATAAGGCAGTGATGGGACCCAGAGAGGCATCAGAGAACTTGGCCACAGACGATGGGGATTCTGTATCAACTTACTGAAGTGGTAGAGGAGGCTGGGCCTCTGAGGGACACCTAGAGAACTCTTTTGTCCTTACATATTATACCCACTAACTTGATGTTTGGCTATTAGAGATGAATTCCTTTGGATATGAAAGACTTTTTTTTTTTAAAGATTTTATTAATTTATTTGACAGAGAGAGAGATCACAAGTAGGCAGAGAGGCAGGCAGAGAGAGAGGGGGAAGCAGGCTGCTCGCTGAGCAGAGAGCCCGATGAGGGGCTCGATCCCAGGACCCTGAGATCATGACCTGAGCTGAAGGCAGAGGCTTAACCCACTGAGCCACCCAGGCGCCCCTGGATATGAAAGACTTTTAAAGATGTTGAGCGTCTCAGAAAAGTCCTGATGTCATCAGGGAAAGGTAACACCATGAGCCATTGCTGCTTGAGAGTCAGGGTTAGTAAATATCTGAGCCAGAGTATACAGGATGTGCGCTAAAATGAAAGGACATCGGGAGGGGCCAGAGCCCAAGGAAGAACGGAGGTGCTCAGAACAGGGCTGTTGGTGGTGTGGTCTGCACGGCACTGATCCTCTCTGGCCCTTCCTTTGGGGAAGTAGCCCAACCACGCTTGGCGACACCTCCCTTTTCCTCCCTGTTGTCACATCTATACTTCTGCTCAGGTTTCCAGTCTTGGGGGAGAGTATTCCATTTGCTGCTGAAGAGTAAACCTGAGTGGCTTGTGCCAATTAAGTCTGGTCCATTTTCCTTGCAAAGGACCGAGTTAAGGATGAGCTTGGGACTCAGGTCTGGCCAATGAGATACTGGAGAGTGGGGCAGGGGCATTTCCCAGGGACTGTGGGAAAGTTGCCTTGCTTTTGAAGAGAGATGGGGAGAAGACCACGCCTCCTCTCCCACTGGGCATTGATGCGGCTGGGTGAGAAGCACAGCAGGAGAGAAAGACTCCAGAGCCTGTCGCTGTGACTCCGCTGGGACAGAGAACCCTGGAGCCACCTCCCCGGCACCTTGGTTACGTAGAGAATGCATCTCTTCATTGTAGAACTTGGTGAGCATCCACCCACTTACCAAACAACTGTTTTTGGAGCACCTGCTATGTGCCCAGAATTGCATACACTCTGGCAGTAGAAAAAGAATATTAGACAATAAACATGATAAATAAGAAACGGGAATACGAGATGAGTATAAATAGGGTGGTCAGGGGAAGCCTTATGGAGAACTTGACTTTCAAATCCAAAGAGCATAATGAATTCCCTCCGTGAAGGCTAAGGACATAAGACTATCTAAAATGAATGATCTGGGCTCTTTCTAGCAAAGGTTCCTTCTAAATACGTGGTTCTCAGCTGTGGGTGATTGGCCTCCCCCTCCCAGGGACATCTGGCAACGTCCCCAGACATTTGTGATCACCGGGACTGAAGGAGATACTGCTGGCATCTAGAGGGTGGAGGCCAGGGACGCAGCTAAATACCCTACAAGGCACGGGGCAAAACCACCGGCGCCCAAGTGTGAATAGTGCCGAGGTCGGGAGCCCCAGTCTAGACAGGCAGACCAGCTTCTGCCGCAAACACTGGGAAACCAAGGTGCATCCATCTGTCCCTTCCCCGGCAGCTCAGGCTGAAGGGCGGACCACACAGAGCTCAGCAGAAGCAGGTGGGAACGCCTGGTGCGCTCGGATCCTGCAGCCGGGCACATTTCGCTGACATGGGGTAAGAAAGAGGAAGATGATGATTTGCACTAACTGGTGCAACCTACTGCCAAATCACAAGGGAAGGAGAACGAAACCCATCCCGAGAAGCTGTTTATGGAGCAGGAAGGGTTTAGTGACTTTACTGCTCAGATTACCATGCGGATATCAGTTTCATCATCACCGACCTCCAATTTCCTGTTTTGCTTATCTTAGAATTACTTTTTTTTATGTTTGCACAGCCCATATGGCTTTGGCTTCAAGTTGATTAGATATGGAACTGGTATATAATGGATTAGAATGCAGGATTTGTTTGCTTTGTAATATTTTAAGAAAGAAATGAAAGAAGCTGCAATGATGGAGAGAGATATTATATATTTACAGTCTTATTCTTTTTTCATTACCGGAAAAGACAACTATTTAGGAATGTGGATTATGGCTCTTGGTCACTTTTTGATTTGTGTTTCACTTTAGGGTTTTCCTGAGTTACAAATCCCTACAGATTTGTGGGACTTAAGAGGTACACTTGTGCATTTATTTTTTTTTTTTCTTTTAGCCTCTTTCCTTTTTTTTTTTTTCCCCTCCCCTTGGAGTTGGTTTTCTTTCCCCTTGGTGTCTCTTTCCTTCTAAGCCAATCTGTTCGCTACTTTTTCCTGAGTTGCCTGTACACTTGGAAACATTGTTCGAATTAGTCCTGTGAAACTGATGGCTTATTGTCCTGATTGTTAAACACTGATTCACTGTCCATTGACACTCAGCCTCTGGACATTCTATTTCACCCCATTTTTGGTAAATATATTTTTTCTTGATCATTTCAAAGTAGCACGCAAAGCCACATCCTGCCTTTTGTTAGACGCCTGCAACAGCCTCAGATGCCATGCGTGGCTCTGCGGGAAAGCAGAGGAAGGCTGCACGTGCTTGTCCTGTGGCAAGGAGACCATCAAGGCAGGTCTACACACACCCCAGTGACTGAGAAGATGGCCTGCTTTTGGGATCAGGACTGAGAGCTTAGACTTCTGGGACTTTCTGGGTCTCAAGGTTAGAGCTCTTTTGTGAATTTCAACATAATTAACTTTAGGAATCCCTTGTCATTGCTAGAAACAGTATGTGTAGCCATGGGCCGAGAACTTGGGATCTAGGATTTTTTTTTTGTCTGATTGCCCTGGGTCCCCACTTTCAGCAATATAACCACACCAATGTTTGTGGGACTTGGTAGGCAGTTGTTGTGGGTTGTGTTTCCCCAAAAGCTATGTTCAAGTCCTAACCCTTAGTACCTGTGAATGTGACTGTATTTGGAAATAGGTCTTTTCAGATGCAATTAAGATTAGCTACAAGAAGAGGAGACTGGACACAGAGAGCACCACATGAGGCACAGACACAGAGGGAAGACGGATGGTCTTGTCACAACAGAGGTAGATGGGAGTTATCCAGCTACAAGCCAAGGAACCCTGAGGGTTGCCAGCACCCGCCAGAAATTAGGAGAGAGGCATGGAGCAGACTCTGAGTCCCCAAGAGGAAGTCCATCCTGTCACACCTTGATCTTGGACTTCTGGCCTCCAGAACTATGAGAGAATACATTATTGTATTAAACCCTTTCATTGGTGGCACTTTGGTATGGCAGCATTAGGAAACTAATACAGGAGCTCGTTAAGAGCAACAAAGGATTCTCTCACTTCCAATTTCTAGGAGAAACTGAAAGCCAAACATATTTACCCCAGAATGACGAAATTGAAGCTATTTTTAAAACTGTGGGAAAATTTATCAGCACTGGCCAATGGGTCCCATGAATTGGTCAATAAAGACAGTAGAGGGTAGAATACAGGTATTTGTGTTTTTAATCAAAACAAAGAACTAAGGAAGGCCCAGATACAACTTTTACTCTTGTTTTGATCCCTGATGTTTACTAGTTTAGCCGGAGAACTGGTCAACCTGGATAGGGGCAGGCAGATGAACTTTGAATTCTTATTTTACCACTGCCATTGAAACCAATTGTTTTTTCACTCTTTCATTGGAAAAGCCCTCTTAAGTAGCACCCTTGCTCTTGCTTCTCACAGTTCAGCTTTGATGCAGAAACTGAGAGTAAATTAGTTGATAACAAATAACCTGTACTCAGTCCCCATTGCAGCCCCATCGGGGTGGAGAGAGCACATCCAACTATCTTTTGTGTTAACCACAGGAATACGCTGACTGCGGGACATAGCTACCCCTAGAAATAGTTCTATCTTCAGTCCTCAGTATGTTGAGACCCCCCCCCCCTTATGCATAAAAGGCAGAAAGAAACAAAATAGCATTCCTGCCTCAGGCATGAGCCTAGGACTGTGGAGCATTGCTAAATTGCATGTCAGTGCCTTATATCTCAACACCCAGGGTCCACTTTGATGGCAGTGGGCGGCCCTAGAGCAATATTGATTCATCAGGAGCCACTGTATCAATGGGCTCCTTAGCCTAGTCAGTTAGACTGTAGCAATGAGATATGTGGACACCAGCAGACTGTATGGGCCACTTTGAGCTACTTGGGTGCGTTTTTCAGCACTTCTAAAACCCTGTCACCAAAATGCTGGTACACTTCAGACAGATGACAAGTGTCTAGTAGGCACCTGAGAAATGTGCTAACTCTGGCATCAAGGGGGCATCCTTAGGGATTTTCTCCAGTGTCGTGGAAGAGAAATACTTTAGGTGGGCTCCCACCGTAAGTATGTGTTTCTTGGAGTTGTTGGATGGGAAAGAATCCAGTAGAGGAGAAGAGTGAGTGGTCTATGTGGGGGGCAGAGGAGAGGGAGAGGTGATAGATATGATATGATAAAAAACAAATGCTTCACAATTCCAGTTAGCTCATGCAAGCAGCCGGTCAGGCCTACGTGATAATAGAGGACAGAGGTACCTGCATTAATCAATCCTGTGGTTTGGCAAATAAATATGAGTGGCAACCAAGGACCACCACACATTAAAAGGAAAAATGACCCCGATTCAGAGGACTAAGATGGTTAACAGAATAATCGAAGCCAAAGAAAGCATAACCTAGGCACCAGATAAGAACTCAAAACAAAATTCTTACCCAAAACTCTAATAAGAAACTTGGAAAAATTTTAGAAGATATTTTATCTATAAGATGATAATGGTTGCTCTGAAAAAGGAGCAGTTAGAGAATATGGAAGAATTTTTTAATAGTAAAAATATTATTATTGAAATGAAATCTCTAATAAAAGAATTGGAAAAAAAAATTAAAGGCAATCTTGCAGAATAAGAAAAAAAAAAAAGGAAAATCAGGGAGAAAATGTAAGTGACAGGGAGATTAACTCAGTAGTTCCAGTATTTCATCAGGTGGCATTTCAAAAATACAGAAAAAGAAAGGTTAAAGGAGTAAATATTCACAAGGAAGTAATCGAATGGAATTGCCAGAGCTTAAAAAAAAAAAAAAAAAATCTACCAGAGCTGAAGAGAAACATGAGCTCAGCTAGAAAGTGCTCAAATGTTGGGCACATCGAAAGGGTCAAGTCTCACACCTAGACTCATCCTTGAGAAATTTCCAAACAACCCAACATAAAGAGAAGACGCTAGAAACTCACAGAGAGCAGCTATGTACAAAGAGACTAGAATCAGATTTGCACTGGATTTCTCATCAGCAACACCAGGTGTTAGAATACAGTGGGGATAATGCCTTCACAGTGCTGAAGGAAAGTGATTGTAAACAGAATTTTAACCTGTCAATCAAACGAGAAGGCAAAATAAAGACATTTCATATGTGAAAAGACTCAGAAAGTTTTACCTTCGGCATAATGTGCTGAAAAAATTACTTAAGGATATGCTCCAGTAAAATAATGACAGTAATCACTAGCACGTATTGAGGGCTTACTAAATGCCAGGCACTCTTTTAAACACTTAACATGTGTAATTTCACCTTACAACGACCCTGAGTTTGGTTACCAGATATGTCATCATAATCCCCATTCTATGTACAAAGAAACAGGCAGAGAAAGATTTGGTAACTTGTCCAGGGTCATTCAGCTACTATGTGGAGGCCGCGGGAGGTGCACTGGGAGTTGGCTCCAGCCTGGCACTTACCCACCATGATGCGCTGACTCTTGGAGCTAGATAAAATCCAAGGAAGGGAAGGCAAGTCTGCAGACACAAGTGACCCTCACCCAGGAGGAAATGGAGAAGACATGTCAGGATGAGAGTCACTCAGTGGATCTGGGAAGCAAGCATTCCAACCTAGAACCAGAGGAACAGACTGTGGAAGTAGGACTCTACAGTGAAACTAGAATCTCTTAACAAGTACGTGATTGAGAAAGTTGAGTGATCTCACAATGCGATGAAGGAACAGGCTTCTTTTGTGAACAAATGTTTAAAAAGACAGTTAAAAACCCATCAAAACCAAGAACTGTACAAGGATGTCATGGTTCAAATGGGGAGCAAACTGAAGTGGGGGCCTGATTGGAACTACTGATGAGGGGCAAGAAGAAAGAATCCAGTTGACCCTGACACCTGGCTCAGTCTCCCTGGAGGGGCCCAGGTGGGTGGCAAAGGGTGACATTTCCTTCTCCATGGCTGAGTCATATCACGTGGTTCAAAGATCAACATTTGCGTAATCATGGCATTGTAAACACTCTATATTGGGTTTGGGATTTGAGAATCAATTTTTAGACCAACTGTCAGTTATTGATCTAAATGGATCAAAGCTTGACTTGGCTGAAAGAGAGGGAAGAGATGGAATGAAGTAGAGAGACCGCATTTCTTCCCCATAATGATGCCAAGTCCAATATTGTCTAGGTTGATGAATCAAGAGGTTTTAATGTATTGTTGAAAGCAAGGTTTCTCAACATTGGCACTTTTATGATTTGGCTGGGTAGTTCTCTGTTGTGGGGGCTGTCCCATGCACCTCGAGATGTTTGGCAGCATTGCTAGTCTCTACTCATTAGATGTCAGTAACACCTCCGAGTTTTAACACCCAAAACCCATCCCCAGGCATTGCCAAATGCCCCCTCCAACACACCCAGGGGGCTTGTTCCTGTTTGAGAACCGCTGGTTTAGAGTTATAAATATAATCAGTAGAAGAATACTGAGATAAAGTGAGATAAAGTTAACAAAAAACTGGGAGAAGGTGGAGATGTTGCAGGTTATAGATAAGCTAAACCACTCCTCTCTCATAGCTCTGTTTTAAGATTTGGTCCAAAGTTGATAAATCCAGACAAGGCACTAGAATTTCCATGGGACATTTTGAAAATTATGTGTAATAAAGTAAAAACTGAGGCTCCTGGTAGCGAGGCTGTGTGAGGAGACAGAGCGGCAGCAGAAGTCCACGACTAGCAGAACGATGCTATGACTATAAGCAGTAGACGGTCCTAAACTGGGACATGCAAGACCCACCAAGCTCATTCAGGTCTTGACCATGGATATTTTGTTCCGGCAAGTTGCCTAGTTGACAAATCGACTGACTCTCTCAAGACTCCTCCTGCAGTGGGCCTATGGATGGGTCCATGCTAGTTCCTACAATTTTACTACCCCTGACTCCCCCAAGTGTTCTCCACTCCA
Source organism: Potos flavus (assembly GCA_028534135.1). Taxonomy (NCBI): domain Eukaryota; kingdom Metazoa; phylum Chordata; class Mammalia; order Carnivora; family Procyonidae; genus Potos; species Potos flavus. The sequence goes on along the minus strand of CM052898.1, from coordinate 185,567,844 downwards.
AGCTAACACACCTAGCTCTGTTTGCCCACAGGTATGTTCCTGGTGCTCTTGGGCTGGCAAGCTTTAACATCCGACACTTAATTTAAAACCCCAAAGCTGGCCCTGTTGGTTACCTTTGCTCTGGCCTGCCCAAAAGATCTGTCTGCCAATAAGGATATTGGATTTATTCCGAAGCGGTGCGAGGAGGTAAATTTTGACTTGAGAGGATGTTCCTAATTCCTTTATCACTGCCATCTTTTGCCCATTCCAAGCGCAGGCCTGGTGGGCCCAGCTTTAAGAAGCAGTGAAGCCGAGACCCCTCTGTGTTTGGAGAGGGGAGCCTTCTGTTTGTTCCCTGCACTAGGAAGGACTCTTGACATGCTTTGTGTATTTGATCTTTACAATAACAAGTATAGTATTTCTCATTGTGCTGGAGAAGGTGAAGGTGAGAGAGTCTCAGTGACTTGTCCCAGGCCTCCTGCCCAGGAAGTAGCCACTGGGTCTTTGTATGTCTAACATGGGTGCCTCTGTTCTTCTGGGCCAGCCTGGGCCAGGGAGGGCAGGGCGATTGTGACGTGTGGGGGTGAGGTGAGATTCATCCTGCGTGGGTCCAAGGAGGCCTGGGCTGGGAGTGGATGTGCCAAGGGCCACTGGGGGCCACATCCTTGGGATGGGATATTTGCACCTGGCCCTGCACCCCTGTCACTCAGGACCTCATGGCCGCCATCTTGATACCTCCTGGGAACAATGAGCTAAGTTGCCACCAGCAAGGACCTGCTTCCCCATCCTTCCTTCCCACACCCGCTTCCCCTCAGGGTCTTGTTTTCTCAGGTGCCTTTTCTGTGTGGCTGGGGTCACACAGCACTCATGGCCCCCCGGCACACGACCTGCCGCCATTCGTGCCCAGCCTGGCCTGTTCCCACTCGTTACCCACCGTGATTTGGGGCCCGTGAAGTGAGTCAGGAAGTCAGCCCTCCCCAGGCACCTCGAGACAAAAACTCACTTAGACAACCCCATGAATCTGCGTTGGGTTGTGTTTCAGTTGACACTCCAGTGCAGGGGGCGGGGGAACCTACCATCCTCACAGAGCGCCCCAGGGAAGGGCAGCAATGAAGGCCTGGTCTTACTGCTCCCGGCGACGGAGAGGAAGCCTGGCGAGTTGCGGGCCTCCGGGCAGAGTGGGTTGGGAAGGAAGGCGTGTTCTCAATGTTCCAGAACATTCATCCACACGGGCCGTGGCTCAAGGGCCTCCGCGAACAGCCTGAGATACTGATGCAGTTCTCCAGAGGCTGATGTCTTCCGGGACCAAGATGTCAGGTCCCTGATCCTCCTCCCTTGCCCCTTAGCTTCTGCCCTTCTTGGGGAAAAAAAAATTAACCCAGAGCCCAATGCGGTTATTATTCAGATAATTCCCACCAGAACACTCATGTTGCTTTTGCCTCTGCCTCTAGCAGCCCTTTGCCTTCCTTGCCCGGGGGCCTGGAGGGAACCTGGCTCCCTGGCTTGAGGGGAGGGGAGCATCCGGGCGTCTGAGATTCCATCCCCCACCTGTGTTTGTCCTCATGGAGGCCAGCTCTTGCTCCCAGGGAAGGCATGGCCGTGACTGCTGTCGGCCTGGCTGCCTGATTCCTTCAACCCTCAGTTCCAGAAGCAGAAAGGCCCGTTCTTCTTAGAAGTTTCTAGCACCCAGACTTCATAAGAACTGGTCACTCACCTCCTCGCATATATGAGCGCTGCCCGCTGAGGCCACGGGGCTATGGGGCTATGAGTCCGTGGCATTTGTCACGCAGGAGTCACCCCTGCCGGCATGTCTCCATGAGGGGGGCAGAGAGTTGGTGGAGAGGACGGGACACGTTGCAAAAACATGACACCTGCAACAATGACCTTCTCCCTTTCCACGTTACGACCGGCTGGCCTTTTGTGGTTGTTGTTTGAGAATTCCAGGGAAAAATGAACTATTTGCAGGTTGATCAGACTCGCTAAGGGATACAACCCCAAATCTGTCCGTCTCAAGATGGAGACAAAGAAGCTATTTTTACTCCAGGTCAGGAAATGGTAAAAGGTACGACTTTCCTAAGCTCCCCACTCTTATCAATGGCAGCAGAAAGCTAAACATTAGCCTTCTCGTTAATGGGTTTTTGCAACTCAAACAGCAACGCAGGTCAGTTTTGAATGGAAGCTGCTCAACCACCTCTGCTTTCCATCTTTCCCAAGAGCTGCGATGGAGGCCAGATAAGACTTCTCCCTCCTTATCTGGGCTGCCTCGTGCTCCTTACGGGCTGCCCTGTATCGCCTGGGGGCTCACTGCCCAGCAGCTGCAGCCTCAGGGCCAATGGCAGTAAAAGGCCATCTGGGTGACGGTGTTAAGACACGGAAACGTCTGGGGGCATTCCAATAGCTTTGGGGACAATTCGAAAAACCACTGGGACATTTGGGTCCCCAGAGCACGGCTCTGGGACTGGCCGTACTCAGGCCTGCTCCCAGCCCTCCCTCCTCTGCCGCTTGTACCTGCTCGGTGTCTCCCCGCTTCCCCTTCACTCCCCGCCCCGTCCCGGCTGGGTCCTGATCTCAGGCAGCAATGCCCGTCCTACATTCAAGAGTGTGACTTCTCGATCCTTCTGCCAGTCCACTCCTGAAAACTTAGGCTTTTCTTTCTTTCTTTCTTTCTTTTTTTTTTTTTTCAGAGACACAGGTATTTTCCATCACCCAGGCCAGGAGGCTAGATTTGAGGGCTCGCTCCCAGGGCAGGTGCTCCTTATGCTGGCGAGCTTCCAAACTATCCTCAGGAGAAGGGAGACTTGGCCTTGCCTAGTATCACCTGCCCTCTCTCTGGGTCTGACGTTTCCCTCCGGAACGGTGGCCGGTAGCCTGCTGGGGCCTTCTTCCAGCCCAGCGGCCCACCTCTCTGGATCCTGGGCTCTGCTCTCTCCCCAGGTCCCATACCAGGACTCTGCAGCCCTGCACAGGGGTGGGCTGGGCCTCTGGCTGCTGGCCGGGACTCCTTTCCCTCCGTGGCTCTGTGCACAATGCGCTCTGCTTCCGGGCTGGCCTTCACTCCAGTCCTGGAGCCTGTCGGCCCCGCATCCTCTGCCCTGCCTGGGACACGGGGCTCAGCCCCCCGGCCTGCCCTGCTCCAGCCTCATGCCGTATCTGTCTCAAGCCCCACGGCTGGAGCTGTGCCGATTTTATGCCGATGGCTGCTGTGCCCCCCTCCCCCACCCCCGGCTCCTTGCTCAGCGGGTTGGAATTTCCCAAGAGGAGGGGTCTCCTCTTTGCCTTTGAAGAACAGCATAAAATTGGAATATTTGTGTAGAATGCTGCGCCCCCAAGAAGACCTGTGTTCTCAAAGGCAACTGCTACTCCAGGGTTGACCGTAGGGTCCAGAGGGCGCTCCCCCACTGACCAGCCGGACGTGTGGCCGCCATGCTGAGGTTCAGAGGGCACTTTGATGTCCTTTCCACGTCAGGGACACGTGGGCCAGCTGCCAGCACTGTGTGTGCGTGTGGCAGGCCCTCCCTAAGAACTGGTTGAACGGAGAAATGCCTAAGAGAGCAAAGACGAAAAGGGGAGGAGAGAAGGAGGAGAGGGACAGGGCTTTTCCAAACCCTCCCATGAAAAGCGGAGTAGTAATGAGCCGCCGATGGACCTGAGTTACGTCCTGTAGGAAGTAAGCATGTCTCTAACCGAGGGTATTGGGGGCAAATGCAGAGGGCATTCGGGGCAGAGGATGGGAGATTTTTCTGAGGGCACTGGTAGGTGTCCCCCTCTACCTCCTTCCCAGCTTGACCTCCCACCCCCCTCCTCTCACTCCCAGGAGCAGGAGCTGCTGGAGAGGGTCCCCCCCGACTGCATCTGTTTGCTGAGGCTGCCGTAACACCATGCCATAAACCAGGAGGCTTCGACAACAGAAATACAACGTCTTGCAGTCCTGGAGACTAGAAGTCTGCAATCAAGGTGTTAGCAGGTTTGGCTTCTCCCAAGACCTCTGTCCTTGGCTTGCAGACCTTCCTGTGTCCTCCCACGGTTGTCCCTCTATGCATGTCTGTGTTCAAGTTTCTCCTTTTCATAAGGACACCAATCAGTCTGCACGAGGGGCCCTCCCTTCTCCACTATGACTTCATCAGAACTACCCAGATCTGCAACGAGTCTTCCCAAATAAGGTCACATTCCGAGGTCCTGGGGGTTAGGACTCCAACATACATACGGATCTGGGGGAGGGACACGCTTCGATAGCAGGGGTCTTGGCGTCTTTGACAGCAGAGGTCATGAGAGGAGGAGTGTGCATGTTCAGGGGACAGCCCACTCATCGTCACCCTGAGCTTGTCACCTTATTTCCATCTATTTCTTGAAGATTCACGTTTAACTTGAAGGTGGGTAAAATCTGCTCGAAGAGCTGAAATCTCCTACCTGGATTCCATATTCTCAGTCTAACTCTGGCCCAACTTGAGACTGATTGTTGGGTCCACTCCTGTAATGGTGGTTGGAAGAGGGGACAGATGGTCCTGCCACGGTGGCCCAGGGTGGCTCCCACAACGTTCGGGTTCCAGGAACATGAGGCAAGAGGCAGCCTGCTGCACAGGCGACAGGCACAAGCCTGCTTCAGAAGTCCGTAAGCATTCCGGAGAAGGTGAGAACATGTTCCCCAGGGAGGCAAGACTGACTCTGGGCCAATGGCTGGAAGGGTTGGATGAGGAAAGTTTGAGGGCATTGGGAAAGGAGGCAGTAAGGAGGATGGGGCTGGGGTGTTTCAGGATGGCTAGCGGCCCAGGCTCGCAGGAGTAAGGGATGCCTGTAGGGGCATGTGATGCTGGGCAGCCATTAAGGAGGGCTATGGCGTCCTGCTAGGAAGCTGGACTTATTCTGGGGTTGGTCCAGTGCTGTGGGTTTCTGATGCGAGGTGTGCATGTGAAAGTGAGGTTTTTAGACAACTAATGCGCATCAGAGTGGCACAGATAGATCAGAATGATGTAGGGGTCCAGGGGCAAAGCTGGGAGGGGAAGAAGCTGGGCCTGGGTGAGGCCAAGTCAGAGGGAGTGATCAAGATGACCATGCGTGGGCCGCTCCACTGAGAGAACAGCCCTGTATTGATGGGGACAGGGACACTGGGAGGGAGGAAGGCATCTGGTGACAGGAGGCCCCAGGAGGGATCACAGAACAGCAATCGAAGGCAGGTCTGGAAGCTTAGAGACCCAGGAATAGGGAGGGTTGTAGATTTGGGGGTTGTTCCTATAACAGAAGCTTCAAAGGGCAGGGGGCCAGAAAAGGCAGTGGCAGAACCTGGGAGGCTCCATATTTAGTTGGTCAAAGAGGAAGGAAGGAGGAGAGACAAATGAGAAGATCATAAGCTCCCTGGGGCAGGGACCATTTCTGTCACGGCAGCCATGGCCCTGGGCCGAGCACCGTGCCTGGCACACAGTAGGTGCTTTGTAAGTATTTGTTCTGTGAAGGAAGGAAAACTGGGGCAAAGTTTCAGCAGCCGAGTTTGGAGACCATTTTAGAAAGGGATAGTGATCAACCGCAGAGCAGAACATGGCGACCGTTGTACCCGTTTCCCGCGGTGCTGCACAAAATGGCACAAAACGGAGGGCTTAAAACAACAGAAATGGATAGTCTCTCAGTCTGAAACCTGCAGGGAGGAAGCTTCCTTCCTCTCCTGGCCTCTGGTGTTGCTGGCGCAGCCCGGCATTCCTCGGCTTGGAGAGCATCACTCCCATCTCCGCCTGTCATCACATGGCCTTCTCTCTGTGTATCCGTGTCCAAGCCCTAATCCCCTCTTCTCAGTAAGACACTAGTCATAGTGGATTAAGGGCCCACCCCAGTGACCTCATCTCAACTAATTACATCTGCAACAACGCCGTTTCCAAAAAAGGTCACCTTTCAACATACCTTTTTGAGGGACACGTGACCCATAGAGAACATAGTCTACAGTGCTTGGGAGGTTCTTCAAAAGCCCTACAACTAGCACCCCAAAGAACTGAAGAAACTCAGTGGAGGCACAGAAGAATCTGGTGTCAGGGTGTACCTACCCCCTGAGAACTCCCGTTTGGCCAGAGACCCCAGCAACAAGAAGTGGTGGTTGAAACAGCGTATTTTAACCATGGTCGACTAACGCTTCCATGAGAGAAAGCAGAAGCATTCAGAACATCGTGGGAGAATATCAGCACACTCTCCACCTCCTGCCATCGGGGACCCTCCTCCACCAGCCCCTCTAAATCACAGTGGTCATGCTGGCCACTAGCCCTGTTCTCAGTGTCCAGGGATTGATGGCAAAAGACAGAGACCTTTTTTTTTTTTTTTTTCCAATTTCAACCAGTTCCCAGTTTCTCGGCTACTACTGGAATCACAAACAAATGAACTGGAAAGATGTTTCCCACATAGACAGATGGCCCCAATCTACCAAATGCTAGAAATTTCAAAAATAGAGTTATCCAGACTAGCTGCTCAGAGGTGGGGATAAATTGCAAAACAGGCTGTTAGAAAAGATGATGTGATTCTAGCCTAACCCCTAGGAAGACATAACCTTCTTGGATGTCCTACCAGGACTGGACGGGGAAAGTTGAGGTCACCCTACCTGCCCACAGGTTGTCCTGACCCCAGGCCAGTGTTTGCTGTGAGTCAGGCGCCCCCTGGTGGACATTTTTTAACACTCCCCTTAGGAAGGTGCATGCTGGCAATTCTAGGAAGGATTGGTTCCTCCTGGATGTGACAGGCTCAGAATAAGAGGAGACATTAAGATCGTCTAAGACATGTCCCTGATTTCAAAGATAAGAAATGGAGGCCAAAAGGAAAAATGACATGTCCATGATCACAGAGCTACCAAGGCAGAGCCTAGATTAGAATCCTTGGCTAGGAGAACACCAAACATAATTTATCATGTGGAACTTGGTCCTCCTACCTCTTCATATCTTTAACTGGAAAAACCTGCAGTTGGGGCAGAATAATTTTAAGCTCCCCCCCAGCTCCTGTGTGTGGTTGATAGGTTAGTTATTAGGTGGGGTCATGGGAAATAGTGGAAACTACAATATTTTAATCACCCTCTTGAAAGCCTTCTGCTTTAGGGTGCTACTTCTCTTCTAGAAATGGTGTTTCTTTTTAATCAGTGACAGTGTAGAGTTTCTAAGTAGGACATTTTTAAAAAAATGAATATTCTAGGGACAGGTGGGTCAGGGTGGACTCTTAAACAAAATACTTCTCACAGCAAATACTGCATCTGTCCGTCCCATCATTTCCCAGGATTGGGCAGAAAAGTTGGTATTCTCAAAAGCACTTGTTGGTGTTTGTCCTTCAGTCATGAAATCAGATCTAATAGGGATTTCTCTTCCCCATATTTACAGGATATGCAAATTTCTTTTTTTTTAATTCTTTTTTTAAGTAGACTCTACATCCAATGCAGAACCCAATGTGGAGCCCAATGTGGGGCTTGAACTCACGACCCTGAGGTCAAGACCTGAGCTGGGATCAAGAGTTGGACATTCAACTGAATGAACCACCAGGTACCTCAATTTGCAAATTTCTTGGAGACTTTGATCAGTGGGCACCCCCCTTTGGTTCCCTGAGGGTGTCTCCACACCCAAAGATGCAAGTGACTCATGCAGACATACAAAACAAAGCTCATTTATGGATGCCAACATATTGGACAACCTAAAAGAAATGGATAAATTTCTAGAAACATACAATCTTCCAAAACTAAATCAAGAAGAAATAGAAAATCTGAACAGACTGATTACCGGTAACAAAATGAATCAGTAATTTAAAAACTCCCAACAAACAAAAATCCAGGACTAGATGGATTCACAGGTGAATTCAACCAAACATTTAAAGAAGAGTTAATACCTAGTCTCAAACTATTCTAAAAAATAAAAGAGGAAGGATAGCTTTCAAATTCATTCTATGAGGCCAGCATTACCCTGATACCAAAACCAGACAACAATACCACAAACAAAACAAAACAAACAAAAAAACCCTACAGGCCAATATCCCTGATAAACATAGATGTAAAAATCCTCAACAAAATATTAGCAAACCATGTTCAACAATACATTAAAAAGGTCATTCACAACAATCAAGTGGGATTTATTATGGGGATGCAGTATAATTCAACATTTGCAAGTCAATCCATGTGATACACCACATTAACAAAACAAAGGATAAAAGCCTTGTGATCATCTCAATAGATGTAGAAAAAGCATTTGACAAAATTAAACATCCATTCATGATAAAAACTCTCAACAAAATGAGTTTAGATGGAACATACCTCAACATACTAGAGGTCATATATGACAAACCCACAGTTAACATCATACTCAGTGGGAAAAAGCTGGCAGCTTTTCTCTAAGATCAGGAATAAGACAAGGATGTCCACTCTCACCACTTTTATTCAACACGATATTGGAAGTCCCAGCCACAGCAATCGGACAAGAAAAAGAAATCAAAGGCATTTAAATTGTTAAGGAAGAACTAAAACTGTTACTATCGGCAGATGATTTGATACTATATTCAGAAAACCCTAAAGACTCCATAAAAAAACAATTGGAAGTAATAAGAGAATTTAGTAAATGTGCAGGATACAAAATTAATATACAGAAATCTGTTGCATTTCTATATGCTAATAACAAAGTAGCAGAAAGAGAAATTAAGAAAACAATCCCAGGGGCGCCTGGGTGGCTCAGTGGATTAAAGCCTCTGCCTTTGGCTCAGGTCATGATCTCAGGGTCCTGGGATCGAGCCCTGCATCGAGCTCTCTGCTCAGCAGGGAGCCTGCTTCCCCCTCTCTCTCTGCCTGCCTCTCTGCCTACTCGTGATCTCTCTCTCTGTCAAATAAATAAATAAAATCTTAAAAAAAAAAAAAAAAGAAAACAATCCCATTTACAATTGCACCAAAAAGAATAAAATACTTAGGAATAAATTTAACCAAGGAGGTGAAAGACCTATGCTCTGAAAACTATAGAACGATGATGAAAGAAATTAAAGATGACACAAACAAATGGAAAAATATACTGTGCTCATGGATTGGAAGAATTTATGTTGTCAAAGTATCCGTGCTATCCAGAACAATTTACAGAATCAGTGCAATCCCTATCAAAATACCAATAGTGGTTTTCACTGAACTAGAACAAACAATTCTAAAATTTGTATGAAACCACGAAAGACCCCAAATTACCAAAGCAATTTTGAGAAAAAAGAACAAAGCTGAAGGTATCACAATCCCAGATTTTAAGCTATACTACAAAACTACAGTAATCAAAAGAGTATAGTACCAACACAAAAATAGGCATCTAGATCTATCGAACAGATCAGATAGCCCAGAAATGAACACACTTCTATGGTTAATTAATCTACAACAAAGGAGGCAAGAATATACAATGGGGGAAAGACAGTCTCTTCAATAAATGGTGCTCGGAAAACTGGACAACTACTTGCAAAAGAATGAAACTGGACCACTTTCTTATACCATACAAAATACACCATACAAAAATAAACTCAAAATGGTCTAAAGATCTAAATATGAGATCCATAACCATAAAACTCCTTAAAGAAAACTGACAGTAATCTCTTGGACATTGGCCTTAGCAACATTTTTCTAGATATGTCTCTTCAGGCAAGGGAAACAAAAGCAAAAATAAACTATTAGGACTATATCAAACTAAAAAGCTTTTGCATAGCGAAGGAAAACATCAACGAAACAAAAATACAAGTTACCGAATGGAAGAAGATATTTGCAAATGATATGTCCCATAAGGGGTTAATATCCTAAATATATAAAAAACTTATGCAACCCAACATCAGTAAAACAAATAATTTGATTAAAAAATGGGCAAAGGAACTGAACAGGCATCTTTCCAAGGAAGAAATACTGATGGCCAACTAACACATGAAAAGATGCTCAGCATCACTAACCATCAGGGAAAAGCAAATCAAAATCACGTGAGATTATCACTGTACACCTATCAGAATAGCTAATATCAAAAAGATAAGAAATAACAAGTGTTGGCAAGGATGTAGAGAAAAGGGAAACCTCGAGCACTGTGTGTGAGTGTAAATTGGTGCAGCCACTGTGGAAAACAGTATGGAGATTCCTGAAAAAGTGAAAAACAGAAAGACCATACAACCCAGTGATTCCACTCCTGGGTATTTACCAAGGAAAACAAAAGCATTCAAAAGATAGATGCACCTTTATGTTCGTTGCAGCATTATTTACAATAGCCAAGACGTGAAAGCAACCTAAGTGTCCATCAATAGCTAAATGGATAAGGAAGATGTGGTGTATCAGTCATGAAGTATCAGTGGAATATTAGTCATAAGAAAGAATGGGGTCTTGCCATTTGTGAGAACATGGATGGACCTAAAGAGTTATTACACCAGGTAAAATAGTCAGACAAAGACATATACCATATGATTTCACTTATATGTGGAATCTAAACAACAAAAAAATTGAGCAAACAAAAACAGAGCATCATAGATACAAAGAACAAACAGGGAGTCACCAGAAGGGAGGGTTGGGGGGGTGGATAAAATAGGCAAAGGGGATTAAAAGGTATAAACTCTCAGTTATAAAATCAATAAGTCACAGGGATGAAAAGTACGGCATGGGGAATAGAGTCAATAATATTGTAATAACTCTGTAAGGTGACAGGTGCTAACCACACCTGTTCTGGTGAGCATAGCTGCATGCAGAGACAGGTCAAATCACGATGTTGTGCACTTAAAACTAAAGTAACATTATATGCCAACTCTACTGCAATAAAAAGAGGAAGAAAAGAAATTACTGTCAATATTTTATATACCACACAAACGAGTTCAATAAAGAGAAGTATCGGTATATTTTAAAGTTGCAAGAACTCTAAAGAAAACATTATGGGCACTACAAAGAGATGTTACTCAAGTGTCATGCTCCAAAAAAACCTTCTTTATAGAAGTAGCAATATCTAGCGGTAGTTATTTATATGCCATCTCTTTCCCAAAAGGCTTGGAAGCTGCTACAAGCACACCATATATATGGCAAATTTCTGTTAATGCAACAGAAAAACCAAGACCATGCAAAGGAGAAGGAAACAGATATTGTAAGTGGAGCCTAAGTCATTGCCGGATTCCCAGTAACCCTTGAATTTGGCTCTGAACTTACTAGCAGTCACTGGGTCGCATAACGTTCATTATTAGGAAGAGGGGAGCCAACAATCCTTAAGGGGCTTCCCAAAGCCGCCCCCACATATGGCATTATATACTTATTTATTTATTTAAGAAAGAGAGAGTGCAGGGGTGGGGGGAGGAACGGAGGGAGAGGGAGAGAGAGAATCCCAAGCAGACTCCCCATTGAGTGGGGAGCTAGGTGCAGGGCTTGATCTTACAACCCTGAAATATTGACTTGAGCTGAAATCAAGAGTCAGACACTTAACCGACTGAGCTAGCCAAGCGCCCTGGCATTATATTTTTAAATAAATAAATAGGTAAATAAACTTTTTCTGCCCATGGCATTACATTCTTAAAAAAACACCATACACAAAGATAAACTCGAAATGGATGAAAGACCTCAACACGAGGCAGGAATCTATCAAAATCCTAGAGGAGAACATAGGAAGTAACCTCTTCAACATCAGCCACAGCAACTTCTTTCAAGACTTGTTTCCAAAGGCAAAGGAAACAAAAGTGAAAATGAACTTTTGGGACTTCATCAAGATAGAAAGCTTCTGCACAGCAAAGGAAACAGTCAACAAAACAGAGGCAACCCATGGAACGGGAGAAGATATTCGCAAATGGCA
>CM052898.1:185527888-185548643 GCA_028534135.1 Potos flavus | reverse complement strand
AAAGGATGAATACCCAACTTTTGTATCAACAGGGACGGGACTGGAGGAGATTATGCTGAGTGAAATAAGTCAAGCAGAGAGAGTCAATTATCATATGGTTTCACTTACGTGTGGAGCATAAGGAAAAGCATTGAGGACATTGGGAGAAGGAAAGGAAGGGTGAATTGGGGGAGATCGGAGAGGGAGACGAAACATGAGAGACTGTGGACTCTGAGAAACAAACTGAGGGTTTTGGAGGGGAGGGGGGTGAGGGAATGGGTGAGCCTGGTGGTGGGTATTGAGGAGGGCATGTATTGCATGGAGCACTGGGTGTGGTGCATGAACAATGAATCTTGGAACACTGAAAAAATAAAATAAAATAAAAAAGAAAAAAAAATGTGGCCAATGCCCATTGAGATATGCTGTAAAGTATAAAATACACACTGATTTCAGGGACTTAGTAAGAAAAATGGTAATGTAAAATGTCTCATAAATAATTTTTATAATGGTTACATGTTGAAATGATAGTATTTTGGGTAAATGGGATTATAGAGATTAGGTTACTAAAATTAATTTCACCGGTTTCTTTTTACCTTTTTAATGTGGCTACTAGAAAACGTAAAATGACATCTGCAGTGTGCATTAGGTTTCTACTGGGCTGGGCTGATCTAGACCTACCACCCTCGTTCGTTTCTCTCGATACACCGCTCACCTGCTTCTTGCCTGCTGCACAGATCGCCACGCATCCAGTGTCGGTCGTGGGGGACGGTGAGTCTGCACGTGGATGATGGCACAGGGGACTCGGAGGATGGTGGTTCTTCCTGCCTCGCGGGACCTCGAGCTCTGACAGCCTCTGCAATCTCATAGCTGTGCACACCAACAGTGCCAAAATAAATGTGTCCTTATACACTTGGTTCTCTCCAGCCCAAAGATGCAAGGCGGGTCTAAAGAAGGACAGCAAGAGAAGTGAATTGTTAATTTGTAGAAAAAATGAATCATGCAGCCACTGTGGAAAACAGTATGGAGGTTCCTCAAACAATCAAAAATAGAACTACCCTATGATCCAGCAATTCGACTTCTAGGTATTCATCCAAGGAAAATGAAAACACTAACTCAAACTGATAGGGACCTTATTTACAGTAACCAAGATATGGAAACAACCTAAGCGTCCATCGATGGATGGACGGATAAAGATGATGTGGTGTACACACACACACACACACACGATGTGATATGTATATATATATATGTGTATATATATATATATATATTACAATGCAATATTATTCAGTCATAAGAAAGGAAGATTAATCTTGCCATTTGTGACAACATGGTTGGAACTTGAGGGCATTATGCTAAGTGAAATAAGTCATAGAAAGACAAATATCTTATGATCTTGCTTACATATGGAATCTAAAAAAAGCAAAACAAAACAAAAAACCCAACCAAGCTCATAGATACAGAGAACAACATTGGTGGTTGCCAGAGGTGGGGGGTAGCGGGCGGGGGAAACGAGTGAAGAGGGTCAAAAGACACAAGCTTCCAGTCATAAAATAAAGAAGTCATAGGATATAAAGGACACCATAGTGACTATAGCTAATAATACTGTACTGCATATTTGAAAATTGCTTAGAGAGTAAATCTGAAAAATACTCATCACAAGAAAAAATTTTTGTGGTTATGTATGGTGGTGGATGTCGGCTGGGCTTGCAATGATCATTTAGCATTATATACAAACACCAAAAATCATGTTGTACATCTGAAGCTAATATGATGTTGTATGTCAATTATACCTCAATAAAAAAAAATTTTTTTTAAAGAAAAGATGAATTATAAGCTTCCTTGAAAACGTAAATGTCGCTGAGGCATTGACAATACCATTTGGCCAAGTTTGGTAACTACCAGTGGAGGGTTATCCTAACCTTGAACCTGAGCCTTCTGTCCGTCTTTTACTAACAAGAATAAGCTCCCAAGTGGCGCCTGGGTGGCTCAGTTGGTTAAGCGACTGCCTTCGGCTCAGGTCATGATCCCGGAATCCGGGGATCGAGTCCTGCATCGGGCTCCCAACTCCACTGGGAGTCTGCTTCTCTCTCTGACCTTCTCCCCTCTCATGCTCTCTCTCTCTCTCAAATAAATAAATAAAATCTTAAAAAAAAAAAAGAAAAGAATAAGCTCCCAAGAGTAGGACATGTACCTTAATCAGCTCTCGTGCCCCGTTAGCCAGCTGTGGGTAGTGGGGGAAGGAAACACTTCGCAGGGTTGAATCCTACGAAGGACCGGGGCCAGGCAGCCTGGTCGGAACCCTGGCTCTCCCCCTTACTACCTGCACACACCTGAGTGACTATGTTTTCTCATTGTCTGTATTCTTGATGCTCTGGCATTTGGGGCCTTGAACCTGGAGAAAATGCCCCTTCCAGGGCTGGCTAATTCCTAGAGTCAGCAGACGACTGCCCTACAAGCATGCCTTTGATCAGAAACGAACAAATCCAGAGCCAGTGCCTCAACCATATCCTAGGTTTGACTCTCAGATGCCACGCCAAACACCCCACCCCGGCCCTTTGTCACCCGAGGGCCGGGTACCAGACACCGAGGGAGAGTCCCATAGCCCAGAGACAGCCATAATTATCCAAACTAGCTAATCCGCAATTCGGTCTGCTCTGCCTTGCCTTCCCTTCCCACAAAACCCCAGTAAGGGCTGGGGGCCAGGCTTTCCCCTTCCCTGCCCTCTGCCTCCTGACAGACCCCGGGGCTTTCCCACACCCTGCACGGCGTCTGGGCCTCCTGTTTCTCGGGAGCCGTGAGTACAAACTGCTCTCCTCAACTACTTCTGTGTTTGCTTACCTGACCAAAACCATCCCAGACACATCCTCAGAATATCCTGTCTTCTCCAAGTCTTGGCTCCTTCATCTCTAAAATGGGGATGATGGTGTCCCCCCCACAGGGAGATCCTGCGCGTGAAGGTCACTTAGCGCGGTGCCCTCCCCCACAAAGCTCAAAACGTGGGGAGTGACTTTTTAAAAGAAGGTACCCTCCATGATTTTATTCTCTTTCTCCACTTTGTTGCATAATTTGCTGTCACATTTTTTTTAAAAAAACAAACAAAAAACAAAAGTAAAAGCCCCTAACCTCAGATTTTACACACATGCACGCACACACACACACACACACACCGGTGAGCATATATACTGTCCAACACGGGACAGCTAAATGGGAACATGCAATCCAAAGGACTCAGGATTCCTCCCCAACCTGTACTTGTGCACACGTAAGAAGATGGAAGCATTTCCCGTCTCCTTCTCCCTCCAGAATCCGCCTGCCCATCCAGGAGGGCTGTCTGGGCGGGGTCATGGGAAGGGACATGGCAGACACTTCAGGAAATAGCGATGACCAGTCGAGAGGAACGACCTCATGGCCACCGACTGCCACCGAATCCCACCAAAGCCTGAGCTGGCCAGAGAATATGAAAATTCTGTTCTGCTCTAGAGGTAGAGCCAAATTCACTTATAAACTTGAAACCAGAGAGTGATATTTGAATATTTTAATAAATCACAGAAACGTGGATTTCAAGGGGCCAGTGGAAGGAAAAAATGAGAAAGTGATGTGTCTCAATGATGGGGGAAACAAAATTAAGTAATAATAAATGAATAATAAAATAAATTAAAAATAATAAAATAACATAATCCTGGGAGGGATGGGAGCAGAGGACCCTCCATGCTGCAGGCTAGTGAGTTCCGTCAGAGTTGATCCCCATCTCCTGACCGTCCAGCTTTGCCCATACAAGACAATTCTTCCACATAATTTATATGATGACATCAAATTTCCTGGTTACGAAGGAACAAAAACACTATATATTAGCTGTAAGTTACAAGGTCAAAGGAAATTTTTGGACAGATACTTAACTGTATTCACTTACGAGAAACGTCTGTTTGTTGTAAAATCAGGTAATCACCTTATAATGAAAAAGAAGATTTCAAAACTTTTTTTCCACTTACAGCAGAATGTCTTCAACCAAAGAAGTTGAATCGGCTTTTCATGCTTCTATATTTCAGTCGGCTGCCTTAAGCCCTTTCTGGATCAAGGCAGGGTACAATAAATAATGTACATTTAAAAGTTAAATCTGGAAAATATCACAGTAAGCCTGCTAGTTAGAGCCTGGGCCACATAGGTGTTCAAGAGAACCTAGCAATGGTCGTGTCCATGCGGCAGGTAAAGAGGGGTTGGCAGATGTTTTAAAAAGATAAAAGCAGGGATAAGACCTCTGCCAATCCACTGCAGAGCTCAGTTTCTTCCTCCCTGGCTTCCACTGAAATCAAGCGGACCCCAACAGGAGCCCTGATAGAACCCTGTGGCTGAGCATCCACACGAGTTTCTGAGGTCAGATTGGTCAAACCCATTCTCCTGCAAACACAGCACCCTCCTCCCCTGGGACCAGGCTGCCGCTCTCTGTGCAACGTCCTTCCAGGCAAGGAAGGAAAATCTCTGACCTGCCCGGCTCTGGGGAAGTCGCGAAACTACCTAACTAATTCTGTGTCACTGCAATGACAGAGTTAGAGTGACAAGGGAGGAGCATTTATAGCTGGAAGAGCCCGAGGACGGGGTTAGACACAGGGCAGAATGCAGAAGGAAATAATCTGAGCGTCTTCAACCACGGCCTAAAGCTGGAAGACCCATCCATTGATAAGGGATTACAAACCTTGATCAATGGCGCAAAGGAGCCGGTTTCATCCTGATCGATTTATGGCCCTCGTAAGGAAACAGTAGGAGTCCCGCATGGAATTTTGCAGAGAGCATCCAATGAGTTTTCATCTACTTAACCCATGCTTTCCTGCCAAAGTGCTGCACCCTACGCCGATCCAACTAAAACACATTTGAGAACACACCCGGCACCTTTTAAGCCGACGGAGGAGACAAGAAAGTTGGAACTTTAAGCCTTAAAATAAATGTTGGTCTGCGGAACCATTAATAAAAAACGGACTGCCTTTGGCATGGATTTGTCCCACTGTCTTAGGCTGAGTTGAAAACACTAATAAAAAAAATAATGTATCCCTGAATGTAAAAACCATATTACCCCAGCCCTAAAGATTTCTCCTGTCAGGCAACCCCAGGGAGTGGTCAAAAATAAATAAAATCTAAGCTAAAGAGAAAGTTATTGAGAAGGTGGGATATGGTAAGAGCTTCATATGTGGCACTCAGGAATGCTGGGTTGACAGATGTAGCTAATTCTGCAAGAATAACTTCCTATTCAAATAACAAGTAAAAGGTGTTTAAGGAGAGAAAGGTTATATTTTACTTCAGCAAGTACAGCTTTTGGTGAGTGTTACATAAATATTGATTAAAAGCCCTGTGTTTGTTTCCTTCACTCTGACAGAAAGAATTGTCATCAGAGTTTTTCTTCCTTGGCTGCTGTATTACAGAGATCAGACTTGCCAAGGCTCCTCTACTGTATTCAGGGGAAACCAGGAGTTTAGATTTTATATTATTTTAATTCAAAAAGTGAGGGTGGGGGTTGTTAGTTCGGCATCTGGTTTGGCTTGCATTTTGCAGTGTTTTTAATGAGGACTATCAGCGCGGTGGTGTTTACCATCTACAGAGCGTGATGGGTTTCTTTGGGGCCAGATCCTAGAAGATCAGTCATCTTCCCGGAGGGTGAGTCCCAGGGAAACAGTTGACAGGGATATTCCTGTAGCTTCCCAAAGGGCTGTTTACCAGACAGATATGGTTTGTGCAAGACTCCGCAGAGAGGTCGTGCGGGATGGTCAGAAGGACACCCAACCCAGAAAACCAGTTGTATTGATAGCCCCCCTGCTCGAATCCTTCTAATTTTCTCCTTTCAGTTCCTGCTCTGTTAGGAAGGCGCTCTAGTGCCTGCCTGTCAGTCTTTTAATACTGATACTGATCATAGCAGTAATAATACTACTAATGAAAGTAACGGAGCTAGTAGTGCGCCAGTTAGCCATTGCTGTATAACAAAGTACCTCAACACCATGCAGCCTAAAACGATCATCATTTTATTACAGCACCCGATTTTGTGAGTCATAAATTCAGACAGGGCTGGGCTGGGCGACTCTTCTGTTGCACGTGGTACTGCTGGCTGGAGGTCCCTGGTGGCACCCACCTAGCCGGTGGGCTAATCTGGAGGGAGTATGATCTCTGGCACTGTGCGTGGCAGGGATGGGGAAGGCTGGACTCACCTGGACGGCAGACCAGAGCGCCCCCACGTGGCCGTCTCAGGGTAGCGATCTTACGGATAGCTCAGGGCTCCAAGAGCAAGGGTCCCCATGAACAAGGAAGAAGGGCACGAACTTTTATGACACAATGTCAGAAGTCACACCTTTTCTGTATCCCGGTGGTTAAGGGAGTCAAAGAGCTAATCCAGACTCAAGCAGAGAAGATGTAGACTTCCTTTCCCCCTTACGCTCCCCCACAAAGGAGGGAGTGAAAATTATTACAGCCCTGTTATAAAATCACCACAAGCATACATGCACCCCTATATTTATTGCAGCCTTATTTACGAGAGCGAGGTTGCAGAAGTTGCCCAAGTGTCCATCGATGGATGAATGGATAAAGAAGATGTGGTGTGTGTATATATATATATATATATATATATATATATATATATATATATCTTTTTGTGGCTGCTTAATGTTCCATTATATATATATTCCATTAATATATATTAATTGTAGTCATATATACATATTCCATATATAAATATATATTTCATATATATATAATGGAATATTAAGCAGCCACAAAAAGAATGAAATCTTGCCATTTGCAATGACATGGGTGGAGCTAGAGAGAATCATGCTAAGTGAAATAATTCAGAGAAAGACAAATACCAGATGATCTCACACTTAAGTGGAATTTAAGAGATGAAATTAATAAAAATTAATAGAATTTTTATTAATTAAAATTAATTTAAAATTAAAATTTAATTAGTTTTAAATTAATTAAAAATTAATTAATTAGTTAAACCATTTTCTTAATAAAAATTAAGAAATTTAAGAAATGACAAATAAGCAAAGGAAAAAAAAAAGAGAGAGAGATAAATCATGAAACAGACCCTTAACTACAGAGAACAAACTGAAGGTCACCAGAGCAGAGGGGATGGGGGGATGGGGGAAATAGGTGATGGGGATTAAAAAAAAAATCAAGCTCTGAATCACTGGCCAGTGCACAATAAAAATAATAGTAGCTTATATTTTTATTTTATTTTTTTAGAGAGAGAGCATGTGGGGTGGGGGGAGGGGCAGAGGGCGAAGGAGAGAATCTCAAGCCGACTCCACGCCCAGTGCAGAGCCCAACATGGAGCTCGATCTCACGACCCTGAGATCATCTCCTGATGATCAAAAGTCAGAGGCTCAACCGACTGAGCCACCCGGCTGCCCCAGCTTATATTTTTAGAGCATTGACTATGGGCGACAAAATGGTCTGAAGGCTTTATTCATAGTTCTCACCATAATCGCACGTGTTATCACCGTCCCTACTTGCACAGAAAAGGGACTTGTTGCTTTCTCTCCGCTTTTCAGCTTACATGTGCCAGAGCCAAGGTGAGAACCGGAGTCGGTCCCGGGATCAGCCGTCGGCCACCGTGCCCAGAGTGGGGTGTCGGCTCAGGGTGAGGAGTTAAGTATGTCTGTTGTTCTCATTTGAAAAGGGAGATAAAATTAGGTGCTGAGAATGGTGAGTGGCGGTGGTCACTGAGGGGTGCAAAGGGTCGGAATAATTACAAAAGTGGTAAACAAACAGATAAATAACATGAGCACGAGCCGCGAAAGCCAACATTTACTGAGCACTTCGGTGCCAGGAAATCTCCTCGTAGTCCTCGGTATTGGAAAGTTTGCTACGCCAACTGTGTTTGTGTTATTTAACTCTTACAACAGTCCCATGAAATTAGTGTGATAATCCCCATCCCATTCATGAGAAAAATGAAGAAGAGAGAAATTAACACACCAAAGTCACACATCTAGGAAACAATAGTGGCGGGATTTGTACCCTTATAAGGTTGTTGTGAAGTTCAAGTCAGAGAGGGTGCTAAAGCCCTTTTTAAAAGTGTAATTTCTTTATAGCCACCTTGGTTGTTTTTTTTTTTTTTAAGATTTTATTTATTTATTTATTTGACAGAGAAAGAGATCACAAGTAGGCAGAGAGGCAGGCAGAGAGAGAGAGAGGGGGAAGCAGGCTCCCTGCTGAGCAGAGAACCCGATGCGGGGCTCGATGCCAGGACCCTGAGATCATGACCTGAGCCGAAGGCAGAGGCTTTAACCCACCGAGCCACCCAGGCGCCCCGCCACGTGTTTTGCAAAGAATTGAAGGTAGTTTTGTCAAGGGCATAAAGGGTACGTGAAAGCAGGGGGCTATCGTCTCCCCAATGAAGCCAGAATGATTCCAAGACCTACGTGACTCCCCCACACCCCTGCTCAACACCCACGGCACTTCCATTCTTTCACCAGAAAGCCCGTAACCCTTTGCAACAAAACGGAGGCAGCTGTCTTCCTCGGAGCTCCAGGGAAACCTTGCGTGGCTGACCCGCCTGTGGGACCATTCCTCAGGGACGTGCCCAGCTGTGTCGCCCTGGGGACCAGACCTGCCAGGGAGACACATGGAGCTTTCACGGGCCTGCAAAGAGGGTTTGTGCTGTGACACGTGGAACAAAGCCTCTCGACTTCTACACAAGTTTGCGGAGCCTTCCCTGGATGCCCTACGTATAATTTCAGTTTCCCATCATTATATTCTTTTCCGTAGCACATATCATTCTTTCTCTTTATGGACTGTCCCTTCAGTGGGATGTCAGCTGCATGGGAACAGATATTTCTGTCTTTTGTTTATCCCCAGCTCCTGGAAGAATACCCAGAACTAGGAAGGATTCGAGAATTAGATGGATGATGTCATTGTCCACCGAGTTGCTCGTGGCCGTAGTGGCCCCGTGCAGGTGGCCCAGAGTTCCAATCGTTCAATGGCCATAGGAAGGACTCATTAGTTCGATGAATGAGTACTTAAATATACGGGGATTTCTTGTGGTGGTTGGGGTTCAAGGAGAGTCCCGTCCTAAATTTTAAAGCAATTGAGGACGAAGGAGGTAAGGGAGGAAAGGTAGGAGAGCAGAGGTGTTGGAGATGGCTGTTATGGTCAGGGTTGGGCAGGATGTGAGCAGCATGGAGCTTCTAGAATCAGACCAAGGCTTTGCTATCAAAGCGCAGCCTCTAGGCCCGCAGCCTCTAGGCCCTCGGTATCCCCGGGAGTAGTGCCCGAGCCCCGGGGGATTTACGTGCATTAAAGTCTGAGAAGCGCTGGGTGAAGGTGTCACTGAGGCAGGACCTCCGGAGGAAGAGTGGGAGGGAGCCATCTGCTTCGGAACTCTGTCCTCTGAGATGGGGAGTGCAGGCAGGGCAAGAGCTCAGCCCCTTGGGAAGCCCCGTGGGGAGGAAAGGCTTGCTCTGCTCCAGGCTGCAAGGCTGCAAAGTGAAAGGAAGCAATGAAACCCTTCAGGCTGGGGGTGGAGAAGACCACACCAGGGCCCTAGAATGTGGGTACCTAACCTGGCCCCTCGCTAGTGCCCTTCGCACCTCCCTCCTGGGCCCTCCAGACACCCCCAACGTAAACCACCCACTTCCACCTCCCTCCCACCTACACGGAGCAGGGAAACAGCCCTTTCCTGTGAGGTAGATGTCCTCCCTCTCTTTATTCTTCCTCTCCTGCCTCTCTCCCCTCTCCATCTCCTAGCAAATTCTGTCCACCCTGGAGGTCTCCACTTCATAGTCACCTCCTCCAGGAAGACCTCCCTGACTACTTAGCTTCCCTGTCACGTGGGCCCTAGAACTCTGATTCTTGCAGCTACTCACTCTTACAACTACTCATCACACTCGACCTTACATGTTCAGTGCAGATAATTCCTTACTTGGCTGGAAGCTTCGAGAGACTATATTCCCAGCACCCAGGCCAATAGGGTTCAACACACATTTGTTCAATGAATGAATAAGTGAATGAATGAACCGTCTTTAAGACTTTGCTCTGTTGGTTCATTGGAGAATTACATTTTTGCATGAGTACTCTGGAAGATGTTCAGTTCTTCACTTTTCTCCCTGGCTAATAGAACCCCAATTCTGTTCAAGTGTTGGGCAAGCCTGGGGGAGGCCTTCCTCCCTGCCCCAGAGGGTGAATCATGACAGGGGATCCCAGGCCTCTTTCTAGTCCGTGGCCCAGCGGTGAGAGTGTGTCCTAGGTCTGGTTCAAAAGACATAAGGAAAAATGGCTGGGGCTCCTGAAGATGTCCTTCCCTAATAATACGGGGCCCAAAGGTGACCAACCTGCCCGAGTCTGCCTGGGACTTTCCAGGGAAGGCCCCCCTCCAGTGCTGGGCAAAGGGGGGCTGGTTGGTCACTCTAGGTGCTGATCACCTTTTCTTTCTTTCTTTCTTTTTTTTAAAGATTATTTATTTATTTATTTAACAGAGAGAGATCGCGAGTAGGCAGAGAGGCAGGCAGAGAGAGGGGGAAGCAGGCTCCCTGCTGAGCAGAGAGCCCGATGCGGGGCTCGATCCCAGGACCGTGAGATCATGACCTGAGCTGAAGGCGGAGGCTTTAACCCCCTGAGCCGCCCGGGCGCCCCCACCTTTTCTTTCTTACTGGAGACCTTGTATTTGCAGCTGCCGAGCTATCTTACGCCCGCAAGGCGACAAATTTAGGGATGAAAATCTAACTTCTTGGAAATACCTGAGCAGAAAGAGAGTCCTCCATGACCTCACTGAGCCACACGAGAGCAACCCTGGGAATTCTCAACTTCCCATTTCTTATTATTGCCATGATTGACTGTCTGGATTTCGGAAGCCTGTCTTCGGTGGGTTTGCGATCACTTGCGGCTGAAAGCGATCCCAACTCATACAATCAATAAACTGTAGGGGGGAAATGCTGGCAAAATTAAGACCAGTCGAATGTAAGTAATACAGAAGGCAAGATCTTTGGGTGCCCCAAGTTCCGTGAACGCATCGGCCAACAGTGGGAGACATTTGGATCCAGATCTCAGGCTGGAAACGGCTCAGGCATCTTGCTTTCCTAGGTGCCTGCCACACACCCCATCTGTTCAAATATTGTCACACAGAGAAATCCTGTGTTGAAAAACTCCAGAACAATGAAACTGCACGTTTTACCTGCTGCAACAGGCAGAGCCATTATTGGAGAATTTCCACTGAGCAAATAAGTCTTCACATTTCATTTGGTAAGCTGTGTGTGCAGTGCCCATGAAAAGCTGAGTCACGTGCATTATTTTGTCTTGTTGATGCACACATTTTTCAGGGCCCAACAGAGGTGTGTGTGATTTGGCTCTGTTGAAAAATCCTCCGCCCTTCCCTGTAAGTTTAGCAACAAAAGTGCTCTCTTTCCATGTCTCTCATCACCCTTTCCTTGGGAGCCTTCCTGTGAGTGGCTGGATTGAGGGCTCTGGATTCAGAGGGGGGGCGGGCGGAAACGCAGGGATTGCTAGCCCTTCCCTTTGCATTCATCTGCTGTGGATGTCGTGTGCCCTTTGCCTGGTCTCCAAGTTAGAAGCCTCCTCCAGTTCTTTATTCCTCGTTCCCCTGGGATGGTGCTGGTGACTTCCCTTGGCAAGGACAAGCAGCTCGTCAACTCGCAGTTGAAATAAAATAGATCATCTAGAAGATGCAATTGGTGATACGTTCCTAAATGTAGTGCAGAACCCAAGCGGGGTGGTCACTCTCGGCGCCACTGACACCTTGGTGGGGGCAATCCTGTCCAGTGTAGGATGTCCATCAGCAGCCCTGGCTTTGTCCCCTAAGTGCCACTAACACTCCTCTCCACAGTTGTGACTATCAGGTGTTTCCAGATTGCCAAACGTCCCTTTGGTGGAGGCAGGGGCTTGCTAAATCACCCCTGGTTGAGAACCACAGATTTAGGGGAACAGAGAATTTGTAACGCAGAAGTTACGAGGGTCACTGAAGCTCACCAACTCATTCTAGGGATGGGGATGTGCATTTGGGCGATGTTGACATTAGTGACGGTCATGGCCCGGAGGTCCGATCAGCTCAATTTAGAGTGACTATAGGAGAAAGATGGGAAAAAGGAGTCCGTTCGTAAGTCCTTTGTGCTGGATGAAAACGTCCTATGAGTCCCCGCCCACTTAGCGTACTCCTGATTGTCAATTACTGTGTAATTGTTGGCACAGGGGAACCAGACACCAATGGAGGAGAGGCTCCCATTTGCTGAAGACTCTCATCAGTCTCGGCGATCTCGGAGCCACGTGGGTCCCCGCAGGTTGGAGAGGAAGGCCTGGGAGGAGAATACAGCAGGCCTGGCCCTGCTCTCCAAAGGGAGTGGATTCCAGTGAGGCAAATGCCATTGGAATGTCTCTGTTGCCCCATTGTTCTATTAACCAGCAGGTGTATGTGCTGAGCCCTGAGTGAGACTGATGTCTCTCTCGTGCAGGGACCTAGACCAAACCGGGGAGCCCCCGAGAGTTCACGGGCCCGCTGGGGAGCCAGGATACAGAGAGGAGGGGAACACCGGGACCTACGGACCCACAAGGGGCACAGGGGGCTGGTGCTGGAGTTTGCAGGGGAGGCTTCCGCAAAGCTGGAGGGGGCTGGGCAAGGATCCCCAGAGGAGGTGAGAGCTGAAGTGAGCCCCACAAGCTGCACAGAGCTGGAAAGAGCATGAGCAGACTGAGGCCCGTGGGGAAAGCTGGGGCAGGCGGGACACATTGGCCTTGGTGTCCTTTCCAGGTACAGTGAGTGAGCTGGAAGGGAGCAGGTTGTCCCTAGGGGGGACTGGTGGGAGATGAAGTGGACGGGGAGAGCAGGGTTAGCGTGGGGGAGCCTTGAGCGCTAGGCCAAGGAGGCTGAGGTCCTGATCCGAAGTCAGGGAGGGAACCGTGACGGGGGACCTGCACAGGATCAGGGTTTGCAAACACCGAGTGAGTGACCGAGTGAGTGGGGTCTGGGCCAGATGGCGGGGTTCCCAGCAGGGGCCAGGCCCAAGATCAGCTTACACCAGCCCACTGTCTCCCTGAGGAGCCAGCCCCCTGCCCCTCCACGGCCCCCCCACACTCCCTGGTTCCCCGGTTGTGTTCCTTTCATTTTAATGGCAGTAAACAAAACACTCCTCCACAAAGGGCCCAGTGTGTGCAAAGCAAGGGGCTGCACGTTTCTCAGCGTCACACCCCATTTATCCCATGCGAGAACTGCACCCCCATCTGGAAGTGGGGAGCTGGGCAATTATCAAGAGAATGTGATCGATGGAGACAACCAATTGGGAATAATTAGGTCAAAAGCCCCTCTGTTTCCTAAGCACCGCTTGGCTGTGGTTGAGTTTCTGCCGGAATCATCTGGAGATCGGCCTGGGTTCTGCAGGCCCCTGGGCATGGGGGTGTGGGCAGGCCTGGGAGCCCACACAGACCCCGGGCCCCTCCTGGCTCTGGGGAGGCAGGGACAGGGCTTCTGAGGTCCAGGACGCAGTGGGGAAGGCAGCTCCCACGTCCAGGGGTCAAGTCCTAGGGGCAGGTTTGGAAGCTGCCTCCTCTGGGTCCCTGGACTCCTCAAGCGCTATGGTGGCAGGAACCAGGCTGGGCTGCTTCTCTGGCTCTTGGTGCTACCTGGCAGCTCTTTGGGTTTTCTTATAGCCCCTCCCTGTAGGATGCGGTGTGAGGGATGGGCTGGAGGGCATGTCTAACGGGACGGGCACCCAGGATCGCGGCTTTCTTAGCCCTCTGGCTCTGTGTTCAGGAGTGGGTGGTGCCCAGCTCCCGCGAAGAGAGGCTTCTTTCCAGGGAGGGGCTGGCTCCCCAGCACTCACCCCATCCGCTCTCCAGGTGCAGTCCGGGCAGGGCGGGCTCCAGCTCGGACCACCAGCCTTACGCAGATCATCAGTCTCTGTTCCCTGGGACTGGCTGTCTTTGTCACAACCACACAGAGCAGCTTTCCTGTCTGGGGAGGGGTGCCACACTGGTCAGGCTGTGGGGTCTTGGTGGTGTTTGCCCTCCTGTGAGCAAATGGGCCAACTCATTCAAAGCACAGTTCCCATAGCCCACAGGCCAATGGCCTAGAGGCTGGGGTATGAACGTAACTGAAACAGAGTCCCAGACCTTCCAGAGCATGGAATGATGTTGGGGACAGATGTGCATACTAAGCAGCAGCAATGCAAGTTGGTGAGTGTTTCACAGGGCAGTGGGGGCTTCTGCCCACCTGGGGAGTCAGAATCGACACCCCAAGAAGGCAACCTGCAGGCTTCATGACGACAGGACAGGAGCCTCCCTCACAAAGAAGGGGGCATTCTTGGAGGAAGGGTCTAGAATTGCATCTAGGTGCGAAAACGATTCATGAGTGCCTGGAACAGAGTGCGGCCAGGGGAAGGGGAGGAGTAGGGGGAAGGGGACCATTTTCCATCTTGGAGTCCCACCACCCAAAATTCAGATTTTCAGGAGTGAGACCGTGGGGGGCCAGCTCTGACCCATCCCGGGCCCAGGTCTTGGTCCAGGAGCACCTCCGAGCAGCAACCGAGCTTGCACGTAGAGGCAGAGTGGTTCCCCAGGAGGAACAATCCGAGGTGCTACTGGCAACCTGAAGGTGGGGTGCTGGTTGTGGAGGGAGCACAGGGAGAAGGAGGTTTGTCCCCCGGGCTGTGATGGCCTAGGGAGCGAGAAGAGGTAGAGAGTAGGCAGCTCATTTGGCCGCAGGAGAGCCCAGGAACTCAGGAGTCAGGAGACGGTGGCGGTGACAACGGCCTGCGTCTTCCATGGGGTCTTCCCTTCCAGGATCGCTGCTGGTGTTGGCTATCTTTTATGGAGCATGAGTCCCTTTACTAAGAACCCTTAACATATTAAGAAGATCCACAATTCTGTAAAGCGGGTGATCTTTCCTCATTTAACAGATGAGGAAACCAAGGAAACTCGGAGACACCAAGCTGCCCCCTTGATGCCCGTGTGTCCCTGCTGAGACTACTGGGTCCTCCTCTGGATCTGCCATTGAATTCATTAAAAAAAATAATATATTGGGGCGCCTGGGTGGCTCAGTGGGTTAAAGCCTCTGCCTTCGGCTCAGGTCATGATCTCAGGGTCCTGGGATCGAATCCCGCATCGGGTTCTCTGCTCAGCAGGGAGCCTGCTTCCCCCCTCTCTCTGCCTGCCTTTCTGCCTACTTGTGATCTCTCTCTCTCTCTCTCTCTGTCAAATTAAATAAATAAATAAATAAATAAATAAATAATATATCAGTAAACTCAAATGTTCTTGAAAATGCCATGTTACCCTTTCCAGGAACGGTGATGGGTCCAGGTAGTGCCTTAAAACTGGGGCTCATCTGCCGGGGGTGGCCGCTTTTCACCTGGACCCCCAGCGACGCTCGTGGGCATTAGCAGGACTTAGCGTCCCCTTGGCCAGGGCAGGGGAGGCAAGCCAAGTGTGTGGCCACGTAACCAGCTGGGCTGGGGACACAATGAAGACTGGCATACTTACTGTGTTTTGAAATTATTTCTTAGTCTTTTCTTCTTTTTAAGATTGTATTTATTTATTTATTTATTTGAGAGGGAGAAAGAGAGAGAAAACGAGAGCACAAGAGCAGGGAGAAGGAGACGCAGATTCTCTGCTGAGCAGGGAGCCCAAGGCGGGACTCGAGCCCAGGACGCCAGGATCATGACCTGAGCCAAAGGCAGACGCTTAACCGACTGAGCCACCCAGGCGTCCCTATTTCTTAGTCTTGATAGTACAGTTACATGGGTCAATAATCAAAAGAACAGAGGAAAATCTGGAGTGAATGCTCTGGCCTCCCTCGTGCCCGCTCCCTACTCCCTCTCTTCTCAGGCGTCTTTTCAGAGTTCCTTCAGAAACCACCATTTACCTTCGAGGCTGTAGATCACCTACTTGGGAAACCCAGCGTGTTTAGTGAATGTGGAATACAGTCTTCAACTCAGAGAAGTCTCCCTCTCAGCCACCTGAAGGAGTTTAAAAACCGTGTTCTGGAGAATCTTTGCTCTGAGGGATAAACGCTTAACTTCATACCTCTGTTCATCGAAGAAATGGAAGGGAGAGCTAAACTCTCGTTGTTAAAAATGCAATCTATCATCCAGGAAGAGACTGTTTCTTTGGCTTTGAAACACTGCTGTTTTGTCTAACAGCCAGAAAATACATTAATAAAGCCCAAGGGATCCTTTGCATTTCGCACTGTCTCTGTGGTAACAAGATCCCCAGATGCCCAGTTTCCTTCCCTGTGGTAGACCCTTCCGTCACTGGTGTAGCCATTGGCGCTTGTCCTATTTGGGCCGCTGAAGAAGCACCTGAATGGAGGAAGGCGCAAGAGCTCCCGAGTCGAGAAATTGGAGATTGTTCTTTCCTATAAAGTAAAATGAGCAGAATGTCCCCTCTCTCCATCTTTACGGGCTTGGCACTCTCTCAGCACGAGGTAGTAATAAAACATTCTCCAAACAAGGCCAGTTCCTGAGAGTTTATAAACGACACATCAGGAAGGAGTGCATTCCTTTAGGAGGTTCTGGGTTTTTAATGAGCGGGAGGGTGCTCTAAAGAACTTGTAGGGAATGAGGAACAGCCAGTCTTGCCAGCAGCCAAGACTTGGAGGCCACGGTGACCGGTGACTGGTGACCGGCAGAGCAGATGAAGCGCCATCCGCCTCCCTTGGGGGATAGAAGGTAGGAAGAGCCCAAGAGACCCTATTGAAAAAGTGGAAAGGGAGTCCACCTTGCTTTGTTCTGGGATCCCAACAGGAAAGCGTCTGACCTTTTCGATTCCTTAAACTCACTGGCCAGGAGTCGGCAAACTGACTTGGGGGCCAAATCTGGCCCACTGCATGTTCGTATCAATAAAGTTTTATTGGAACAGAGCCACACCCCTTTACTTATGTTCGAGCAGCTGTAGGCAAAGACAGCTGTATGGCCTGCAATGCCCAAAATATTTATCATCTGGCTCTTTACAGAAAAAAATTTGCTGACCCCTGTTGTAGGCAATACAAAGGGGGCATCGCCTGTAAAGGAAAGGTAGGAGGTATTTTCCTGGGCTGTGAGATTACCGGAGGAGCACAGAGAATGAGAAATACGCAGGTGATTTCCCTTTTGCAGACTCCCCAGCGGGACTGTTTGGAGGAAGTTCCAGCCCTGGCTTGTGCTGTGAACTTCGCGTAGACCAGGCAGGAGATGGGCATTGGGGGGATGGAGGTGGGGGTTAGAAGGAGAAGGGCGCCAGGGCTGTCTCAGGGACACCTGGGATCACAGAACCCTCAGAGCAGTTTTGTCTCCAGCAGAAACTCTACAGATGTGTGGCCTTTAAGCCCAGCTACCTGGGGGTCCTCAGAAGATGGGGCTCTTGGTGCCAATGCCTCAGGCTAGGTCATTCTCGGACCACCCCCAAACAGCTCCTCCTCATCCAGCCAGTAACCTCGCTGTCGCTCTCAGGGGAATGGTTCTGCCCACAGCCAACTGGTGCAGTGGGGACTCTGAGGGTCTGACCCCCTGCCTGGGTCAGGAGAAGGCGGCCCCTTAGGCAAAGAGGGGGCTGCAGGGCTGGCCTGACTCCCCTCCGGGAGGGAGGACACACTGAGTTGAGCCGCCGAGCCTCCCGCGCTGCGTGCCCTGACTATGAAGAGCATGGTAGGCTGGTGTCACACCCCAGTCTCATAATAAAATACTAAATGAGTCCTCTTAACCATACGGGTGCACGTATGGGTTTCTGCCCGGGATGGGGAAGAAAGCAATAGGGCGAGAGACGAAGGGAAGTGAGAGGGAGTGGGGGAGAATGGAGATTGGGAGAAGCAGAGAGCCTTGAAGAGTGGGGGAGGGGAAGAAAGCGCGTCCTTCCGCCAAGGGCAGCCTTGAGAACCCGACTGTCCAAGTTGTGATGGACGCTCTCAAAACACTGATGCGATGAATTCTGACGCAGTGAAGCTCTCTTGGTTATGAACAAAGCAAAATAGAGTCTTTCCTCGATTTACCCAATGGTTGCATTCCCGGAAAATGCAGCGCAAAATTCACCTTACATGGAGTGAGTCTCCAGGCTCAGGCACTTGTGAGTAGGTTTTTATGCACAGGAATGGTGCATGGGACAAACGGCAATTTTCTGTCGAGAGCTGCTCGTCTGCACCGCCAGGTCCTAGGCTGCTGTCGCCTGGATGCCAGGAACCCCTCTTCCCTGCACCCTAAGGGTGCCAATCAAAAACGCCTTCGCCGATCTGCAAAATAGCCCCTAGGGGGCAGTACCGCCCCGGCTGAGAACCAAGCTCTACCCGCTCCTCACTCCCGTGCCAGGCCCTGTGCCAGGCTGGGAGCACAAATGAATCAAGTTTGGTGCTCAACCCACGAAGCATTACATGAGGGTTGCCAGATTTAGCAAGTAAAAATATTTAGCAACCAAAAATTATTGGTTGTCTCTTTGAAATTCAAATTTAACTAGATGCCTTGCATTTGACCTGGCAACCGCCCTGGTCATACAGAGACCAGGGGCTATGATGACCGTGCTAGCACAGCGACCGAGGGGACTCAGAGGAGAGGTGTGCGGGAACGGAGACTTGGTGACCGCTTCTGGCATCGGCGATCCATCGTCACTCCTCGATCGCCTGCCTAAGCGCAGGGTGCACATCGTTTTCCCCAGCTGGCCAGGGAGGCCACCAAGGTGCTGGGAGGTCATGCGACTCCTCTGAACACACATTCAATAGGGGTCGGGATGGGGGGAGATGCTGATAGGGCGCTCCCCATGACCGTCTGCGGGAGCCCCTACACCCCAGGGTTGGGTGAGGGGGGTGGGGAAGGACAGGTGTGGGAGAGGCCTGGCGGGAAACCTGCCACTGGATGTGGCCTCCTGAGTGTCAGGGGCCCAGTTTAGAACTGGGGTTTAGGGAGAGCGGGCTTAGAAACGGGGGCGAAGATCTGCAGAGCTGCAGAAGCCAGAAGCTGTCTGGCCAGCGAGAAGAAAATTGCTTTCAGGTGTTCTTGCACCAACAAGGGCGCCCCCCACCCCAAAGGGAAAAGGCTAAAAGGTGTGTACTTGGACTGAGGGGAGAAGTGCAGGCCTCCCCGCGGCAGGTGCCCCCAGCCCAGCCCAGCCCCCACAGCCCTGCACACTTGGCTTCCCGGCCCAGACACCACGTCCTTACCAACCCCTTCCTCTTGAGGGACGAGGCCAGGACGTGCTCCTGAGATGCTGCGGGATGAGTCCGAGTGTGAGGCCTGCTCAGGAAGCCATGCGCCGGGGAAAAGTTTCTCCCCTTCAGGAGTAGGTCTCCCAGGTTTACTCTTCCCCGTGGGGGGAACTAGGGCACTCAGCGGGGTCCCCCGAGGCCCCTGCTAACGCCCCCTCACACAGGCAGAGAGCACCAGGAAGCTGCTGGGATCAGCAGGCCTCATTCTTAGCTGAGGTGTGTTCTTATTTGCACACGGCTTAACTGCAGCGCCTTCCACTGGAACCCAGATGTCCCATCTTTGGGGGATGAGCTCACAATGAGTCCTGGAATGTTCTCTCAAATAACAGGACCGGAGAACTTGTTCTGGGACCTACGGCTTCCTCACGTCAGAGCTGGAGGCTGAGGTCTCTGCTGTGAGCAGTTGAGTGGGACACTCAGGAGACCGGGTCCCCTCCGGTGGGCACCCCGCAGCCTCAGACTAGGGTGGGGAATTCAAAGGACATTACCCTCAACTCTCAAGGGGAAGAGTAAGGAACAAAAATCAGAAGGGAAAGCTTCAGGGAGTTGGAGCTGCAGCAAAAGCTTCAATTGCTCTCTTTAGAATATTCAGGAGAGCATCCAGACTGGGGTTTGCCAAAAACCTGGGGGTAGAAATAGAATTGATTTCGTTGTTTTTTTAATTAATGCCAACTTTTCCCCGAATATAAAGATATTTTTTAAGTATATGCCAGGGGCGCTTGGGTGGCTTAGTCGGTTAGGTGACCAACTCTTGGTTTTGGCTCAGTTTGTGATCTCAGGGTTGTGAGATCGAGCCCCGTGATGGGCTAGGCGCTCCTTGCAGAGTCTGCTTGAGATTCTTTCTGTCTCCCTCCTCCTTCCCCTCTGCCCTCCCCCTGTTTGCGCTCTCTCTCAAATTAATTAATTAATTCTTTAAAGTATATGCCAGCATTATAACATAATGCTTGCCGAAGACGGTTTAGAAAAAATATAGGAGTAAATCACAGTAAGCGAAAATTATGCATTGTCTTACTACCCAGAGTAACTTTTTTTTAAAGTAAAAGGAATAACTTAAACTATTTATTTATTTATTTTAAGATTTTATTTATTTATTTGACAGAGAGATCACAAGTAGGCAAAGAGGCAGGCAGAGAGAGGGGGAAGCAGGCTCCCCACCGAGCAGACAGCCCGATGCAGGGCTCGATCCCAGGACCCTGAGATCATGACCTGAGCCGAAGGCAGAGGCTTTAACCCACTGAGCCGCCCAGGCGCCCCAAACTATTTAATAATTGAAACTCCTAAACTTTGCCAGTCCAGTCAGCCTTCTCTTTGTGAGGAGCAAAGAGTCATTTGTCATTAATACGTAGGTGTTTTGTACCAACCGAGATACAAAGCTAGCTTTAAAAGATTCTTGAGAGGTGCCTCGTTAGCGCAGTAGGTAGCGCGTCAGTCTCATAAAAGATTCTTGAGAACATGGATGTCTCCTCTTAATCTTGATTATCTCTGAATTTCCTTGTTAGGCCCTGGTTTTTCACGGGCAGCCTAAAGGTAAACTTTCCTTCAGTTTTTTGTTAAAATAATTAAAAAGGAATGAGGTCTTGCTATATGGATTCTAATACAAGTCTTAATATTTCAAAAATAAACCCAAAGTTG
>CM052898.1:185420659-185527388 GCA_028534135.1 Potos flavus | reverse complement strand
ATTTTTGAAGACTTTGATCTGAAGGTTGATCCAGGTTTAAAGCTTCACTGGCCCGAGATGCTAGCGCCTCCTGGGGGGGGACTGGCTTTGGGGCTAATGTGTCTCTTTCTCTGCATGTTTCTTTTAAAGGAGACATGTTTGCTCTGTTCTCTCCGGCACTGAAGAAGCAGGTGTGTTTGTGCAGGTCTTTAAGGTATCTTTAAAGTAAACAGGCTTGATAAAATCTTTCCTTTTCTCTTTTCTTCATTCTTCTGTTACTTGTATTGATCCAGGTCTTTCCACAGGCACAGAGTACGCTGGCTGTGTTTGTACATTTCTGCAAATAGATAATCGTGGAAGCCTATTCTATAGAAACAGGCTCTGGTACGAGGAACCGGGGCCAAAGGGGGTGGCCAGCGACTTCCTCTCCTTTGAGATTCTGGTGTTTGGAAGATTTTCACTTAAACTCCTTTCTATAACTTGGCCTGGCTCCTTTGTGGCCTTATTTGGAATGCATACCGGCTATTGTGGGGGAAACAATACCGGAAGAGAAATCAATTCACTCCTTGGCCCTTTATGGAAAGTTCAAGCTTGCCTTGGGTTGGGCACTCTCCTTTCCAGCCTCAGGTATATATTTTTTGGCACATAGGGAAGGAGGCTGGCGCGAATGGATGGTGCGCAAAGTGCTGAGAACCTAACTGGTATGAAAAGCGGGCCCTGCATGTCTCTGTCTGGGGTGCCTGATACATGGCGTGCTCTTCCCTGCCCTCCCCTGAACGAATTCAGAACTGAAATCAGGGAGTAAGGGGTCCCCAAGATCACCTTTACCACTGCTAAAGTCTATGTTGGAAGATACGACTTATATCTGTAGGCAAATAAACTCCCTAATTCTGAAGACCAAATTTAGGCAAGGGTATGTGGGGGATCTGGGCATATCCCCCCTCCTCCACAGAGAGTCCTCCTGGGGGTACCAAGAAGCTGGGACCTCTCACTGCTCACGTCTGGCTTCTTCTTTCCAGTGTACCAACCAGGAGGTTGGGAGTGATGGGCAGAGGGAGCCAGTGTTGTGTTAATGCACTCCCTCACTTGGAGCCAGGAGGTGTGTTGAGCCAGTGTTGTGTTAATGCACTCCCTCACTTGGAGCCAGGAGGTGTGTTAAAGCACTCGGTCATCCTGAGGGGCCTGGCCTGGCCAACAGATCCCGTGAGCACGTGTCCTTGCCTGTAGTGGCTCTGGAAAACTCCTTTATTTGAAAGCTGAGCCCTGCCTGTATTAGACCAGGTTTATAGAATAGAAAAAGGAGACCCGTGGTCATTTCAGAGTGCTTTGGGGAGGAAAATGGGATACTGTAGTTAAAGTCGGCTATACCTACAAAGTGAAAAGTTCTGGCATTCTTTATCCATAAGTTACCGTCCTGGGTTGAGTGATATCTCTGCAAAATGCCTGTCCATTTGCAAACTCGGAATGTGGGCTGATTTAGAAACAGGGTCTCTGCAGATGTAAGTTAAGGTAAGATCATCCTTGGGGCTCCTGGGTGGCTCAGTAGGTTGACCATCTGACTTTTGATCTCAGCTCAGGTCTTGATCTCAGGGTCGTGAGTTTAAGCCCCACGTTGGGCTCCATGCAGGGCATGACGTCTACTAAAAAAAAAAAAAAAAAGGTAAGATCATCCTGGATTAGGGTGGATCCTAAATCCAATATGGCGGGCCTGCTTATGAGAGAAGGAAAATCTAGATACTGGTAGAATGCTATGCGAGTATAAAGGCAGAGACAGGAATGCTGTCATCAATACCAAGCAATGCCAAAGATTGCCAGCAAACTGCAGGGGCTAGAAAGTTGGCCCTTCCAGGCAAAGG
This sequence comes from Potos flavus, assembly GCA_028534135.1. Lineage (NCBI taxonomy): Eukaryota > Metazoa > Chordata > Mammalia > Carnivora > Procyonidae > Potos > Potos flavus. Next base: position 185,525,553 of record CM052898.1, on the reverse strand, counting down.
GAGGTAGAGTCTCTTTGGTGGAGAGAAGACAAAGGAATGGGAAACCCAGGTGTTCTTGGACTACGAGGTCATGACATGGGATGGATTGTCCTATGGCTTAATGTCCAGTGGGGCCCCATGTCTCTGTGAAGCTTGCAGCCTTTCCATTCTGTCAATCACATCCCTGATTGGTGCATTGTCTGCAGAAACAGCTAGCCTGCACCTGGGCTGCTGTGAAGAGTCTCCAGGCGGGCCCCACAAGTTATTCAGACCATTGGGGTAGCTTTCCCTGAGTTTCATGTGTGGTCGAAGGGCTTTCTCCCCCCTCATCCAGCCTAGCATCCCCCCCTCTCCTCCCAGGGTTGGCAGGAAAGGAAACCTTGATGAGACTCTGTTAGCGCCTCCATAGCACAGGAGGGCTGGGAAGGGGTTGTGGGGGGTGGTCCCATGTGGACCTTGCAGATTTGGGGATCACTGGACAGTTGATACAGGATGCCATTGTGTCCTTCCAGATGCTGCTAAGTACCTGACTGCTCCTTCAAGGCCTCGGCCAGGTGCTCTGCTGTCATTCTCGACATTAAGAAGGGCTGGGCAGGAGACCTGAGCTGCAGCTCTTGCTATGTCATTACCAAGTTTAATTTTCAAGGTAATGGAATGTTCTGGAAAGAGAAGCTTCCATTCCTGGAGATTTAAAACCCTTTCTGTACAGCTGGTTTGTCATTGGTAGAAGCTGTGTCAAATTCTTAGTCTGAGGCAAAGCAGTGCCTGTTGGGTCAACAGTGGGACACACTGGTGGGCCGATGAGCTGCCTTAAGGAAGCCAGTCCTCACGTGGACCCAAGGCAGAGATTAGTAGACTGAATTTCACCTTGGACATTTGCCTTCTCAGCCCCCAGTGCTGGCCTGACTCCCAGCTCAGCTTTCTCCTTTCTCCCCTGGGGAGTCAGTGCCTGCCCTTGACATCTGTTTTCCCTCCTACCTCCTGACCACTGAGATAGAAGCCATTTATCAGCTTCCCCTCTACAAAGTGTCTGATTCTATTGCTAAAAAATTGCCCTTCTCATGCAGAATAGATTTCCTTGGCAGGATCTTGCCTGTTTGGGCTAAAGGGGGAAAGTTGCATTTTTCTACCTAATCCTGTTGTGAAATGTTCCCCTTCATTCGATGGATTCCTTGAGATAACACCTCTCAGCCTTCCCATGTCTCACTCCCAATCTTTTCTCTTTTCCAAGATTTATAACTTACATATGCATCTGTCTGTCTCTTTAAATTTATTGTACTGCCTTCTCTTTCCTATCACACCTCTGCGTCCACCCCGCCTGCCCATTGTGAGTCCTCGGTGGAGCCCAAATGCAAGGATGCGTGCTTTGCTGCGCCCTCCCTTCCTTGGCCCAGCGCAAGCCGTCGTTCTGATCAAAATGCACCACCTTCTAAAATGTCTTCACTCTGCTCAAAGACGATGTGCCTTTTCATATTCACAACTCCTGGGATGGATTGAAAACAAAGCAGATTCTAACCTTCATGAAATAAAAACCACTTGCTTTTCCTGCATCTCAAATCAAGGCCATTTACTTGAAACAACAAAAATACTTGGCATAGTGCCTTTTTTGAAGGACTTTTTCAGTAGACTGGTCCCAGTAGCCCCACCATCCGTTAAGAAGGCTGACACAGCAGATGAACAAGGCGTGTAAACATGGCGTGGCCCAGGATTCAGGGGTGTGCTCATTCCACCCCATGGGCACCTATCCAAATGAGTCGGCCGGTCCCAGATCTCTCCCATTGTTTCTTGCTGTGTGTTTTGAATTGATTTAATAAATCATGTGATTTGAGCATCTTGACTTGGTCTGTGAGCCTTTCTGTCCCATGACAGCCCGCTTGGTGGGACACTTGGAGACAAGCAGGGCATCAAATACAGGATCATTCATCTGGCTGAGACTCCCGTCATCACCCTGATGTGCCCCAGTCGTGTTCTGTGGATGCTGGAAGGGGGTGCATTAGTCAGGGTTCTCCAGAAAAACAGAGCCAACATGATGTGTATGTATATGTTGTGATGGTTAATTTTATGTGTCAACTTGATTGGGCCACGAGATGCTCAGATAGCTGGTAAGAGATTATTCTGGGTGTATTATTCTGTGATGAGATTAATTAGCTTTTGAATTGGTAGACATAGTAAAGACTGAGTAAAGAACATCGGTCTCACCAATGCAGGTGGGGGGCACTGTGCCATCTGTTGAGGGTCCAAATAGAACAGAAAAACAGAGGAAGGGCAAATTTGCTCTCTGCTGGTGCTGGGACGTCCATCTTCTCCTGCCCTCCTGCTTGGACTGGAACTACACCACTGGCTTCCCTGGACGTCCAGCTTGCAGATGATAGATCTTGGGATTTCTCAGTCTCCATAATCTCATAAGTCAATTTCTATAATGAGTCTTCTTCCATATATCTTATTGGTTCTGTTTCTCTGGAGAACCCTGACTAGTGCATAGATGGATGATAAATAGATAGATAGAAAGATAGGTAGATAGATAGATATTTTAAGGAATCAGCTTACATGATTATGAACGCTGGCAAGTCCCAAATCTACAGTGTGGGCCAGCAGGCTGTTGATTCAGGAAGAGCTGATGTTGCAGATGAAGTCCGAAGGCCATCTTACTCAGGAGCGGTCAGTGTTTTTGTTCAATCCAGGCCTTCAACTGATTGGGTGGGGCCCACCACATTATGGGAGGGTAATCTGCTTTACTTTCAAAGTCCACCAACTTAAATGTAAATCTCACCCAAAAGTATCCTCATAGAAACATCCAGGATAACATTTGACCAAATATGTGGGTACCATGACCCAGCAAAGTTGACACATAAAATTAACCATCACAGGAGGGGCATTTACAAATGTGCTGACACCCAATAAAAATATTCTGTGTTGAAGTGAGTGTAGGAAAGGCTGGGTTAACCAGAATTATGCAAGGCCTATTTTACTGAAGGACTTCTCAGAACGTTTAATGGGCAGGATAGAGTACACAATGTTTCATAAACTCTGTCCATGGGATCTCTTTTGGCAGGACATTCTTTGGGATGGGTGTACCTTGGGACACACTCTGCAAAATGTAGGGTTAGGCCACTCATAGGCAGGCAAGAAAGTCAGGAAGCCACAGAAGGAACCAACCTTGGGGACACTTTAATCTTGAAATTTTGGCCTTCAGAAGTGTGAGAACATAAATTTCTGTTGTTTACACCACCCACTCTGTGGTACTTTGTTAGAAAATGCTAGAAGACTAACATACGTACCCACGACCACCATATAGATATTTATGTTTGTGTTTGTTTTTTGCCTTATTCCTAGTTTTATTGTCTGTCTCCCATACTTGCACTTTCTTCTTTTACACCTATTTTTTTAATTTACGCAGCTCAATTGTGTTTTAGTTTCCTTTTAAGCTTCTTTAATTCAAGCACAAGAAAAGTAAATTTTAAAAATTCTCACAATGATACCTACTGAGTGTCTCTGGTGTGGAAGACTTGTCCTGGATATTAGGGAGATCCAGCACGGTGGGCTGGGATGTGCCCAGCAGAGTGCCTGGTGTAAATAAACCCTAAATAAATGTTGGTTATTATTACCAGCTCTAAGTTGCTGTACCAGTTAGCTTTTGCTGTGTAACAAACCACCCCCAAACTTAATGGCTTAAAATAAATATTTATCATGTCTCATGATTCTGTGGGTTGGGCAAGCAGTTCTTTTCATCTGAGCAGGCTCAGTTAAGGCCAGATGGTCCTGGATGGCATCTCTCCTGCATCTGGGACCTCAGGTGGAAGGCTGAGATGTCTGGGGCCTCTCTCCACATGGTCTCTCATCCCCCCATGGGTCCAGCCTGCACTTGTTATGTGGTAGCTAATGGATTTTCAGCAGTGGCACAGGAGAGCCCCAGCACATCCACCCTTCCGATCTCCGCGGTCCGGCACATTTTCTAATGTTCCCTTGGGCGGACCAAGTCACACGGTCAAGGCCAGCTGAAAGGCTGGAGGAATAAATTCTGCCTTCTGATGGGAAAACCGGCCATGTCACATTACAAGGGGGTTGTTGGTATAATAAGAGCTATGTTTGGGTTTTGTCCCAAGTTCCTAATACAGAGCTTCTCAAACCCTTGAAATTTCCCGAGTGGTAGAAGAGCCTGTTGTCATTCATTAGGAGGCCTTTTGAGCCTAGTGCTAATGAGGTGATCTAGGGTGAGGCCCCTAGATAGCCTCTGGATGGGGCTGGTCACCAGAAAGACCACATAATTACAGAGTTGGAACTTTGAGCCCCACCCACTAACATCTAGGAAAGAGAAGAGGTTGGGTGCATATTGAGCTCCACAAAAACTCTTGAACGAGGTTTGGTTAGCTTCTAGGTTGGTGAACGCATCCACATGCCAGGGGATGGTGCACCTGAGTGGGGACATAAGCTCCTGCTCTTAGGACCTCTCCCTATATACCTCTTCATCTGACTGTTCATCTGAATCCTTTCTATCTTCATAATAAACTGGTAAACATAAGCAAATATTTCCCTACCTTCAGTGAGCTGCTCTAGTTAATTGATCAAACCCAAGGAGGAGGTCGTGGGAACCTCTGAAAGCCAATCAGTCAGACCACAGGTAACATTGTGGACTTGAGATTGGTGTCTGAGGGGGTGGGAACAGTCTTGTGGGACTGAGTCCTTAACCTGTGAGATCTGATGTTATCTCCACTTAGATAGTGGCAGAATTGAGTTAAATTCTAGGACACCAGTCAGTGTCCATTGAGAATTGGAGACTTGCTTAATGGTGTTGGAAAACTCACATCAGAGGCGTAAATGCAGAAGGAGAATTTGGCACCATTTATAATCACTGAGTGCAAGGCACTGTGCTAGCCACTTTATACCCATTCTTTCCCTTAATCCAGCAAGTATTTCCAACTTCATTTTAAAGATCAAAACAGAAACTCAAAGGGCATATGGCACTCATGCAAGAGCACACAGTTGATGAGTAGCAGAGCTGGGACCCAAACCCAAGTCTGCTCACCTCCTAAATGGCTTTGTTTTCTGGCCCGCCGTGCCGAATCACTCTGGTGCACAGGACAAGTCTTACACACCGGACGTACCAATATGCATCAAAGTGTTGATTGGCTTTGAATCGGAGGACACACTCTACAAGATAGGAATGAACAATGAACAAGGATAAGGACACCAAGTTTTAGGTCAAGCTCTAGAACAACACCGGGGCCTCCTAATGGGCAAATACTTAATCTTTCTGGACCCCAGACTTCAGCTGAACAACCAAGACCATAATACCTGACTGGTTTTGGTCATTAGGATAAGGCTCATGTGGGAAAATGGAGGTGGATGTGCTTGGGCATAGAACACGTGGAAGGAAGAAGTTTCTTTCCCCTTCACCTTTCCTGGACAACAAAATAGTTTTAAATAGTTTTAAATAATTTTAATCCTAATCTTCAAGTTTTATTCCTTTTTCTTTCTTTTTTTTCTTTCTTTTTCTTTTTTTTTTTTTTTTGGTAATGTTCTTGTCTTTCCCCAGACTTCACCTTTCCTTAAGAAGCCACTTTCTGCGTGTATTTCACCTTGCTTCCTGGGTGGACTTCCAGTGGCCCCCTCTGCCCTGTTTTCTTCCCTCCTCTAGCGCCTCACCGCCAGCCCTTCTCTAGTATGTCTTTCCACCATGGGCCCCTCTTCACCTCCTTGCTTTTCCTTCCTGTTTCCCAATGCCACTCAGTCTGGGCTCTCTTCTGAATCTGAACACCAAGAGGCACCAGCAGTGACCAGCAACAATGAGGCCTAAGAAAACAGGTTATTTGAGCTGAGAGAGACGTCAGTGAAACCATCTTAGTATTTGATTGGCCTTTTGTTAAGAGAATAGTGACTCTTTAAGCCTGGCCTGAGAGAGACACTGGCCCCTTTTTAGAGTGGACAGAGTGAGGATGGCAGGCCTTGAAAGGGCAGGGTTGGCAGCTGAAACGAGGTGTGCCACACACCTGGACCGTCGGAGGGTCTGAGAGATATCTCGTGCAGGAGTGGGCGGGGTACTGGCCGAGAGTCCGGCAGCCTCAGGAAGGATGAGCAAGTAAGGTTCGAATGGAGGCTGACGGGACCTGACTGGTGGTGAGGTCAAGCTGGGGGTAGCTACGGAGAGAGCACACACGACTTGACCAGGCAAAAGTCAGGAGCCAGGGGCACCTGAGCAAGAGGCTGAGTAAGATGTTCAGGAGGAGCCTGGAAGAGCGTTCAGGTACAGCAGCGAACGGAGTGGGAGACACACCAACACGGTGAGTTGTACTTCTGGTTTATAAATTATATCTCTGCTCAATTTTATCTTGATGTTGGAGTCTGCCAACCGTGGAAGGTTAGAATAATTAGAGCAGGCACGTTAGCTGGGAGTTGGATGGACAAGGAGGTAAACAAAGGAAAAAAAGATGGAAAGAAGGAAATGATGAGAAACATCTATGCTTCCTAACGAGTCGGTTGGGTGGGTGAATTATGGTTAATTCACCAGCTTTTTTATTAAGTGACTTTGATTGCCTGGAATCTAGACAGATCTATTTATCTAGAATCTAGAGGATGTCAGCAAAACATACTCCTATTCTTACCTCACTTTGCTAAGAAGAGATGGTTTGATTGCTTTTCCACCACTGAGTATGTGAAAATGAGATAATAATTTTGGGATACACAGACTTTGCCCTCATGTAGAATAACAGCAATATTAGTTTCCAAAGGAAAGATAAACTGTACTGCATTTCTGGACTGTGTGGGGGGTCTCTGGGAGAGCCACTGCACCAATGTCGCTGCATTCTCCATTAAGGAATTCCAGAGAAGCTTGTTCTCTGGGTCTATGAGCTCATCTCACCAGAAAAAAGGCAGGTGACGCTTTGTATGCTCCAAAAGCAAGATGGCTCCGTCCACTAGGGAGTAAGTGAAACCAAGTATAAATCACGAGGAACTTCATTAACAGCTGCGATGCTGTAAAGTTCAAGGACCATAAACACCTATGAAATTGTGTTTGGGAGTGTCTGTCTATGCTTATAAATGGCACACACATGCCTCCTGTGGACAATGTACCCACTCCCAAGACTGTCTCCTTTACCAAACACCACACAGGGCAGCATCACCTGTTTACGGTTTTATTCATTCCTTTTGCTGAAGCATTAGTGACGTTGCAAGAGATGGTGGCCAAAAACATGAATTCTGGGGACAAACCACCTGGATTCAGATCCCAGTTCTGCCATTTACTGGATGCAAATTATATTACCTGAGCCTCACTTACCTCATCTGTAAAATGGAGATAATAATAGTCCTACCTCCATAGTTGTGGAGATAAATATTAATATAAGTACCTGGCATATAGCATGGGCTCCAGTCATGTGATCAATTATTCTTGGTTGATCATCATGGTTTGACCTCACTAAGCATCAGGATCAATTTGAGCTGATAAATCCAAGGGGAAGCCAAGAGTCGACCAAGGGACCCCTGCACGTTGCCTGATGGCAAATGAGACAACAAATAAACAGCGTGACCAATGCTGGTAATCTGAGTTCATTTGCAAAAGTAGAAACTTCAATTCCATAAAAAAGAATATGGTATAGTGAATTCTATAAGATGATTTAATATGGTGACCTGCTCTAGTGTTTTCATTCTTAGGGAGAGAGAGGGATGTCTGTTTTTTGGTTTGACTTTTCTTGCTAAATATGATTTTATTTCTTAAAACAGTCTCTACCGGTAACTAAAGATGTGGGAGAGAGGGCAAAGGGGAAGGAAGCATAGCATCAGGAAGTGGGTCAGTGGCTTTAAAGAGTTTCATTCCCTGAGTCCCCTAGAAATTTAGCAGGTTGTTGAAACAATCCAATCAAAGCCTTGTCATTTAGGTTAAGTGGAAAACATAGTTTCGTTATGTTAGAAACTATTTCACCACAAACAGTATATTCTACTGTGTTTTCATTACTCAAAATACTTTTACATGAAAAGAATTCTAAACATTTCAAATAGGGCTACAATTTAACAAGTCTCGCAGTATGATCAATACTATCTCAATACATATATTCTTTACGAAAGCATGCATGAGAGCCGTTCACTAATTAAACATTTCATTTTCTAAGAATTTGTCATTTCTTATTTTTAAAGATGTTAGTTAGGTATAATTAACATAAATGAAATGTTTAGTTCAACAAGCTTTGACAATTGTATATACTTTGATAGTTACCACTCAAAAGAAGATACAGAACATTTTTTTTAATCATATCAGAAATTCCCCTGGATCTTTCCGGTCTATTTCCTTTCCACCCATAACTTTCTGACATATTTATAGGTTTATATATAGAGATTACTTTTGGCTTTATTTCAACTTCAAGTGGAATTGGACTGTATATACTCTTTTGAATTTGGCTTCTTTTGCTTGGACATATTGTATTTGAAAATCATCCATGTTGTTGGGTATATCAACAATTTATTCTATTTTTTAGTGGTGAATTGTATTCCTTTGTATAGATATGGCATATCCAGTTCTAGCAATATTTATTACAAAGACTTTACTTTCTTCATGACTTTGGCATCGATTGATTTTCTGTGTATTGGTCCATTCATTGACTACCTATTTTATTCAATTGATTTATATGCATGTTTATGCCAATACCCTGCTGTCTTAATTATTGTAGCTTTATAATATACCTCAAATCACACAGTGTAAGTCCTCCAAATTGGTATTTTTTTTTTTTCAAAATAATTTTGGATAGTCTAGATCCTTTTGGAATCATCTCATTTGTTTCTTCAGAAAAAGCCTGCTGGGATTTTTATACAGATTGTGTTAAACCAATACATAAGTTTAGGGAAAAGGGACAGCTTCACAATATTGAGTCTTCCAACCAATAAACATGGTATATCCATTTATTTAGGCCTCTTACATTTTTCTCATAAGTATTTTGTAGTCTTTATGTGGAGGTCTTACATGTATATTAGTAGATTTATTCCTAAATATTTGAAGTTCTGAATGACACTGTACTGATTTTTAAAATTTCATTTTCAAGTGTATGGTACAGGTATAGAGTAATAAAACTGATTTTTTTATATCGACTTTGTATCTTACGCCCTCGCTAAATTCTGGTATAATTCCAGTGATTTATTTATCCATAGTGTTTTCTTGATATAAAATAATTAACAACTAGCTAGATTGTAAATAAATTAAGAAAGTTACTGTTATAGTTTTAACCATCTGTTAGTACATCTTTATTTCTAAAGGTTTTATTGTTGTGGGGGGTGGTGGTGATAGTTTTGATGGGGATGATTTGCACAGAGAAAAGTTTATAAAACAAACTCTTCATATCAATTGCAAGATTTTAAAACCACGTGGTTAAGCTTCTAAATAACCCCCAGACTTAACTGAGTCCCAAGGTTTTGTAACTATTTATAATTTACGCCTTTGTCTAGAGTATTTTCGAATTGCAGTAGCTACCGTGTTACTATCTAGTCCAATAACTTTTCCCCAATTCTTACAGCATGTATTTCCTGCACATGCATGGCAGACACTGTTTTGAAATACCCTCCTACTGTCATTTGGTAAATCCCATGCTCAGTTTGACATGGAGCAGGAGGAGCAAGTAGCTATCACTTAGGGCACACTGACCACATCCTAGGAACTGAGCTAAGCAACTAATATGCATCGCTTCATTTTTTCCTCTCAAAGACCTTATGAAGTTAGACTCACCATTAGACCTATTTTACAGGCCAGGAAACCGAGGCTTACATTCAATTGCTTGCCAGGCCACACAGCTAATGAATAGCAGAGTCAAGATTTGAATCAAAGTTCTTAACTTTGGAGCCCTCGGTGTTGACCAGTGTCTTCCAAAGCATCTGTTGAAAAAGCAAACTTCATTCCTATAGAAAAAGGAATTTAGCCAGAGTTGAAAATTCTTAGGCCGATAAGGAATGATACCAGCTTCCATTTATTACTATGTAATGGTTGAGGTGCGGTAATAAATATCTTGCATCAGCTGACTAAGTGAGGTACTAGGAAGACCGAGATCTCCTCTGCAATCCCTGATTACCATGGGGACCTGCGTAAGGGGTGCAGAGCTCCATGGCTGGAGAAACAGCACCAGGGCCAACCTCCACAGAGGGCAGGTCACTGACAACGCCATATATGATGGGCCACATCAAGTGAATTAGAATGCTTGGGGCGCCGCCTGCCATTGGAAGAGCACATCCAGTTCACATGCACACAACCCACACAAGCCCCCTGCACAGATGCAGATGACGCCGGGGCTGGAATTACATAGCGACCCCCAAACAAAACAAAACAAACCCAGCCAAGGGCAGTAAAAGCCTGGGATAACAAGCCCGGAAAGCATCGGCACCAGAACTGCAAAGGTTGCCCTGTATGCTGCAGATTCTAGAATCATAACAAGACGCTTGTAAAACAAAGCCTGTGTGCTTCAGTGCAGACCGAACTTGGCAATCCCGTCCCTGTATCTGGTTTCACTGAGGGAGGAGGGAGTCCTTAAGAAACGGCCTTGAGACTCCATCTTTTGCAGATTCTTCCCAGTGAACTCCATAGCGTTGTTTTCATGATCATTTGAATTTTCTTTGGGTTGACCTTTACCCTTCATACCTTAGACACGTAGGGGTGAGGAGAGTACTTTATAACTCCTGGTGATGTTCCAAGAAAATGTCACTCACTGGTACCCGCACTATCCTGGAATTTCCAGTCTGGAGAATGGAATTTGGCTGGGTCTTTCTACGTCAATCAGGGCACCTTCAGGCAACAGTGCGTTCTCTAGCTCCGAAAGGCATTCCATTCCAAGAATCTCCATCTCTTCAGTTGGAGGTCCGGTTGGAAGTTCACACCTTCACAGGCATCTCCTCCTTTAACCACTGGAAACCCCCCAAACCTGACGTGTGCTCTGAACCTTGGGTCCGCAAGCTTAGCTGTGGAGTAAGAGTGGACACTGCTTGCTTCCGGACATTGAAGGACATGTTCTCTTGGGATCCTCTATGCCACTTGACATCATTGACCATGTCGTGGACAAAGAACATAGCACAGAAACAATAAGTTGGCAAAACTTTGCATTACACTGAATAAGCTCTGTGTTACAAGGCATATAGGAGGAGGTTTAAAAGTACTTTAATTGTCCTCCCTTGGATAATTTAACCACACTTGAGAATTACTTTTTTGAATATACTTCAGTAAGGGTGTTATAGGGAACATGCCATGCATTGCTATTCTTCTTAATGGCTTATTTTTCCAACTTGAATTGTTTCTAAACTGGGCCAGTAATCTTGTTTTCACAAAACCCCCAAGAATATGTGGGTTTCTACACAGTGTCATGAAAATCCTTGGTTAAAAAAAAAAAAGTAGGTGTATTTTCCAGAAGCTTTCATTTAAAATGTTTTGCCTCTCAGCATCTCCTTCTTTTACTTTATATTGTGAACAATTTCAAGAATAGAAGAAAAAATAGTATAATGAACACTCGTATACTCACCATTCAGATTTAATAATTATTAGTATTTTGTCGCATTTGTGGCAATCTGGGTTGTTGTTGTGATGTAAAATAAATTGCAGACATTACTACATGAATATATGAATATATCCCTACGTAACTGGCACTGCCTTCATTGTCTTCACTGGCAATGGGCTATCCTGCTACTTCCTCCTCACTGGTGGGTAGATCTCAAGGATTGGTTAATTTCAGGTTAAACATTTTTTGCCAAGAACCCTTCACCGATGGTGCTGTGCACTTCATGGCACGTCCCGTCGGTGCCAGGCTACCCCACTCTTCATGATTCTAAGATTGATGGCTAGGTTAAGAGGGTGCCCGTAGATCTCACTCTCTATTACAAAGTCATCTTTTTACTCTCACGACTAGCAAGTCTCTTGTGCGGCAAGACTTTGCCTTTGTAGATTATCAGGTGCCCCATCAACTTCCAGTGTCCACCGACGATCCCTGACAAATCATTTATTTCATTCCAGGTTGCAAAGTGGTGGTTTTCTATTTTCTTCCTTCCTTCCTTCTTTTCTTTTCTTTTCTTTTCTTTTCTTTTCTTTTCTTTTCTTTTCCTTTTCCTTTTCCTTTTCCTTTTCTTTCTTTCTTTCTTTCTTTCTTTCTTTCTTTTTTAAAGATTTATCTACCTATTTCAGAGAGAGAGAGAAGGAGGGGAAGAGCAGAGGGAGAGAATCTTAAGCAGACCTGCCGAGCCCAGAGCCCGGAGCCCAGGGCTCAATCCCGATCTGAGACCAACACCCAAGCCAAAATCAAGAATCAGACTCCTAACCGACTGAGCCACCCAGGCACCCCCAAAGTGATCTAATTTGATCATTCACTTGATATTTCTTAGCTAGCATTCTTTCATAATGAAGAGTTTTCTCTAAAAATCAGGGCTGTTTGGTGTCCCTGATGTATAACCTAATACTTTCCTTCTAGTTACCAATTTTTAGAGAAAATTGGCTTATTATCTGGAACCTTTGAAATAAAACAATTCACTGTCCTTATATTGTAAATGCTGTATTATTTGCAGTTTACTGGTGTAAATGGCTTTAACATACTAATACAATTCCAGGTATACAAGATACCAGAGAACCAGTAAATTCAGCAGAATCCCTTAATTCAGCAATAAACAAAAGAAAAAGTCAAATTGGTTAATTAAGTTGATTGGTTATTGGATTCAAATGATGGACAATTCCATCAAATGGCTTGTCCGGGAGCCTCAGTGACCCTGGCCCCATCTGAATTTTTCAAAGAAGAATAGGGAGGGTGTGTTTGTGAAAAGAGGGAGGGGATATAGAAAGAGGGACTTCCCTCATCATTTCCTGTACCAGGATTTGACTTTTGTGTTGTCATCAGCCAAAAGCATCTGAGTGGCCACTATGTTCACACTCCCCCTCCCCCGCACTGTGCCAGGGGTGCTGGGGGAGCCCAGGGGGGAGCTCCAGAGCACAGATGACCCATTAGAGAAGCCCGTGTCAGGTGGCGATGCCTGGGACCTTGTTCCTCCTTCTTGTTCAGCCATTGGCTGGGACAACACAAGGACCGTGTGACATTGGCTCAAAAGCTGAAACAGGCCTGATGAGACACAACAAGCCCTTCCCCCCCTTTTCTTTAAATTGAAGTATAATTGACATACAATATCCTATTATTTTCAGATGTACATCATAGTGATCTTATATTTTTATACATTATGAAATGATCCCTATGGTAAGGGTCATCACCACCTGTCACCACACAGAGTTATTACAATATTAGTGATTATTTTCCCTCTGCTGCACATCAGATCCCCTTGATTTATTTATTTTATAATTGAAAAAGTTTGTACCTCTTAATCCCTTCACATATTTCACCCATCCCTTCAAACCCTCCCCCATCTGGCAGTCAAATTTGTTCTATTCCTGTTTTGTTTTTTCCTGTTTTGTTGTTGTTTTTTAGATTCCACATATAAGTGAAATCATACAGTCTTTTTCTTTTTCCGTCTGATTTATTTCACTTAGCATAACACCCTCAAGTTCCATCCATGTTGTTGCAATCGGCAGGATTTCATTCTTTTTCATGGCTGAATAATACTCCATTGTATGTATCTACCACACCTTCTTTATCCATCCATCTATTAATGGGTCCGTAGGTTGTCTCCATATCTTGGTTGTTATAAATAAGCCTGCGATGAATGTGGGGGTGCAGATATCTCTTTGAATTGGTGTTTTCATTTTCTTCGGATAAATACCCAGAAGTGGAATTGCTGGATCATACAGTCTATCTATTTTTACTTGGGGAAGGCAAATCCTCCTGTTTTCTTAAAGGGGGTGAGAGCAGACCACCCCGTGCCGCACCCAGGGCACGTGCGACCCCCTGTCTGACTCATGGCTGCACGCCCACCGCCCGCGCTCCACCCGGCCTGGGCTGAGTGAGGCCCCTCACACACCCCTCACTCTGAACTTGGCCTTTAGTGTCCAGCTCCAGGTTCTGCAATCCTGGAAACGCTTCCCAGAAGCATTTCCTACTCGCCATTCCTCAGGGTCTCTCACTCTATTGTAATTGCTGATTTTCTCATCTGTCTCCCTGGTTGGACTGTGAGCTTCTGTGAAAGGGGCACAATCTCATTTCTTTCTGAATCTGTCTTGCCAGTATTGATCTGCCACATAGTAGGTGCTAAGGAAATGTCCTCTGAGTGAAACGAATGGATGAAAAGCAACAACAAGAAAAACATAGGACTTGGCTCATCCTCAGGAATGCACTGACTTCCCTCTTCCCTTCCATAAGGTAATCGGCTGAACTGACTTTGCCCAAACCGCCCTGGGGAAAATACACCTGGGGCCGAGGTGCACAGAGCCTGGACGATTTGAGTCTCGAAGGGAGAAATGGTTTGCATATTAAGAATAGCCAAGGAGGATCTCTGTGGGACCAGGGACGGAGAGACAGAAAGACAGAGGGGACTGGGTGGAAACTGTTCTGGGTTTACCAAAAAAAAAAAAAAAAAAATGCATTGTAGTAAAGAGCTTATGAAAGCTGAACGGAGTAAACAGACCCCTCCCCCCACAACCCCAAATGAAAGTGGTCATGTAATCGCTCTATGATTAAGGAATGCCGTGAGTAAAATGCTCCGGGATACGTGAATAGACATAAATCAGCAATTCCGGCTTGGAACGCAACATTCTTTAGCATCCATTAATCTGCGGCTGGCTCCTCTTGAGGCTCTGGGGCCCCTCTGGGCTTCTCTATCTCTTAATTGAAGCGGTATGCCTTGGAGAATTATTGCTTTCCTCCACCAACTCTCCCTTCCAAGGGTGGATTGCAAAACAAACACAGGAAAAAGAAACTGGATTCAATTTCTGGGCGAGAGCTTTTTCTGAGCACGTCTGTGCGAATGCGCATGCGCTCAAACCCGAGGCCGGTGGGCCTCCAGGACCAGGCTCGTAATTGCTGGCGAGTACTCATCTTGGGGTCTTCGGCCGCTTTTCCTGGTGACTCTGGGGAATTATGTGGTTGATGAAATGCCGGACTGCAGATCAGTTCACAATGGGATGAAGAAGTTCTCTGGGAAATGTAGCTCCAGCATCTTTAATATTTTCCCTCTCCTTTTATCCCAACCGGAAGCCCGGTGGCTGCAAGCACCTCCCTCTTCCTGCCGGTAGACAGATGTCTTCCGGTCTCCCTCCCATCACCGTGAGGCCCCTGATTTACAACCGTGAACCCAAGAAGCAGGGTCTGCTGAGGCCAGACCATCACCTGGCCTTCGGAATTCATTTGGTGGAGAACAAGATGCCCAGAGTAGATGGGCCACCTCATTTAGGTTTGTGCTGTGTCATTGTGTGAACAAGAAAAGGCTTTGGCACGTGGCAGCCTACTGGGGCCACATTTGGAAGGGATGGAGTGCGGGCCATCCAAATCATGCAAAGAGCAGCTCCATGAAGCGTCTTATAAACTGTAATGGGGAAAGCTTATGTGGGCAGGCTCTGGTGACCAAACAGCCCCAGGAGCCCACCTTGGAGGGCAGGGTCACTGCAAGTGTCCCATTTCACTGAAAAGCAAAGCAAAGCAAAAAAAAAAAAAAAAAAAAGCTTTGATCGAAAAACACAGGGAAGAAATTATCTGGTTATGCCATGATTGTCTTTATAGGGCTGGGTGATATTTGCTGAGTCTCCTAAATCACAGGCCTCTTAAGTTCTCAATTTTTAAAAATAATAGTTTATTTGTATATATGTGTTTAGCAAACCCTTCTAAAAACCCACCTACTATGGGCCTATGAAGTATCTTTCTCATACACCAATTGCAATTCAATGGTCATATTATTAAGTACCTAGAATATCTCTTATATGTGTGTGTGCTAAACTTCCTCCAACAAACTGGTTTAAACATTTCATATTCATACCAATTTAATACCTAATAGGTCCTACTACAATCAATGATGGAAATAGGACTTACTAGATTACTTAGGTGTAATAGATATAAAATGAGACACGTTAATATGATCAAAAATCTCTTCATAATTTTCTGAGTACTGATGATTTTAGGTTTCAGTGGTTTTCAAGTAAACCTTATGCTATCAAACTAAATGGAAATATAACTTAAAAAGGAAAAAAGAAATACAGAAAGCACATTCCAGAGTTAAAACTGGTCTTAACCATTGGCAACTAGGGTCTTTAATTGACTCATGGCTACTTGTGACACTGCTTTTTGGCTCTTCAGGATTTCCATTGGTTTTAAGCAACTGCAGTAGGGGAAGGAGGGAATTTATCTACAGGACCATCTGTAAAATGAAACATAATTGCTTTGAAAGACTCCACAGCACTGTTTATGGTAAAGGCCAAATTGCTGCAAATGTGTTGTGCTTTCTGAAGGCCTAGAGCTCTACACGTCCCTCTTGAAGGGTGGGGGGTTTTAGACATGCTTCAGGGTGTGCTTGAGCCTGGCCAACCCAGTCTGTGAACGTCTCTTCCCACCTCTGCATTCAGTAATGTTGATGGCTTGATGTCAGCCATAGTAGAAGCATTTACACCGCAGAAATTGGCAGATGCTAGGGGCGCCTGGGTGGCTCAGTTGGTCAAGCACCCAACTCTTGGTTTCAGCTCAGGTCATGATCTTAGGGTCATGAGATTGAGCCCCATGTTGGGCTCCATGCTGGGCGTGCAGCCTGCTTAAGATTCTCTCTTTCTCTGCCCCTTCCCCCACTCTCTCTCAAAAAAAGAAAAAAGAAAGAAATTGGCAGATGTTACAGCAGGGCTACTTGCCATTTTCAGAACCAGCTGACCAGTACACCCCCAGGAAAGGAAATCTGAAATTCTGTGGATCTTTCCAGCAAGGCAAGGTTGCATATTAAAGGAAGGAAGAAGGGAAAGAGGAGGGAGGAAGAAGGGAAAATGGGAAAAAATGGAAACCATAGGACTCTAAGAAGATTGCAGGGTTGGTTTTGAAGAACCAGTGACTCTGGTGTTCAAGATGGCCGTCTTTCCAAAGACCAGGGAGAGAGCATGAGGACCTCATGGCTGTCCTCACAAGCAGAGAGAGGAAGAGGCAGGCAGAGAGACAAAGCCACTTACCCATCCACTACTTCCAATCCATCCTGTGCCTGCTTTTACCCACGTAGCCAGCCTCTGCTCTAAACTTTGTTCTTACCCGATTTGCCATGATTCTGAGAAAATAGCAAAATTAGCTCTTTTCTCACTTGTGTCAATCAGCAGAAAACGTTGAGGCAACTATATTAGTTTCCTATCACTGCTGTAACAAATTACCAGACCAAGTGGCTTCATACAAATGTACTGTCTCACAGTTCTGGGGGTCAGAAATCAGTGTCACTGGGCTAAAATCCAGGTGTTGGGAGGGCTGGGTTCCTTTCTGGAGGCTTCAGGGGAGAACACATTTCTTCACTTCTCCCAGCTTCTAGGAGCCACCTGCATGCTTGGTTCCTCATCCCTCCTTCCATCATCAAAGCCAGCCATGGCAGTCCAGGCTTGCTCACATCGCATCCCCTTGACACTGACACTGCCTCTGTCTTCCACATGTAAGGGCCCTTGTAATGACATTGGGTCCACCCGGATAACCCATGATAATCTTATTATAAGGTCAGCTGGTCAGCAGTCTTAATCCCATCTGCAACTTCAACTGGACCTTGCCATGGACTGTAACACATTCACAGGTTGGGATCACAGCATGGACATCTTTGGTGAGAAATGATTTTGCCTATCACAGCAGCAGATATCAGCTAAGGTCTTCAGTGAAACACCCTGGAAGTGACTTTAGAACAACATCTATCTTTTTCTGGAGGGACCTAACCAAAGTGACTAAACCAACACCAACCTCTTTCCTCAGTGACAGCCAAAGAAGTGTAGGGGCAAAACCACATCTGTTCTAGATACTGGGAATGGGTTTATTGGGTACTTCTATAATCTTAAGGGTGCAAATCAGATGTGCTACTGTTTTCCTCCCCTAAATCTTTAGTCTATCCAGACTTCTTAAAATTATGTTCCTAGTTTCTAGCTCTGCTTGGCTTGGATAGAGCTTGAAGTTGTCTGGTGCTTACCACTCTTACACACATGTTAAAGTCCAGCATACGGCAAGTACACCTAACTTAGAGAACCAGGCATCCTTCTTGACACATAACATGAGTGTGTAATGGAAGACTTATGAACATAAAAGAAGATTAATTGTGCTGACCTCAGGGAACTGAAACACGTCCCTGGCCTCCTCCTTCAGTGTCATTTCCTGACTTGCATTGTTTCTGGCATTTGCAAGGACTCCGCAGGATGATGTGAAGCTGGCTAGGGAGATGGGGGCACCAGACTTAAGAAACATGGCTCTTAGGGTCATCAAACGTACTTTCCCACCAGGGAAGGAGTACATTTCCTTTGAGTTTGGAGAATTGACCAGAATTGAACCAATATCTCTCTCTTGATAACATAATTCAAATATGGTGTAATAGTGTCTGGGGGAGTGGATTTGAGGATTATTAGTTTCACTGCTTGGGAATGGGTCCCAGAAGAGGCCATGTAGAGGGAGACCCAGCCCAAAAAGTTGTTGAACTTCATTGGATTTGCAGAGAGCCCTGTCAAAGGGCCCTCTGTGTCACCATGTCTCTACCATCCCCAAGATAAGGCCTCCTCCCCAAACCTCTAAGCCACCAAGTCAGCCAACATTTTCTAATAATCATGTCCTACATAAAATCAACAAGGGGAAAAATTCCTCTTCAAGCACATGTCTAGATGATTACATTTCTCTTTGACGGAGAATTATCAGTGACGGCCCCATGGCTCATAAGACTGTAGAGATCGCAAACCTCTGATTAATGGGGTAAGACAGATTGTTGATATTCATGGAATTCAATATTCCAACCTCAAACCCATATTTACAGCACATTGACTTGCAACTTTGAAAAAGGCCCTGCTTTTTTATGTTGGGTTGTTAGGAGAGCACTCTAGAGCAAGGAGCCAGGCCAACATGTCTAGTTGGGTAGCCTAAACCAAACCATGCATTTTAGGTAGTGATTTAGTATTTAAAACCCAAATAATGCATGGAGATACTCTGGCCACAATATTTTTCCTATTGTACCTGCACCTGGGCCTAGATGGAACCCTTCAAAGTCCTGTGTGATCAACTTTTCAAAACAGTGTGGCACTTTTCTTGTTCAAACAAGCAGCAGAGAAGGTACCCCATGTGTCCTAGGCAGCAATCTTCTTTGTTTCGTCATTTCTTTTATTTAAAAAAATGAGTAAGTAAAGCATGGAGCTCGTCATGAAATGTGACTCCCCTAAAGAATGATAACATTTCATTCTGCATTTGTGTGGCACTCAAGCTCATGGTTAGATGAAGGTGACCGCTTTCATTCCCATCATCTTGTTATGGCTTCAAAATCACGCTGTGTTATTATTTGCCCCATTTTGCAGAGGAGCTAAATGAAGAACAGAATGAATAACTTACCCCAAATTACCCATGAAGTCAGGCTTATTAGAATTCCCGGGCCAGTGGGCTCACCACAAAACTGCACTGCTTGACAAATAGACAGTGTGCCAAGCACAAGCCAGCTCTCCATCCCTCATGATCACTGTCTACTTCCCAGGTGGGAAAGAGGCCAGATGCAATTTGCTCATGCAAAAAGAGCAGGGAATGGGTAGGGGGTCGTTTGAATATTTTAAAGATAAGAGAGAAAGTATTTCTTTAGAGGTTACTGAAAATTATTTTTTAAAGCAAAGCTGATGAGTAAATCATAAATACAAGATGACACGTGGGTTGGAAGCTATCCACAATGGAGGATTGGTGGGGCTTTACATTAAATGGATCCTTTTCCTCAGGAATATTCCAAAAGAGGTATTGTTATGTCTTTAGAGCCAGAATGGGGGGGGGGGGAGTTTAGTATTTAGCTGAAGGATGAACAGAATTATGAAGGGGCTAAAGTTTATCCTTGTGCTTTTCCTATTTCCCCTTGGGTCCCACCTCTTTGCTGCGGCCAACTTCCTGTTCTTGGGTTGTCCTGGTGACTCATGTCTATTAAAAGAGCCCCACAATGCAGGTCCCATGGAAAGCTCCATTGTCCCAGATTTCCCAATCCCATCAGACATTACCCATCTTAGCCCTGTTTCTTCAGAGTTTCTGTTTCTTACATGAAAACAGTTGTGAGGAGGGGCTCCTGTTGGCTCAGTCAGTTAAGCATCTGCCTTTGGCTCAGGTCATGATCCCAGGGTCCTGGGATTGAGTCCTGCATCGGGCTTCTTGCTCAGGAGGGAGTCTGCTTCTCCTTTTACCCCTCCCCCCTGCTTGTGATCTCTCTCACTCTCTCTCAAGTAAATAAACTCTTTTTTTTTTTTCAAGTAAATAAACTCTTAAAAAAAAAAAAAAAGAAAATGGTTTTGAGTGGATTAATCAGAGAAATTACCCTGTGGAACACATTAGCTAGATGGTATGTCACCTCTCTCAGATCATAATAATAATGACACTCTTCACTGCATTTTCATGCATGGAGAGATTTAAGAGTACCATGGAAGGAATGCAAAGAAAATGGAAAAAATGATATCAAGCTTCTGCCATTTAAAATAGGATTTTGTAGCAAAACAATAAACTTGAAAATCAGATGTTTTTGAGAGAAAGGATTTCCTTGATTCTTTTCTATCCCATTGGCATGTCAAGAGCCACGCACGGAGGACTAAGCCATAGAGTTTTGTATTCAGAGGGAAGGAAGGAGTGGTGCCAGTTCCTTCCAGCCCTGGAGGATTGTGGGGCACAGGGAGCAGGCAGAAGGAGGAGTGAGTAGTGAGATGTGTGGGTCCCAACTCCTCTCTCCTGGCAGAGACCCAGAGAGAGGGAAGCACATGCACTAGTTGAGGAAGACACAGAAGGCAGAAGGCTTGCTGTACTGTCTGTCTGGGGGACATTGCTTTGCTGGGTACTTTCTCACCCCAGAGAAACCAAGAAGATGGAGAAGCATTCACTGGCAGAGAGAGTCTGGTGGCACTAAGCGATGACTAAGTTGAGTGGTGGAGGGTCTGCCAAGTGGCTCAGTATGGTGGGCATCACGTGACCTGCGTTAGAGGATGTCCAGAGGTAGATGGAGGCCATGGCAGAATCCCTATCTCAAGCCATGGGACAGGGCTACCTGGTCCCGACCGGTCAAGAAGGTTTCATAAGCCATGGACATCAGCTGGCCAACTCCACACCAGGGAGAGACAGCCAGACCCTCCCATAGACCTGTATAAGTACCAGGTCACATCCCCCAATTCCCCCAGGGAACATGTGCCCTCCTCCTCCCTCCATACGCTCAGGTTTCACCTCAGAGGGGCAGTGGGGTGAGGATGGACTCAGACAGGTCAAGTTAAACCATCGGAGACTATTTAAATCAGTTCCCCCTGAGTGGATCTGAGCACTGGGACAGCTCCTCAAACTGTTGCCATCATAGGATGACATAAGCGTAAAAACTTTGAGGATAGAGAAGAGGTGGCATATATACACAATGGAATATTACTGAGCCACCAAAAAGAATGAAATCTTGTCATTTAAAACAATGTGGATGGATCTAGAGAGTATTATGCCAAGTGAAATAAGTCAGAGAGGGGCGCCTGGGTGGCTCAGTGTGTTAAGCGTCAGCCTTCAACTCAGGTCATGATCTCAGGGTCCTGGGATCGAGTCCCACATCAGGCTCTCTGCTCAGCAGGGAGGCTGCTTCCCCCTCTCTCTCTGCCTGCCTCTCTGCCTACTTGTGATCTCTCTCTCTCTGTCAAATAAATAAATAAAATCTCTAAAAAAAAAAAGAAAGAAAAGAAATAAGTCAGAGAAAGACAAATACTGTATGATTTCACTTATATGTGGAATTTAAGAAATAAAACCAATGAACATAGGGAAAGGGAAAAAAAAGACAGGGAGACAAACCATAAGAGACTCTTTTTTTTTTTTTAAGATTTTATTTATTTGGCGCCCCTAAACCATAAGAGACTCTTAACTATAGAGAACAAATTGGGGGTCGAAGGTGGGGTGCAGGGGGCAAATGGGCTAGATGGGTGATGGGCATTAAGGAGGTCACTTGTGATGAGCACTGGGTGTTATATGTAAGTGATGAATCACTGAATTCTACTCCTAAAATCAATATGTTAACCACCTAGAATTTTAATCAAAGATTGAAATAAAATAAAATCATTGAAACTGAAAAAGTAAGAATAAATAAAAACCTTGAGAGTGGATATTCCGAAGTTCTTGTAGAAATATGATAGAATAATTTTGTTTATTGACATAATCATAAAAATGGCTTGTGCTTTGTGTGTCTTATTAAATTTTATTTGTAGTAACTCATTTCCATTGGATTTTATGAAAGTATCTGCAACTCGTTGGCAATTAAAAACAGCAACAAAAACGGTCCCTCACCACAAGTAGCTTGAGAAGCATGGGGTTATGGATGGAACTAGGTTTTAAACCAGACTAAATACATTCTTTTCCCTTCAAATTAGTGACTAGGGACTTGTAAAGGAAGATCAGATTAGATTCAGAAGAAAAATCAAGAAGCGACGTTGCAATGTTTTCTGCATGTCTGAACTATAAAAAATATGTATATAATATGTAATAACGAGAATACGTATTTTCTCATTTTTACCCCCACTGCATCCCCCACTGTCCTTTCCTCCCAGGACAGCTGGTCCACTGGGGGAACACATCTGCAGTGCATCTCTGGGGGCACGACTCTATCTCATGTCCTAAGAGCACCCCTCCCCAGCCCCTGTCAGCCCCTCAGGACGTGTCCTGAGGGGTAGGCAGCACGGGGCTTCAACAGGAGCAGGCTGCCAGATTTGACTCGAAGGTGCGGAGCTGGCCCAGCCGGTGGACTCGTGAGAGTCGAGTTAGGAGAATGTATGAGCCTGGTGTCCCAGCAAAGCACAACTTCACAAAACAGAGACCAAGTTCTGAGTTCCAGGAGCTTCCATTCCAGGGTGTCATGATCACGGTCTTGCCCTTGTCAACGACAATCATTTCAAAGACAAATATCCGTTCACAGATCCCATGTTGAAAAATCCAGTTACCAGATGGGTCATTACAGAGGAATATTCTGGAATTTTGAGAATGTCTCACTTTCAGATAGATCTATTTACCTCCGATTCCCTTAATTAGCGTCTTCCCCAAACACATGCGAATGATGTGTTGAGAATAATTAACTGAATTTTCTCTCAGACACAAAGGAGATATTTGGTCAAAATCAGTGTATGCCAATGGGGAAGGCTGTCCTATTCACTGACGCTTTTCTCAGGAGGAAAGCTGTGGGTAAAGAGGAGTCACAGTAACGAGCATGCCTCAGTCACACAATGCTGTTGTGTTTTGGTATGGGTCACCCCGTTTAATGCTAATGGACACCCACAGAGCCAACACCGTTCTCTCACGTGGGTGACACCACATAGAATCCAGTTAGGGAATTTGCCTAAGTCACGCTCCTGGATGGTGCTGAGCTAGACTTCCAAAACACGTCAGCTGGACTCAAAAAATGCAGTCTTCCCACCACGTCCAAAGCCTGTGGACCATGAGACCACAAGCCAAGGGACTTGACTGAGTGGCCTGCAGGGTCCCCACTTGCTTCTGTTGGTGTGTGGACTTCTAGCCTTGGTCACCTCCAGCCCCGGTCCAGTCCAATACAAATGGGAGATTTTCCTCCCTGCGATGTAGGCCAGTGGAACGAGAAAATACTGGAGGACACCCTTGATCAATGGAGGACTCCAGAGGAGCAAACGACAAGTCCTTTTGCTCTGAGAATGTAAACTGTAAGACTGGGTGTCCCCCCCACCTAGCGTGAGCTCTAGCCGCCACTGTCATCTACCAGCCCATAAACAAGGCGGCCACACTCAGCACCGGGAGGTAAGGTAATGAAGTTACTCACACCCACCAGATAGCTGGGACCCCTGCAAAGTGTCCTTGTCGGAACACCGAGTGTTTTGGGGCTGATGTTTTCAGATGGCTTCTCTGGGGACAAGACTGGTGATGTAGGATGGGAAATGCTCAAAGCAAAACTTCTTAAAATTTCTAATCCTGGGGCAGGACGGCACAACCCCGATTTACTGTGCAGAGTGACCCGGAGATGTATGCACCCACGCCCACGCGCGCGCACGCATGCACGCACACACACACCCATGCACGCATGCACGCACGCTGCCCTACAGAAAAGCAGAAGAAGACTGCTTGGACGGTTTTTCCGCCAGGATCCAGCCCAGGTTCTGCTACAAGTCTTGGAAGCTCCCATTAAAGTTAAAAATGCTAGGTGGGACCTGCACGTCTTTGGGGATCGTCACACACACGCCACGGACCGGCCTTCACGTAGGAAAGGGAAACTGCCTGTAGCCGGTGGAGTTGTAATGAGCTGGCTTTTAAGACGGCCTGGAAAAGCTCTTCGCAAACTGCACATATATCCATCACCCTAGCAAGCCCCCGTGGGCTCCGGCGCTCCTTTGGTTTTATAAACCGTTGCAAACGTTTGAACGTTTGAGAAAACTTATGACCTTGGAACGCGTTGCCTGTTTTCTTACAACTTAATGAGACTAAATCGTTGATAAGTTCTGTTTTGAACCCTAATCGTTCACCCCCCGGGCGGGATGCAGGGAGCCAAATCCTGCTTTCCACGGGACGGATTCCTGCGCCGAGGGCTCGCGAGGGTCATCCGCCCACAGCCCCCTCCTCTGGCTTGTATTCTCCAGTGATTTCTGGCAAAGCCAAGGCGGTTTGGGCCTGATGTATCTTGGCAATTTGTTTGAAACCCCTCCTAATATATTCCAAATACTGGAAAAGCAGCTCTCTCTAGTTAGACGGCATTCTTATGGGTGTTCCAGAAAGCGGCACGGTTAGGCCCTCGGAGTTAGGCAGAGGTGGGGGCATTCCTTCATTTATTTGACAAATGTCCACCAATGGCTCACGGCCTGCCAGGCCTTTGGGTGCTCTGGGGGCCCCTGGGGATGTCGGAGAGGCTGACCCTCGCTCTCAGGGGGCCCATAGTGTGCTGGGGTGGCCAGCAAATGAGGAGACAGTTCTGTAAACACTGAGGAGTTTGACAAAAGGCATTTGTGGCTGTATTTGGGGAAGGCTTCAGAACTGGAGGGGGACATGGGGAGACATGCCAGATTGTGCAGACACCCCCCCCCCCGCCTGCCTCAGGCCCCCCCGATGCTGCAGAGGTAGGGACAGAACCCAATCAGTGTTAACTAAGTGCCTCCTTGGTGATTACATCCCGAGGCGGGGGAGGGATCATAGAAGCGTCCCTTGCCCTCTAGGAACTAGCTGGAAACAGTAGTTGGAGAGGTTGGACATCTGCAAGCCTGCACTGCTGGAAACATGGGAATGCAGTGGTTAAAACACCAGAATCCTGGTTCTCAGCTTCAGATCTCAGGTTCACCATCTCGGCTGTGTGACTTTCAGCAAGTTTCTTAACCTCTCTGTGCCTCACTTCCTCTGTGTGTGAAACGGCAATCATAATAGCGTCTATCTTCTAGGAACGCTGTGAAGAATAAGTAAGAAACACTCAGAACGAGGCAGGCCTAAGTATGTATTGTGTTACTACCCTGGTCCTTAGGTCCTTCTTTGGGGGCGTGAGCTGCGTGGCTGGGGTGCTGGGACCAGGCAGCACCAGGAGGCAGTCGGTGTCCTTACTGGAAGGAGTGAGCAGGAGCAGCACAAGAATTATCGCAGAGAGAGGCAGTGAGAGCTTCCAGACCAGGAGGACTTTACGTGGAAGGTGTGGTCCGGCCACAGCACCTGGCCCCTCTCAGGCACAGTGGCCTTCACTGTGGCAGGAGTGAGAATATCTTCCTCTATCAGCTTCTGTCAACCGTATCCGGGTCCCACTGGTGGGAGACCGGTGAGCCCAGCGTCCTGTCCGTGGTGGGGAGAGGTCGGCTGACCACAAAGGGGAGGGGTGTCCCACCCAATGGCCTCCCTTGGCTCGGCACACCAGGCCTGGCCCTTCCCCAGGAGTCACCAAGGCAAGCCAATAGTGGGCTCAGGGCTCCAGGAGTGGCGGGGGGAAGGAAATGAGGAGAAAAGGCTCTGGGTCGGCTGCCAAGGCTCCCCAGGCATTGATGCAGGAAGGGACACCATGCAGAAAAGCTCTGGAAGGTGCATCCCACATGAGTCCGGGAGCTGGGGCTGGGCCTGACAACCCCTGGGGAGGGGACCCCGCCTCGCGAGAGCTACCAGGCTCCTACAGTGTTGAAATGCATTCCCCTCCCACTTCCCCTTCCTCTTGCCCCTGAGCCCCTTACTTCCGGAAGCAAGGAGTCCAGTGAAGGAAGAAGGAACACCACCGCGGGCACTGCCAGTCAGCTCGAAGTGAAGACTCCCAGTGGCTGGGGTCCTCTGACGCCACAGCCACCTAGAGATGCAATGCCTCTGTCACCTCTAGAAGCCTCTAGAAGAGTCGGTGCACATCCAGCTGACGCTGGAATAGCTCCCATTTGTCGAGTTCTGTCTTGTCAGGCCTGGGCCTGTCTTACGTTAGCTGCCTCCGGGTGGCAGGACAGCTGAGTTACTCTGTGTAGAGACCAGGGCTAGGAGGGGCCTCAGCTGCCCCAAGGCCCAGGCAGGTAACAGGCCCAGGAAACAGCCCAAATCAGTCAGAAATCCCAAAGCTCAGAGCGGCAAAGGGGCACGAGGCATGCTTCCTTCCAGTGGAGAGATCAAGCTTTCAGAGCAGAGACCGCACCGTTCCAAGGCTGGCAGGCATTCCAATACATCCGTTTTAGCAAATGCAGGCGCCCTTTCCCGTTCTGTAGGGAGGGGGTTACGTTCCTGTCCTGTGGTGTAATATTTAGTTCACTCCATTATGTCAGCCAAAACTAGCAGTGGCCAAAAGTAGGGTTGGTTTTTTTTTGCTCAGGTGAGCCTTGATCTAATCTCATTCAACCGCGGCCGTCTCTAGAAGGCTGACGTGAGAGCTTTCTGGGCAGTAATTTCCAGCAAATATCAATAGCGACCCTTTTAGGATAATGAATCCTCCAGCAGGTCAACTCGGCTTGGCCAGGAATGCAGCCGAGTGCCCACGGGTTTGCCCGTTTAATACAACCACCGGCTTCCTCTTGCACATGGGACATCTTTTAACGAGGACAGGGATTCAGAAGGTCCACGTGTCTGTTAAGGGGGCAGGAAAAGCACACACGTCTTTGCAGTTGCTAGAGTCATTCCAATTGTTTTTTAAGGAGCAACGATGGAGGCTTTGCTGCCGAAAAAAGCAACTACCGGTCTCTGTATCTTTTTTATGATTTGGGAGAATTTTTCTTCTCAACGCGTTTCAGAGGTGCCTCCCCGTTTTCCTGCGTCTGGCTCATGCCAGCAGGCTGCCTACAAGAAGACCTCATGGCTTGCTACCAACTCTGAAGAACGTAATCAGTTGCAAATGTTTGGGAGTGGATGGCTGACGAATGGAGTAACTTTATCACTTCGCTCATTTTTTACTCTGAGCAAACTGTAGAAATCTCACATGAGACAAGCTCCTTCCCTATGTCCTCCCCCCAGCCCCCTCCTCCCAGCAGTCCTTTTAAAATTATGAAAACGGCAGCCAAGAGGGATGGCTCGTCTGTGGCTGGGGGGGCAGGACCGATGGGATCATGCTTAACGCTCATCTCGGCCCCTGGACAGAAACAGTATGAGCTGAGCTGCTGTCTGGGTCAGTAATCTCGGCAGCGGGTGAGAATTTCACTCCACATCCTTTTTCTTTTCCTGTGAAACTCGTTCCCTGCTGTGGGCCATGGTGCATCAGGGGCCTCTGGGAGGGGCTGTGATGATGCCACCGGTTGAGGTCACCACCCCAAGGTCGTATCTCTGACCCAGATCCGAAACGCAGCCTCCCTGACTGCTGCAACCCATCTGCTCTCCAAATAATGGGCTGGTTGTGATCCAACCGTGTTCGAGGTGCTTCTATCCTGGGCCAGCGCCCCTGCCCGAACATGGAACAAGATAAGGATGAAGCCTCAAAGAGCCAGTTTGCAGGCCGAAGAGGGCGGACGGACGAGGAAACTGAGAAGCTAGAAAGTAGCACTAAGTGGGGGGTGGGCCAGCTGTGAGAGGACGAGGTTCAAGGGACAAAGCCTGTCCGACAAGCCTGTCCCAAGTCTTGTCTGCGTGGGCCTCTCTCTGGGGGCCACTTCTCCCTCCCAGTGGAAAGGCCCAGGGCGGGTCTGCCAGGCGCCAGACCCTCGAGTCTCTGTGTTAGTTAAAGTGAATAAAGTGCCACGAATCTGGGGGCGTAAACAACAGACGTTATTTTCTCGTAATTCCAGAAGCCAGAAGTCTGAAATCACGGTGTTGGCGGGCTGGTTCCCTCTGGAGGCTCAGAGGAAGAGTCCATTCTGTGTCTCCCGTGTGGCTTCTGCAGTTGCCAGCAACCCTTAGCTTTGCTCGTGGATGCGTCACTTCAACGCACGGGGCCTTCTCCTGCTGTCTCTCTGTGTCCCTCTGTCTTTAAATAGCCTCCCTCCAGGGACATTGCTCATATTAGATGAAGGGGCCCACCCTAATCCGGTGTGACTTCATCTTAACTAATTATATCGGCAAAGACCCTATTTCTCAATAAGGTCACGTTTGGAGGTTTTGGAGGACGTGAGTTTGGGTGTGTTTGGGGGCTGGAGCCAGCGAATTAAATTAAGAATGTGCAGATTATAACCCAGGGTAACCAGGAAGCTCCCTCGGCCTCTGAGCTCCCAGTCTGGGGAAGTGAAAACCGCAGGGTGCTTTCGATTGAAGGTGCAATGTCAGTACACCCACACGAAGGAAGGGAAGTCACAGATTTATTACTTACACATCCCAGAAATGGGAGGGTTCGAGGGAGAAGTGGTTTGCAAGGAGCCAGGGGAAGGGTCGTCCTCGGCTCCGGGTCCCAAGCGGGAGGATATCGACAGCAGGGTAGCAAACACCTATTACTTATAAGGTGGCTGGGGCTGGGGTCACTTATTTTCATGGGGGCAACTCTAAGTGGTTATTTTATTTTATTTTTTAAAGATGTATTTACTTATTTTAGAGAGAAAGAGAGAGAGAGTGCGGGGGTGGGGGGCAGGGCAGAGGGAGAGAGAATATCAAGCAGACTCCTCGCTGAGCGGGGATCATGACACAGGGCTTGATCCCATCCCCCGGAGATCACGACCCAAGCCGAATTCAAGAGTCGGCCACCTAACCGACTGAGCCACCCAGGCACCCCTAAGTGGTTATTTTGAAAGGTGCCCGGGGAAAAGCACAGCAGGAACATGGGGCTGTGAGCAGGGCTGTCCTGCTGTAGAAGGCCACGGGACAGCCACACCAGACGGCTGTTCACTCATCACAGGGACACTTCTCAGCCCACCACCGTCTCTCTAGGGAACCTCTAGGGAGGTGGCAAGTGCATCTCCCCCCCAGCACGGTGGCTGTTGCTGGCATGAGGAAGCGAGCAGAGAGTGTGGGGCAGGGACCTGTGAATAGGCTGCAAGACCCGGAGAAGGTCAAGTTAAGGACCGAGCCCTACAGAAGGGAAGTGGGAAGAACTCGGAGGGAGCAGATAGTCCGGGGCCCATGGTGGCGATGAGATCACAAGAGGGGACAGCTGTGTATAAAGGGCAGCGATGGGACAAGGGCTAGGCTCCCAATGCCATGGACCCAACGTTCCAGAGACCACTTGAGAAGCCCCAGCAAAGGGGAGGTTAGGTCACCCCTTCACTGATCTCTCTTGATGGGATGACTCTTAGCAAACCTCTTTCCTTAGGCCACTCCAACTCTCCCTCAACTTATAATTATTAAAATTCGGCCTTGAGCTGCTTTGATGTAGAATAACTGCAAAACAAAGTTTATAAATGTCTCCACCTACTTTCGGCGCCAAAGAAGAGAGAGTTTATTCCACCTGTCCGGTCCCAGTAGGAGGGGCTAAGCCGGCGTCGTTGCCATGACAACGGCCAATGCCAAGGCAGCAAGTCTTGTCTATCTCAGGGTCCCTGGGAAAACCCTCCATATATTTTCAAAAGAAAAATTTCTCTTAATTCACTGACGTTTGCACATAGGTTGGGACCACCTAGTGCTTGGAGGGAATTTAGAAAAGCAGCATCTTTAAATGAATCAGAATGCAGGTTGTTACCATTCCCAAAGCAGCTTTCAATGATGAAATCATTCGTTCTTTCGGCTGCTCGCCATCAACGTCCCAAGCAGGGCTCTGGATGCTGGGGACAGAGCCGTGAGCCGTGCCGATGGGGGTCTTATTGCAGCTCACGGTCTGGGGGAGAGAGGGATGTTGGAGAAGGAGCCACATGCACGGGCTCCCACAGAGCCGGCGGTGCTCAGCGGGGAGACTGCGGGCGGGAAGGGAATGTGCGCGCCACAAGGCCAGGGAAGGCTCATAGGTGGGAAGCCGAGCAGGGGAGGGCTCCCCGAGGGGACACCTGAGTGAGGACCCAAAAGGGGAGAGGAAGTTCGCTTCGGCGTGCTCACCGGGGGCAGGTGACTTCCTCTAGCTGCGGCTAGAGCCTCCCGCGTCACCCGCTGAGCATTTACAAGCAGTCGTGGGGTCACCGGGGTCACCGGAGTCTCCGAGAGCAGCCTGCTCTTTCCCCGCTCCTCCTCGCGCTGGTACAACCACCAGAAGCAACTCCCACGCCACCTGCCCTTCCTCTGGGAAGCATTCTGGAGGCCGCTTGTGCTCTGTAGAAAGAGAATGAAGGAAGACGTCCTCCAGGGTCTCCGCGGGGGTCTCCTGGAGAGGCCCGCACACCTGCTCTGCGGCTCTGGCCGGGCCTCTGCCTCTCGAGGGCGGCTCGTCTTACCCAGGAGCCCACACGTCACTTCTACTCATCAATTCGCTTTTCAACGCCAGATATATCTTTCTCATTTTACAGCGTTTTCTAACACTTCTAACACTTTTGGCTTCAACGAGAATTGTCGGTAGCTGGAGATTGTGTGTGTGCGTGTGCGTGTGTGTGTGTGCCTGTGTGTGTTTAATGAACGCCTGAAGGAATAGAAAAGTCTGGCTTAAAGCAAACGCCCTTTCTTTTGGTCTCCATTTCTGCTCCTGCCAACAGAAATTGTGGCAAGATGGACACGTTTAAAAAAAAAATTCCAAAAATTAATCATCTAGGCATGGTGACATATGACCAAATGGGAATCCCATTCCGTAGACATTCTCGAGCACCTTGATAATTGAGGCATTGTGCATGGTGTAGGGCTTCAAAGGAAGGAAAGGTCCTCACAGTCTTGCTCTTGGGGGCTCACAGCATAGCTCAGTACCAGGCATTTAACAAGGTCACTATTGCTTTGCTTAGCAATCTGTCCAGGGTATTATGGGAGCCCAGGAGGGGACATCCAGTGCAGTCTGGGGTCACTGTAGTCAGGGAGGGCCTCACCTTTGTAGAGAGGAGAACCCCTCACCCCTCTTACGTGTCAAGTTGGAAGGAGTTTTTTTGTTTTGTTTTGTTTTGTTTTCCCCTATTATCCTGGAGACTCTCCTGGCTCCCCGACTCCCAGGCTCCCACAACTGCTGACCAACCTCAGGGGGTAATTAATTCATCACTCGAGCATCAGGGAGTCTGCCTTGCTCCATCAGGACCAGGTGGGAGAGGGGAGAAATGGAAGAAGCTAAGATGCGGTCAGGGTACCTACCACCTACCAGGCATGTCCTCTGGCAGAGACCAGACCTGGCCACACACCGTCCCCCACCCCTAGCAAAGTCACAGAAGATTCCAGGCTGCCCAGGCCCACTTCTTCCACATCTTGGGGTGCCCTGCACTCCTCCCACCTCATCTACTCTTCCAAGAGTGCCCTTACAAGTTCTTGGTGGTACCCACTTCTGGGGCAGGGACATTTCTGTGACTCGTTTGGTCACCTGGTCAACAGATATTGGCTGACTTCCAAGTACGTGCCAGATGCTGCTCCAGACCCAGGCGAACCAACTAGACTCAGGCCCTGCTCCCACAGAGCTTATAGACCAGCAGGGAGACAGACATTCATCACAGAATTGCATACACGATATGAAGGTGCATCTTTCCAAGTGCTAGGAGAGAGAGGGCCCAGGCCCGACAGCCTGTAAGGAGAGGATTTGACCAACTAGGGGAGTCGGTGAGTGCTCTCTGGAGAAGGGCAGACATAAACTAGGAGAGAAAGGAAGGAAGACTGTGCCTGGTAGAAGGAACAGCAAGTTCAAAGGCCCTGTGGTAGAGGGCAGCCTGGCAAATGCAAGGGACTAACAGAAGGCTCTGTAAGCTGGAGTTGAGAGGCCAGTGGGAGCCTGGAGGATGAGGAGAACACAGAGGTGGGAGGGCCTTCAAGCCCACCCAGGGCAGCAGTCTTTTTGCTGGATGTGTTAGGAGAACTGGTAAAGAACTTGGAGAGAAGCAAGGGGCTCACCTCTCTTCTGTCACCATTTAGAGATCATCATAGCCATCGCCTTTGGAAGATCAGGCAGAGGGCAAGCTTCCCTGGAGTTCACGGCTACTAGTTCAAGGACTCGATGTCAGGGGTGGGGGCTGGTCCCCGCCTACACTGTGGCGGGCAAGGCTGTTCATCACCCCCACGCCTCCCTGCCTGGCCCTGGGAGACCTGCTCCCTGAGTTGAGGGCTCATTAGTGTCAGAAGCTCGGCACGGGGACCATCTCATTTAACCGCACTCTCCCACAATTGATCCATCATGCCAGGACTAGACGACTGTCCCTCCACGTGTTTCTGATTCCCTTAATGGCCCCTGCGCTCTGCGAGCCCCGCTCGGTGTCTGACAGGCTCCCGGTGCTCTGGAAAGCCTTTCCAAAGGTTCTTTCCCTACACAACCATTTTAAAAGCTTTTCTTTTTTAGTAGGAATTTTGTGTTTTCTGATCCTTTGAAAATAGTCACGTATCCCATGTTATTAAAATATACCATCTCAAGTAGGTAAGACAGGCATACCTTATAAAAGACACAAAAGGAAATGTGGTAAAAAGTAAGTATTCCACTCGTCCCCAGCCCCCCTCCCCAGATCCAACCACCGTTGACCAGTTTCCTGTTGGGGTTCTAGCACAGGTACCATGAGTGTACTATAAGCCACCAAACCTATGGCATTTAGGACACTTTTCAACCCGAAAATGCAAGTTTTTGCTTTACTCAAACTCAATTTCCTAGCAATTTTCTAGCTTGGAAAATACTCCTTTTCATTTAGGGTGAGATTTCTCCACTTCAAAAGTGCCATTTGGGGGCGCCTGGGTGGCTCAGTGGGTTAAGCCTCTGCCTTCGGCTCAGGTCATGATCTCAGGGTCCTGGGATCGAGCCCCACATCGGGCTCTCTGCTCGGCGGGGAGCCTGCTTCCCTCTCTCTCTGCCTGCCTCTCTGCCTACTTGTGATCTCTCTCTCTCTCTCTGTCAAATAAATAAATAAAATCTTAAAAAAAAAAACACAAAAGTGCCATTTGGGGCCGATCACTCTTTGCAGTGGCGGCCGCCCTGCGTGTCAAGGGCGTTACCCACCTCTGCACGTTAGATTTCAGTGCAACGCTGCCCTCCACCTAGTTAGGACAACAAGAAATGTCCCTAGATATTGCCAAATGTCCTCAGGCGGGAAGAGGCAAAATCATCTCTAGATGAGAGCTACTGACTTACTGTGGTTATTAAGAATGTACTCTCCATCTCTTAAGAGAAAGGGTCTGGGGGACTTGCAAAGATTCAAGCCTCCAATAAGAGTAACTCTAAATGTTAAAGATCATCTCCAAGTTGAAAATTATTGAAGCTTGACGATGGATATATGAGGGTGCTTTAGAGCACGCTCACTATTTTGTGTGTGTTTGAAATGTTTTCTAACAGCAAAGATAAATGTTTGTGTTATGTTTAAAATTTTTCATAATAAAAATGATTAATGAGTAGGTTGAAGCGAGTGTGACAGAGGGGAAGGAAAGCAGAAGCAGTAAGTAGAAGGTGAACATAAAGTATGTGTGCCTAAGATCTTGTCCTGAGATTCCTACAGCCAACCCAAAGAGCGAGCATGCTCAGTTAGAAGCATCGGTGGCTAGTGATAAAAAATAAGCCAGCTGCTCAGAACAAGCAAAGCTCTTCCTGGTAATGGCAGGGATAGAATGGGACAGTTGCCTCGACACAGAATCGGCAGAGATACACGTTCCTCGAGCTCCTCCGGAAATGCTGAATCAGACTCTAGCATGGGGCCTGAGAGTTTGTTCTCTTAAGGAGTATTCTTTAGAAGTGGGTCGATAAGACGAGATTAACGCGCAACCTGGTAAAAGTAATTCTGCAAGGAATGAAAACAATGCACTCCCATACACAGTTCTCCGGGCATCTGGATTCATCCAAAAACACGCTTCAGAGCAGCCACAGTTTGGACAGCCTCAGAAATATTATTTCTCTCTAAACTTTTAGAAAGTCCAAGGCCAGGTGCCTGGGTGGCTCCGTTCGTTGAGCGACTGCCTTCGGCTCAGGTCATGATCTTGGGGTCCTGGGATGGAGCCCCACATCAGGTTCCCCCTGCTCTGCGGGAGTCTGCTTCTCCCCCTCTCTCTCTGCCTGCCGCTCCCCCTGCTTGTGCTCTCTCTCTCTTTCTCTCTCTCTCTCTGTATCAAATGAATAAATAAACTCAGAAAGAAAGAAAGAAAGAAAGAAAGAAAGAAAGAAAGAAAGAAAGAAAGAAAGAAAGAGAAAGAAAGAAAGAAAGAAAGTCCAAGGTCTAAGCTCTGCTTCCTGTAAGGCAGCTGTTCAGGGGAATCCACGTAGGCGGGCCCCACTGGTTCTTGCAGCTGGAGAGAGGGCTTAAGTCTTCATGGAAAAACTGACCACCCTCAGAAGAGTTCGGGGTACCCTATCCCGCCCCTCCTCCACTCAGGGTCCCAAGACAGCTGCCCAGACATCCCCTGAGGATGTCCCAGCAGAAACAAACCTGGTCGTTCAAATTTCAAGGTTTTAGGTCATGATCATTTTGACTGAAAAGAAATAGTTACACCGCCCATTGAAATGATAAAAACATCACAATAAAGTATCAACCGGACTCTCAAGTTTTGAACTACACTTTCCCATAGAATCAGAGTCAAACGCTGTAGAGGCAGATACAAACGTTTTTCAAAAAAATTTTTTTGGTCTATTTTTTCTGAATATTTAAGAGAGAAAAAAATGAGGATTGAATGATTCAGATCCTTGAAGATTCGGGCAACTTTAAGAGAAATGTGGGCACAAAGAGCTCATCTACTTAGGGAAATTGCAGTCCTGTGCGTACCTGTGAGCTCTTGAATGTAGCATGTTTGATGGTGGTCTTTGGTCTTCTGGAGGGATAAGGATTCTTTTAGGCCCCAAACATACTGCCTTTATACCTGATACCAGGGTGCAATGCTTAATTTCTGGTCAAGAATCATCTGTAACAAGCAGCCCCAAAGACCTGGGGACCTAAAGACTGAAGGCTCTTCACCCAACCTAAGAACGGCGCCCTGCATCTACTTACTACCCCATTTCTATCCATTCAATCTTATAACTCCAACACCGCTCAAAATACTGCATTTGAATCTCCACTTGTTAAAAATTATCTTAAGCCTCCCAAATCTGAGCAACTCCCATTGCTCTAGTTTAAATGTAGAAAGTACAGAAGGTGATGGAAAGCAAGAGAGACATACCAGGCGAGAAGGGCCCTGTCTCCTTCCTGTCTCTCCAAGGCTTGAGAAATGCCTCAAACCCCTGGCCCCTTGAATTGGTTTGAGGATAGAGAGTCATTTACTTTTCAGTTACCAAAAGTCATGCAAGCTTTTTTGCTTGATATCCACAAATACTGCAGCCCATGCCTCCGGCAAGCAATATGGCGCCCGCTGCAGTAGCTGGGATTAATAGCAGAGAGCATTGTGGTTTTGCTATTAAGTTACTTTCAGCAATTAGTAAATTTATTGTCCTAATTGTTTTCACATGGCTGCTCTATGCACATGCCTTACCTCGAGGATGTCCTTACAGTCTTGCCCCTGTCATCATATTTCAGCGTGATCGCTGCCTATCTCTCCAAACTGTCCAACCCCATCAAAAGCTGATTTGCAGTCAGGTCAGCAGGAAGGAGGAGGAAGAGTTCATTCCAAAGTCCACGGCATATTTGGATAAAACACAGAGAAATTTCGTTTCAGCTCATTGGGGGTCTGAGAGCGTACGCTGAGGGGGGAGGGAATAGCCGTCTGTGGTTAATGCACAGGAAAGTCCAAATTCTCCCCAGCCTTGAATTTGCTGCCCTTCCAAACAACTCCAACCCCACTTAATCCTCCTATGGAAACAGTCGGGGGGTGGGGGCAGGGCTGACTTTCCCGGTTCCGGGAGAGCGTTGTTCTAGTCTCGGCAGCTGAGTCCAATTCGGAGGGTGCGCAGAATCCAGCCAGACCTCCCTGTGGATGGGGGCGGGGTGCCTGGGAGTCTGGGCTCGCTCTGGCTCAGGGCCCTCATTCCCTGGCACCCTCGGCCATGGAAAGGTCCTTATCCTTAACACTGCCTTCCTGGAAAAGTAAGGTGGATGGCAGCAGAGTGGGGCCCAGGGTGGGGACCTGACCGGGACATACGTGTGACCCCGGTTCCTGGAGAGTACCACCGCCCTCCTGACAGGCAGGCAGCACCCGTGTAAAGGAAACCTGGTAGACACGAGCCAGGAGCTGGTGTGACTCCTGCCTTCTCGAGTGTCACCCGCTGGGTCCCCACACTGAAACCCAGCCACTAGAATCGCAGCCAGAGCAGGTACAGCTCAGAATAACAGGTGAAATCAGCGACACTGGCCCCCAGCTTCAGGCGGCTTGAACACACTTGTGTGACTCAACCAGTAAATGGCCCCTACAGTCATGCCTTCTCTTGGTTGCTTTAGGAATCGACTAGAAATCTAGGCAAGAAAGGAGGAGATGGGGTGGCCCTTTACTTTTCAAAAAGCTTTTATGCATATTAGGTTATTTTGGTCTCACCACACATTAGGAAAAGAGGGTGAAATTATACATATATAATTTATTATATATATAATTGCATTATATATATAATATAAAACTATATGTATGTGTAAATCATAGCTCAGCATTTCGGAATGGGGTCCTGGAGCCAGCTGCTTGGAGTTCAAGTCCCAGCCTGACCATTCCTTAGCTAAGTGGCCTTGGGACCCACTGCCTCAATTTCCCCTTCTATAAAATGGCCACAGATCCATGTCGTGAGGTCACTGTGACAACTGCATAAAGCAAAGTGTTCAAGCACTCATTCTAGTGCCTAGCACATGCTAAGGGCTTGGTTAAGTGTTATCATCAAATACTAACATTTACTAAATTATTGTGAAAAAAAATCTGAGAATTGCTAGACAGAAGGGCATCTCTTGAGCATCTTCAATAACTCCGCCAGCATTCTTTTATGGGTAATTATTCTGATCATTCTCATCCACTATGTTATTTCTTTATTGTCTTCCGGCCCCACCCCCCACTCAAATGGAGGCTCCAGGAAAGCGGGGACTTGTTTTGTTCGCTGTTGTATCCTCTCCTTTCCCCGCTTACACAGAGCTGGCACATAACAAATGCTCAATAAATGTCTGTTGGGAAAAAAAAAAAAAAATGAATGGCCAAGGGCAGAGACCGGAGGGCAGCTGGTTGGTCTCCTAGCGCGCTCACGGAAACTGGTGTTCCTTGCACCCCAGACGGCAGCCCCAGCCCCAGCCCCAGCAGATGGGTCCCTCCGCCCGCCCTGGGGATCTGGGGTGGGTTGCAGCCTGCTGGGGTTTTCACACTCCTCCTGCCAGGCAGGAGAGGAACCTCGCCAGGTCGTGCTAATTAATTCTGTTTTATGCGCACACATTTGAACCTGAAACGGAGGATGCAAATGTATTCCGAGCCAGAAGGCAATGCGTTTTGCGCGTGCTGGCACCGGAGCCGGTTCCGAGCAGAGCAGGGCTCCCCAGGGTGGCGGCAGGAGCAGCCACGGCCCGGGGCGGGCTGCAGGAGGGGTGGGCACCCACAGCCGTAATTCCACTCCGCGCGTCAATTATTCATCCCAGGCCGCGCGCCGCGCTCTCCGGGCCACCTGCGGGCCGCTGGGGGGGCCCCAGCGCTGCGGGGCCGCTCCGGGGCTCACCCTGCTTCCCGCCTCCCGGGACGGCGAGGGCGAGGGGCACCGCCGTGCTCCAGCTACGGACCCCTGCGCCGTCATGAGCCGGTGTGAAGCCGCCCAGACCGGTGAGTTCGGGGTTGCCCCAGGGCGTGGCCATCCCGGGCCCCTCCAGGATGCTTCCAACGCAGCCCCCGGGCCTTACTTTTGAGGAATCTGGTTCAGGCTAGCCCTGAGGGTTTACAGCATCCCAGGTCCCCAGGAAGAAGGCTGTGATGTAAGAGGGCGCTCCCTGGCAGTCTGTCACGGGAGGCTCAGCTGATCAGAGGACAGGAACAAAGGAGTTCATGAGTATTTTCATTGTGACATGAAAGAGGGCTGGAAACTCTGTCGTGTGAGGTTTGTTTTCCCAAGGCAAGTGAAGTCAGAATTTTCCGACCGGGGAGGAGGGAGTGTGGGAGTGTATGAGGTTTATTACAATGTCTTAGAAGGTCTGCAACCAATTCCCAAATGGCGCACGCACACACACGTGTGCGTGCACACACGCACATACACACAGAAAGAGAGAATCACAAAAGAGATGTACATCCTAAGACAAAAACTGTAATTAGGTCAGTGGATACCAAGATAGCTGCCACAATGACACTATTAGAAACAAAACCAAGAAAGAAAGAAAAAGACCTGTGCCCTTGACCAGTGCCCTACATGACCCATTCTCCCGGACGTTTGGGCTGTCTTTTTTCAAGTTTATATAGAAGGCTTTTGTATTTTGTGTTAAATTCTCATTGACAAAACTTTTTGCCCTGTTGATCACTGGCCCTTAGAGAAGCTATGTAGTGATAAAAAATTCTTTCAAAGTAGAGAATAAGGACAGTTTTATTTCTCCACATTAGCCAGCATGCTTCCTGTTAGGAGACAATGAACTCCATAAAACTCGCCTTCCCCTTTTTGCTTTGGCTGCTGGGAAGCTCAGAGCCAAATTTTTTGCTTGCAATCAATGTAACTTCTTTCAGAATTAGGACTAGGGCATTATGATTTCCATCCTTTTGTTACTTGGCCCTTATGTTTACACACACACACACACACACTCACCTTTTCAGTAGTTTTCTCGTACTTGTGACTTTTATTGCGAGACCTTTCAAATCATCATCACTGAAAAAAAATATGGTCAAGGTAAACGTGCAGAGTTTGATACATGGTGAACCCTCGCCAAGTGAGGGAGGAGGTATTCTTCAGAAGATGGAAAGCTCTCTCTAAACTTTGACTTCAGTGTTTTCGACACCAGCCTACTCACTTCAGGTTGTCCCTCTCTCCCTAACTGGCACTACCATTTCCTTAGACCGGAAATTTCTTCCTTTCCCAACCTTAGCATCCAACCCATTAGCCAGACTTGTCAACTCCATCCACTTCTCTCCTACTCCACGGTCACTGTCCTACTTAAGGAATATATGACTCGCTCAAATGACAGCAATAGCCTCTACTCTTGCCCATGTGTAATCAACTTGTTGCAGGATGGTGTTTTAAAACCTAAATCACATCATGTCCGTGCACTTCTTAGAATTATTCAGTGGCCTCCTATCCACTTAGAATAGTTTATTGCCCGCCACTGACAAGGTCAGGCCCAAGGTCACCTGAGGCACATCTTCAGTCATTCTCCTCTCACTCATCCTGACCCGCTTCCTGTGGTTTCTGTACTTGGTGTTCTCCCCAGCTCTCGACTCACTGACTCCCTCCTTCCCTCCCTTAGACCCCCAGTTCTCCCTCAGAGACTCTCCTCAACCCCCTCCCCACCCCTGTTCATGGCAGAGGAGGGATGCGATTTCCGAGGGCGATGCTGCCCAATGTCCACCACTAGTCAATGGTACTCTGTGTGTTTCCTTTTGAGAACAAATCGGTTTGTACTGAGGTGCATTTATATATACATGTATAAACACACATATATTTGTTTGTTTGCCTATTTTATTATTTGCATCTCCCACTAGACCTTAGACACCACGAATGCAAGACCCTCGTCTGATTTATTCACAAATGTACGCTCTTGTCTAGCACAGCGCCTGGAACATAGTAGGTGCTCATTAACCGTTCTTGAAAGATTCAAGTCAATGACTTGAAGCTCATTCTCAGCATCCCTTAAACTGATGCGAGGGGCAAGAGAGACTCTCTAGCCAACGGTTTGGAGTGAGTCAGCATAAGATGTGTGGCTCTGAATCCATGGTTGGAAGCTGGGTCATAGCTCCGCGGGTCAGGCACGAGTGAGAAGCACGTTCTGTAATGTCTTGGTACTGGCTTGGTGGCAGATGTATAATGAACCTGTCCATGAAGACCATGGAAATAAGTAGGTTTTTCATAGAGGTGGCTTCCCTTGGAAATATAATATCCTCGTTCTGATGCGTGTCTTATTGGACCACTGAGAGGCAGCCAAATCTAGTTGCCCCAGGTGAGTTGCTGCGCAGAGCATAGAGGGAAGGTGCCGGTCTCTTTTCCTGCCTATGGTACCCATCCGGCACCACCACCCTCCGAAATCCCATCCCTTCCTGCCATGCTGCTCCATGACCCATGCTTCCCATCGCGACAGTGGTGAAATTGTAGCAGTGTTCGCTGTCCCTTTCTTGCTAAGTTTTTATGACTGTTCCTTGAACCCCACTAACATTTGCCATCAGGTTTAATATATCTTTGGATCTGTAAGTGTTGGATTTTTGTATAACTCTGCCCAACCTACTGTGAAAATTTTCAGACACACAGCAAATACCAAAGAATACTACGACGAACAATGGAGACTTTCCCCCTGATCTAGCAACTATTGATATTTTGTCCCATTTGCTCTCTCTTTGCATGTATATAATGTATGTGTGTATATATAAACGTGTATGTTTCGTGTTGTTTTGCTTATCCATTTAAAAGTTAACTGTAAACAATCATGAAACTTCACGATAAGTATTTCATTCTCCCAAGGACATTCTCCTGTATATCCACAGTATCGTTGTTAGACCTATTAAAATTAACTTCATTTTAACATCACCTACCATCTAGTCGATGTTCAAATTTTTCCAATTGCATCAAAATCTCTTTTATAGCTAGAGTTTTGTTTTGTTTTGTTTTGTTTCCCTTGAACCGAGATCCGATTAAAGGTCAAGGTCAACATGTAGGTTGTTGTGTCTTTTTATGTCTTTTATTCTAGAACAATCTCCCAGCCTTCTTGTTATGGTTTGACTTTTGAATTGTCCGATCCAGTTGTCTGATAGAAAGCCCCGTGTTCTGGATTTGTCCTGGCTGTGGATTTGCTTTTAGTTAAACGATGTTAACAATCTTCCTTAATATATGAAACTGAACTTCTGCCAATGATCAGTTTCCTCAAGATATGGTACTATGTGGGTTTATTTATAAGCTGTCTACACCTAAAAAGAATTTAAGGCAGTTTACAATAGAATTGGAAGCCTGTTGACTAA
This sequence comes from Potos flavus, assembly GCA_028534135.1. Taxonomy (NCBI): domain Eukaryota; kingdom Metazoa; phylum Chordata; class Mammalia; order Carnivora; family Procyonidae; genus Potos; species Potos flavus. The sequence continues at coordinate 185,484,208 of CM052898.1, read as the reverse complement.
AAGAGATAATGTTTTTTACCACGTAGGAGGATGGGAGATAGGATGAAGTGGGCAAATATGCCAGAAACACACATTAATATGGTTAGTGTAACTTAACATGAGATGTGATGGCGAGTTTTCTGGCTGCCAAAGCAAAAATTAAAAAAAAAAACCCAAAACTAAAAAGTCGTCTTCAGGAAATATGAGCTTTACCCACACTAGATTGCAAAAATAATTTGTCCCGTGGAGTCTTAGCCAAATGACATCGAGCAAAATAACGAGTAGTATCTTTAACAGTTTCATCAGTGATTCGGGAACATTCTTCATCGAGCCGCTTCTGTATACACAAGGTCAATGCCAAGGACACAACATTAAAATGGAATGCAGTGAAGTTTTTTTTTTTTTTTTAGTGAGTCCAGTCTGTGTAAGTCGATTTCCTGATACAAGCAGAGAACTGGCATGCTCTGAGGATGGATAGACGAGAGAGCACCTGGCCTTGACCCTTGTCCTCAATTCCCTGCTGTCGATGATGGCCTCCCCTGGCCAGGTCCTCAGGAGGAGGCAAGTCCCTGCTGGACCCCGGGGGTAGAGAGAGCACTGGTGCAAGGATGGCCACAGAGACGAAGCTGAGAGAGCCTGAGGCTTGGGCTCCTGAGACTGACGGCCCCTCTCCACCCCCGTCCCCATCCCGCTACCTCTGTACAAAGGTGGCCACAGCTGAACTTGCAAGCTCTACTGAGATTTTCTGATAATTTTTTTTTCTGTCTGCATAAGTGCAGACCCCAGCCTCAGAACAGCACAGTCATGCTGTTTTCCCCCGTCCTCTGGAAAATACTTAGAGAAGGTAGAAGAATGAGGATGGATTTCCATTCTCCATGAGGAGGAAGGACCTGTTGGCCCCTTTCGTGCCATCCTGCCTCCTCCTCCAGGCAGGCCACCGGGGTGGGTTAACTGCAAAGATACTCCGTGCAACTACCCAGATTAGTATGCCCATTCAAACTTTGGAAAGTGTCTGCCAGAAAACCAAAGTACATTAGCGTTCAATTACACATTATGTAAGATGTCACCTATATTCTGGGCAATAGAGAAAAGAATCCCCCATGATCTTGCCACTCCTGATAATCAACTAAGCCACTTGCTCTTACAGACTCTCCATGAGCCCTCCTGTTCTCTGTCAGTGGACCTGTTTATTTCCTTCTGCAATAAAACTTGCAATTGTCCATGTATTTATTTATTTATATCTTTTTAAAGATTTTATTTATTAATTTGAGAGAGAGAGAGAGAGAGCACAAGTAGGGGGAGTGGCAGACAGAGAGAGAAGCAGGCTTCCTGCTGAGCAAGGAGCCCGATGTGAGGCTTGATCCCAGGACCGTGGGATCATGACCTGAGCCTAAGGCAGATGCTTAACCGACTGAGCCACCCAGGCGTCCCTATCCATGTATTTACATTTAGATGTATACTATACACACATATCTATATTCGTATTCCTTTCCAGTCTTTAAAATATTTTTTCATATTTATAATCATAATTTGTATACAGTACCTTTTCTCACTTAATTTCATATCATGTGTTTTTTTCCTTACTGCATAGTCTTTACAAAATCATTTTTTTAAAGATTTTATTTTATTTAATTGACAGAGAGAGAGATCACAAGTAAGCAGAGAGGCAGGCAGAGAGAGAGGGGGAAGCAGGCTCCCCGCTGAGCAGAGAGCCTGATGCAGGGCTCGATCCCGGGACCCTGAGATCATGACCTGAGCCGAAGGCAGAGGCTTTAACCCACTGAGCCACCCAGGCATCCCTTAACAAAATCATTTTTTTAAATAAATAAGTGATTTTCCACCCGATGGATGTACTACAATTTCATGAACCACTGCCCTGTTTGGGGACAAAACTTGTTGTTTTACGACTCCTTTCCATTGCACGGGAATCACACTCCTGTGTCTATAACGGTAAGATCAGCCAGTTGCTACCCTTCCTGGTCTGTGAGGGTTCGATTCTGCCCTCCTTGGAGGGGAAGGCGATTGCGTTTCCTCCGGTCGTGGCAGGGAAGGACGCAGCCGGGTCATCTAAAGTTGTGTCACGTTGTTAACATGCAAGTGCTGGGAGGCGGGGGATGACATGGGCAGTCGCTTAAACGAGAACCCAGAGCTGGGCGGCATGGTGAGAACAGAGTTCGGAGGCGGCAGGCATGTGCTCCTGCCTGCTCCCGGCGAAGGGTGTTGGTGTCGCCGTGATGGGAGAGTGTCGAGGGGACTCCACCACCCCGTCCTCTCTCCGGTGCATTTGCTCCCAAAGCACACCGTGTATTCATATAAAAGAGTGACCCGGAGGACCTCCGGGTTTCAGCCACACTGGAAGATGGGGTGCTGTGAGCTCTGCGGAAGCCATATGTTTTTATCATCCTGTACTCGTCAAAGAGCTTTGAAGTTCCCGATCTTTCCCCGGCTCCCGTGGGACTTGTCCTGCGCTTCTCCCATAACTCTTCAGCGTTGACCTTGTGTTTTTTTCATACGGAGCCTCCACGCCTCCCCCAGGACTCTAGGATTCCTAAAAAGCAGGGATTATGTCTTTAAAAGGATTCATTTCCACTAGTGTAACTTCCATTAATGTAATAAAAAAATTTTCATTTCCTTTAATAGATTTTTTTCTTTAAAAGAATCCCTTTACCCCAGTAAACTGAACTATTGCTGTTTTTCTGTGTTCAGCTCTAGCCCTGGGCTGCATGTGTATGTCAGATCTTGCCAAATTATTACCATTGCATTGTTGCTGCCCAGGCCCCTGTCTGTTCTTTGTCTCTGGCTTAGTCTGACCATCAGTATTTTCCCACGTTGGTCCAACATACAGGTAGCCATCATTTTCTTAAAGCTTCTGTGGGGCGCCTGGGCGGCTCAGTCGGTAAAGCCTCTGACTTCGGCTCAGGTCAGGATCTCAGGGTCTTGGGATCCAGCCCCTCGTGGAGTTCCCTGCTCAGCGGGGAGTCTGCTTGTCCCTCTCCCTCCGCCCCTCCCCTGACTCATGCTGTCTCTCCGTCTCTCTCTCAAATAAATAAGTAAAATCTTTAAAAATAAAAAGTAAAGGTATTGTGCTCGCCCAGAGACAGGTGGAGCTCCCTTTTGCTTAACTCTTTCCCAAGCTCAATACAAAGCTAAACCCACAATTACAAACTGGGAGCCTCTCAAAACACAGCCCCAACGCAGAGCGTCAAGCGGGCAGTGCCCTATCTCTACAATCTGGTACTGGGAGGGGAGCGGCCCTGGACCTCCCTCCCGACAGCACAGCAGCGGGACAGACCCTTCCCCAGGCTGATGGTCCCCATCCCTCACTGCCCAGCTGGACTCGGGGGCCCCCAGTTCCTCCTTCCCACACTTCCTGAGGGTGGCATGGTGAGAACAGAGCGCGGAGGCAGCAGGCGTCGGCTCCTGCCTGCTCCTGGCATGGGGTGCCGGGGAGATATGGCCAGATGTGCGGTCCTGCCTGAGCTAAACCCTGCTCGATTTCCGACCAGCGCCGCGCCCCCCACCCCCGCCCCGAATGTATTTTCTGTACAGTTGCTTGCTATGCTCTGGAATTTCAGACCATGCTGAATTTCCTTGTTTTATGGCTTGGAATTTCAGGAGCAGCACCACAGATGTTAAATGTGTGAGTCTCTTGGTGCTAGTAAAATAAACCTTAATCAAACAGGGGTGTCGTGACTCCCAGAGTTAGATAGCCTTTAATACATAATGTCAATCACCATACAGATGTTGCAAGTTGAGTCATTTGGTAGCATAGTAACTTTATACGGTCAGAGAGCCAGCTGTGAATATTTAAGGGGGAGGGAGTCCTTTTTTTTCTTTCTCTGCAAATATATTTCCGATCATAACTTAAATATTTTCTTTAGTCAAAATACTGATTTCTCTCTCTCACCATATTCTCCAGAGAAGCCCATACTATCCTCCTATTTCTCAACTCCACCAAACGAGCTTTTGTATCCCAGATCTTGTGAGACGAGGCTAGAGACTTGCTCTAGGAATATGTTTGGAGCACATTTTTGAAGGCTAGCATTCTATCCTCACAGGTCTAAGTCCCTCCTCCCTTTGTTGTGAAGTAATACTATTTCCCGAGGGCTTGGAAATGCCCCAGCGCTAGGGTGGGGACACTGAGGTTGGCTTCTGTCAAGGTCACGTGGTGGCTCCTGGGCAGAACCTGACTCGTAACCCAGTTGCTAGTGTGTTTTGCTCAAGCGTGGTACAGAGCATCCTCTTTGCAGAGAAAATGGCTTTTGCGGTTGGGCATATGAATTTTTTTGAAAAAAAAAAAAGAAAAAAGAAAAAAAAGCATTTTAATGTAGCTACCTGGAAAACCCAAAGGCAACAATGACTTCTCCATGAATTATTTTACATCTTCCTGTACCTATAAACAAAAAGACCATGAGAAACCCACATTTCCTCATTTGTAAAATAAGAGAATTGGACCTGGTGAACTTTAGGTTTTTATGGACCAGGAATTCCATTTCTCCGGAATGCATTTGACTTTGAAATCCCAAACCTAGACATAGACATAATGCAATATTCTTCAGTGCCACGGGTTATAATGAAAAGTAAACAGATTATTGGTTACATTTAAAAAATATATATTCTAATACATAGATATTTTTTATACTGATTTAAATTAATTTAAAAAAAGCCAACATTACAGGAAAAAAACTGGAGGCCACCCTGTCCCACACCCCCAATTAATATCCTCCTGTCCCTCCTAGAGATTATTACTGGTTTGGGAAATATATATAATAGAGACCTTTAAAAATGCATTTACAGACACATTTATATATTTATTTATTTATTTATTTATTTATTTATTTATTTATATCCCTAAAATATATATTTATACACACATAAATATATATTTTTTTAGTGGTCTTTAAAAAATGTTATTTGTTGCACATCTTGATTTCCTGGTCAACACTCTGTCTTGGAGATCTTTCTGTTCGTTTAGAGAGACGTACCCCCTTATTTCTTTATTGGGGCTGTTGGAAGATCTGGTTCTGGCCTCCCTCCTCCGGGCCTCCTCCTTGCCCGCACCTTGCCTCCACCAGGTGCTTCTAAAACATAACGTCCTCCCACTCCTCCCGGTGTTTGACATACCACCCCTTTTCTGGAAGCTCGTTCCACGCAGCCCTATCAGCCCTCCCCCGTGCCCAGGCAGCTTTCCCTGCCCCCCTGCCTCTGTCTGAATTCCTCCTTCCTGCACTGTCTCTGGGACCCACACACGTACCATGTTATTACTTGCACTTCCCTTAGGTCTTTTGTTTTTTAAGATTCTATTTATTTATTTATTTTTAATTTTTTAAAGATTTTATTTCTTTATTTTAGAGAGAGAGAGAGCACGCACAAGCAGGGGGAGGGACAGAGGGAGAGGGAAAGAATCTCAAGCAGACTGTGCGCTGAGCTCAGAGGCTAACAAGGGGGCTCATCCCGTGACCCCGAGATCACCACCCAAGCCAAAACCAAGAGTTGGTCACTCAACCGATGGAGCCCCTCCTTTACATCTTAATTATCTTTACATCTTCCCTTAATTATAAATACATTTTTTTCCTACGGCCGTCTCTTCTACCAGACGATCTCTGTGAAGATGGGGTCCATGTCTGTGTTTATTGATCTAGCTGGCACCCATGCTCAAAGTCTGGCACATAATAGGTGCTCAGTAAAGGGTGGTGGGCCTGCTTGAGGCGGGCAAGGGAGCTGCTCAGGAGAAACTACTGCACAAAGTTGAGGGCAGACAGAAGGCAGCCTTGCTCAAGAGCAGCCTGCAGCCGGGGCCCCTGTGCGGGGAGGAGGGCGTGGGGGACACTGCCCCAGAGCTCCCCCCCCAGCACGCTTTTCCATTAGGGAGACTCAAGGCGGCTTTTTTTGTTTGCAGAGCACGGTCTGTGAATGAAATGGAATCTGCAAACCAGCTTCCCACCGTGCTTCTGTTCCTGTTAAAAATAAACCTAACTCTATCCATGAGGGTTTTTTTTTTTTTTTTTAAATAAAGAAAATTCTCCACATCCCTCCCAAACCTGCCTTTGAGCTACAGCCTGATGCAAAGACTTAATCTTTAACAGAAATGGAGGGCGAAGCAGAAACCAATCATGGAAATGCTAACCTTTTTAATAGTCCTATTAAATCCACCTCCCTGCTGGTGGGCCACTCAGATATCTATTTTGCAGGATCCCTGGGAGAGGGACAGATTTAGCCGACATGCAAACATGACATTAACATAACATACAAACTATACGTTAGGAGTATAAAGCATTTCCTTAATACACGTATTTCATTTGTTGGGTAATGCTATCTTTTTAGACTAACAAGTACAAATAAGGGATAAAGGAAAATCTTATAGAAAAATTTCCGTAGCGGTTCATTCCCCCGAACCCCATACAAGTTACCGAGGCAGACCGATCAAAAGGGCACGTCAATGGGATGAGAACTGGATTTCTCACCTGCAGGGGAGGGGGGCAATGAAAGAAATAAAGCAAGCTGTACGTTCTCTCGGTGTTAGAACCGCCGGTAAATATAAGTACAACTCAGGGAAAGGTTTTTGGTTTTTTTTTTCCTTTGGTCGAAGCAAACGCTTTGTATGAAAAGATACATCCTTTCAAACATGATTAATATGTCTTGCCTGTAGCTTTCTGCTCAAATTATTTGTAATTCTAGTGAGGGGGAAGCATTTCTTTCTAGCCAAAACAGCCGTCTGGATGAATACAAATGAGTTTATAAAAGGCTTGAGTTACTAACGGGGTAAACTCGCGGGCAGGTGACCTTCTTTGTTTAAGTTCTATTGCTGAATGCTGTCAGGCACAGCCCAGCTTGCATTCTCCTTGGGTTTGGTGGATGGAGGGCCCTGGCAAGGTTGCAGCTCACTCTGTAACAGGCTCTGCCTCTGGTAGGGATGGGGGAGAGGAAGAAGGAGGAGGTCATTTCCAGAAACTTCTGCTGCTCCAACCTGTAGATTATTTCATTGAGCAAAATTGATTTGCCAGCAGGCAAACTGGAGCCCGGCAAATCACTCGTCTTCAGGACAGGGACAGATCCCCCTTATATGGATGGGATGGTTCAAGGGACCCACATTCCTTGGGGTTGGCTCATGGGAAAAGGACTCCTTAGCTCTGCCCTCTTGTGAGAATCAGTCAGGAAGAGACCTGCAGCCCAGCAGGAAGAGCAGAAACTAGGAAGTAGCTGTGTTACCTTCTTTCTGAGAAGGGAAAAATTGGAATGTTCCAGAAAGAAGAGTTGCCTACCACTTTGGCTTCCCCAGTGCACAGAAGTTAACAGCTTGAAATCAGATATGTGAGTTCAAATCCCAACCAGACTGTGGGACGTGGGCAGGCTCGTGCTCCTCTCTAGTCTCACCTGTCCTGCCTGGAAATGGGTAGTGATAACAGTCCCTGTCCCAAAGGACAGCAGGCTCATGATTTAAGTGGACATAATCAGCAGGATGTGATTCAAGTGGGCATACTCTTGCCACACTGCCTAGCACATGTTAAGGATTGAAGAAACATTAGCTTTAATTGTGCATACTTTATTAATAATGTTATCATTACTACTTACTCATCTTTAACAATAATTAAAGGGAGTGTTAGTTTAAAAAATTAACTTCAATGGCGAATCAAACAGAGAAGTTGAAAACTAAGGACGACAACATGTGTCAAACATTGAGGAGTGATAACTAATATTTTTAAAAGTAAAAATTCTAACCCGACTTTGAACAAGAATTCTGTGAGTTTGAGTCAGTCTGGATGATCCAATTGGACTTTTTTTCCATTAATTTTTGTCATCCCAGCTCTGCATCATACTGGTGTTTAAAAAAAGGATATCCTGGTGATGACCCCTTCTCAAACCTGAGCTTAAATATCTTAAGCAGCAAAAACAAACTTTTCTTTCTCTCTAAGTAACAGAAAATAAGCAATAAGAAAAAAAAAATTAGGAAATTAAATTTAGCTGTCCTGGTGAGTACCTTAACATTGACGGTTCCTTTTCCTGCCAAACACGGTGAACTGTTGTTTCTCCTATTTTCTCCCTAGAGAGTTAAGAAATTATTGCATGATAAGTCATTTATCTTTCGTGCAGGTACAACAAGGCTAGAACCACATATTACCCAAAATGGGGAATTCACATCACATTATTTTCCATTGGTGAGTAATGGACGGGAAATGGGAAATGTCACTACAAGGCTGGCTGGCCATCTGGCCAAAGCCGCTCTATGAATACGGCAGCTGATCTACGCGGAAATATTAAAGCAACAAAGTCTGAATCTGTTTCGCTTCCCCAGGGAACCTCAGTTCATGCATGGAAGGAAGGCAATAAAGTCCAATTATTCTAGACGGGGCTACACAAGGCATATGAAAATTATCTCATGTAGGGTAACTCTAAAGCTAAGTATTTTTTAAAATAGCCATCAGTCACTCTGAGTAACAAAATCAAACAAACTGATCAATCTCTGAGGAACCACCCATTAATCAAAAGACGGTGGTGAGATGTTGGCAATTTTTCATCATTCCACGTGTAATGTTTTAAATCTGACATGCTGACAGGGTGGTCCGGAAATAGGAAATTATCACGTCCAAAAGGAAGGACGACAGCTAAGCATCATGACGGTGGTCTGTTTGGGCCAAAGAGCCCCACAATTTCCCGTTTAGAGTGTTGCTTTCTTCTTATTTGGGGTGCACGGTTGCTGTAGTTGACAATGACGATAGTAAGAGGCTTTTACTGGGAGCATGACCGAAACCTTGGGGAAACCCAGTGCTTCTCCAGTGGTCCTCAGAGTGGAGGTTTTGCCCATCAAAGTCCCGCAGCTCAGGAGAAGGCGTATCGGCCCCGCCATACAGAGAAGGGGCCTGTCTGTGCTGAGATTCTCACACGGCACAGGTGGAAGATTTTGGAAGCCAGATGGAGGGTGGCACTCAGCAGGTGGGGCGAGATTAGTTACAATTAGACCGGAGTGAAATTTGTCTCCGATATTATTGCCGGGGCCAATCTCACATGTGTGAGGAGCGGAGCTGTAGTTACATGGCAAGATGTTAGTTTATTTGAATGAATACAAAAAAAAAAAAAAAAAGTCCATCTTTTTTTTATCTTCTCCACCTCAGTGAAAACACAAACATCCCAACTGCTCTACTGGACCTTCCGTTCTCTGAGTCTTTGCTCGAGTCAGTTCATTCCTCTGGGTTCAGCTTTACCCTCTATAGAATGAAAATGTCAAACCCTATGTCAGGGGTTGGCAAACTATGACCCATGGGCCACACCTGGCCCTCTACCTGTTTTTATAAATAAAGTTTTATTGAAACATAGCCATGCCATTCGCTTCCTCTTTGTTGTGGCTGCTTTTGCAGTCTAACAGCAGAGTTGAGCAGTTGCAACAGAGACTATATGGCCAGCAAAGCCTTAAATATTTACTCTCTGGCCCATTCTGGTAAAAGTTTGCTGACTCCTGGACTAGGTTATCCTCCTATAAGTTCCTTCCAACCCTGAAATCTATGATTCTGGGAAGAAGGAAAGACTATAAGGCTTCTGCGTGCCTGAGTGGAAGGACAGCACTGATGGAGAAAAAGTCAGAGAGGGGAGGCTGGATCGGCCAAAAAAAAGTATCTTTTCCCCTCATGGTGTGCTTCCCTCTGGCCCAGGGACCTTGCTTTGGGAGCCCCGAGTGGAAGTGTAGTGGGCCAGGGAAGGGGCCCCGCTCATGTTTTAAAGTTGCAATAATCCTTTAGCAGCAGACGATTCCCAGGAAGGAAATCGATGGTACCCGTGGCTCCCCGGCACCGTTCTGAGAACCTTCCACAAGCAAGACAGCTGTGTAGCTGGTGGGTCAGATCTCATCGGGGAGGGTTATGTAATCCTAACCGTAACCCTAACCAGGCGGCACCTGATGCTGCCCAGAGGGCATCTTGCTCCGGGCATCCCACATGCGGCTGCCCTTCCGCCTTTGCTGCTCTGGTCAGAAAGTCACCATCTGGAGCCTCTGCCCAGTTTCCAAAGCCCCCATCAGCCCAGCCTTCCTGATCCCTCCAGCCCTATGTGGGTCCCTCTGTTGTCACCAGCATTCCCTGTCTTGGCCTACGGGCTTCTCACAGTCCTCTCACCCCACCCCAAGCCCCTCCCTGATCACTGTGCTGCTCCCCAGCCCCAGAACCTTCTCTTTCTCCCTGCTGTGAGCTTCAACGACTTCATCTCTCAAGACCCAGCACGCGGTTGCCCTCCTCCAGCACATTCCATCAGACTGACATCTTCTCGTTCTGTGCTCCTCAGTCCTGGCTCCGTGCATGACTACACGTTCTTGACCGTAGGGTCTCCGTCTTATATTCTCTTGAGGTCCCAGGATTGGACCTTGACTAGGGAGTCAGTGTGCAATTGATTACTGAGCGGCCCGGCCAACCCTGCCTCTATTCTCCGTGGGACGTAACCGACCGGCATATTTCACAGAGCGCCTGCGTGCGGGCGGAGGGTCGCTCGGCTGTGTAAGGCTCCACGGAGCAGCTGCCATGGGCAGCAGGACAGGAGAGGCTCTCGAAGGGCCCAGAACTCCACAGGTGAGTCAAGGCGCCCAGCAGTGGAGGGAAGGCCAAGCAGAAAGCCCCTTGCGCCTGTGCATTGTGTGCCAGCATGCACCCAGAGTGACCTGAGAAAAGGCGAGCATCTGTGCCCCCTCACTCCCCCTGGTCCCAGTCCCTCTGTATATCACGGCCCGGTGCTGAGGGCATAGGGCAGGATATCTCCGCAGGGGTCCCGTTTCTCTTCCTAACGAGTGCCTGCTGGTCCTACTGGAAGGTGACCCATGGCTGTGTCTGAATGTAACATCCGAATGCCAAATGGCTGCATTTGCCCGAGTGGGCCCAGGTCCCACACGGTCTGGATATATAATCCTGGCTATCACATGGCACCCATACTGACCACTCTCCTCGTTTCTCAGCCTCCACTGGGGTCATGTGAAGCCTCGGCTGCAGGGAGGGGAGCCTAATTTCTCAGTGTAACTGACTCCCCATTTCCCTCGTGCAGGCTAAGATTCGGGAATGATGAACATGGCCAGCAGCTTGCTCTGCTGCAGGAGCTGGACGGACAAGAGGGCTCCTTGTGCTCGTCGAGGGCAGTCGGCCCCAGTACTGAGGTCACCCGTCTCCCCATTCGGTCCACTGTCCATCATATAGGATGGTGCCTAACCCACTTTCCACCCGAGGCAGGAAACTTCCTAAATCATTTTACTAGAGAGTTGAAGTCCTGAGTGCAATTCCTTGTTTCCAAAAGTTTAGGAGAACACAGATCATCTAAACAATTTAGCTGCAGAATGTCCCGTTTGTCACACACACACCCCACTTCTTTGTATCCCAAGGGAATTTCAAGAGAAGGATCTAAAACCTGGGACAGACACGGCATGATGCGCGGGAAACCAACCTATTATTTGAAGCCGTGTGTTTGCTCTGTGCAAAGGCGATCAGGAAGACACAAAGGGTGACAAAGCCTGTAGCCCTCTGTGTGGGGGACTCCCGGGCGCACTCAGGCTCATTCCCTGCTCCTCGTAGCTGGGAGGGCGGAAGCACGGGGGAGGGAAAGTGACCATTCGGGACAGTGAGTGTTGCTGGACAGAATGGGGTGGGGTGGGGGCTGGTCCATGCCGAAGGCCCTGATAAGTTTCAGGCTGTGTCTCTGCAAAGATATGGATGGATGTCCTCCATCCGTCTGTGCCTACCACCTCAGCTTCCCTTTCCCTTAGCAAATCCCTTCTGCTCCCAGGAAAGACTGTGCACGAACACTAGGGATCAGGGGCTGGCCAGTGGCCGGGCAGTGAAGGCACCGTCCTCACTGCTCATGACCTCGTCACCGAGACAGACATACTTACTGCTCATGCGGGACCCAGCAGAGGGCTGAAACAGGCTGGGAAGAAGTCATCTGGGGACAAGCTACACTCCTCTCGAACTGACCTTGAGCACAAAAGGCCAGAGTGAGGGAAAGAGAGAAATGCCAATACTTTCCTTCCAATCTGAACTTGTGGTTTGTAATTTATGTGTTGAACTCCGGGGACAGAAGCATCTTCTTGCACTGTTCTCAGGTTACCCTCCCCCACACATCTGCATCCTGTTCTCTGAAAGGCACCATATATCACAGCGGCCTCCAGATGCTGTTGCTTGGGGTTCGTGAGAATGGAGTGAGCACGGAGGCAGCAGGAATGGGCAGAGCTGTACTTCTGTCTCCAAAGGGGCTGGGGTGGGGGCCAGGGGAGGTCTGGGCTCTGCTCCTCAGGCCTTTGCAGGGTTTGGGGCAAGAAGGTTTGCACCCCCCCACCCATCCTGGGGAGCTCTCAGTGCCCCCCGAATTTAACAAGTGAAGACAAAGAAGGACATGTGTGCCAAGTCGGGATGTGCGATTTGGGTTTGAGTCTCGCCCTTGTGGTTCTGATGCTTTATTTCAAGATAGGCTCTGAGCCCACTGTAATTATATATATTCTCGCATAAAGTAGGGTCTGGAATTGGGGGAAGAAAGGCCAGACTGGCTGAGGGTGGGGTGTGGCTGCCTTGATTATATTGGACATGAAAAGAAGATGGATTTTATAATAAGTGCCGGCAAGCCTGCCACTTTCTCAGTTTGGAGATCAGTTTAATCCACAACGAGGAGGGCAAAGATTCTGCTTGGAGGCCCAGGCCTTTATTTTTTTAAAGTTACAACATGAATAAACTTCCTATAATGATTTGATAAGGATTTTTTTAGCTGACATTTTGCTGTTGATGGAAAATCCTAAAGCCTGAGGGCATGATAATGGTCACTGCCCTTTGTGCATAAAACACTGAATATTGGGGTGCCTGGTGACTTAACTCAGTTGGTTAAGTGTCTGCCTTCATTGCAGGTCATGATCTCAGGGTCCTGGGATCAAGCCCCATGTCAGGCTCCCTGCTTGGCGGGGAGTCTGCTTATCACTTTCCCTCCACTCACCTCCCTCCGTGCTCTCTCATTCTCTCTCCCTCTCTCAAATAAATAAATAAAATCTAAAAAAATAAAATAAAACACTAAATATTCTCCAGTGTGATTTTTAGTTGGGAAATCATGTCAATGCTGCCATTTCCATCGAGAAGTAAGGAGTGGGGATGGGGAAGATAAATGCATTCCTGAATCCTTACCGTGCAGCTCCCCATCTCTGGCCTCGGGCCCCTGGCCCAGCAGTGTCTCTCCAGCAAGGGCACTTCGCCCTCCCGCCTGCATTCCAGCCCCCACCCCTAGCAGTGACCACCAGCTCTGGACCTCCCTCCATTGGTCCCAAGACATCTGCCCACACAGATGCACCTCGGATGCGTGGAATATTATTTCCTTGGCCAAAAAAATTCCAAGCCATCTACAGGACTCGATTTCAGGATTTTCTTGGAATGTTGTGAAAATCTGTGTCTTTGCCATGGGAACATTCAGGAGTAGAGGTTTGTGTGGCTCTAGTTACCAGATGGTATGTCTGAGGCCATATTTCCGTATTAAATACATATTCGGCAGGTCCCTCCCTTAACCCTCCTCTCCCGCGTATCAGGAAGCCGGGAGAGAATGAAACCGCCTTCAGAAAATGCTTCCACCCACTCCCTACGTTTGTTCTCCGGAACGAGCAGCGGCCGTGTGATTCCAGGCTTCTCCCAGGCAAGCTGATGGCAATTCCGCTGCTGCCAGCACCTTGCTGGAGGGCCTGATGGTTGAAGAAGGGGCTGATCTTTACAGACCGCCTCCACTTTGGGCAATCTGCGGTCATTGCCAAGTTTTTAAATCTTTGATTCTCAGCGCCTATTTAAAAAAAAAAAAGGTAGATTTTATTTTTTTCCCCTTCCCTTCTGAAATGACAGCTGTTTGAGCAAATCTGGCAGTCCCCCAAGCCACTGCCACCCCGAAGCCACTGCCTGTGGCTCTGTGTGGCTCAGCAACTGAAGGGAGCAGCTGCCCAGGCTACGGTGCCCGGCCTTGCATCGGATCCCACGAGAGCCGCTCTGCCGCACAGCGGGGCTGCTCTGTGGGGAGAGGTGAAAGGAGGCCATACTAGCTACTAGCTCCCTCCTACCCGATGTCTAATAAAAGTGGATGACTCCTTTTCCATTCTCTGCCCAGGGCCTCTGGGATGGCACCTGTGTGCACACAAATGGCGGGAGGGTGGGGCTTCTCCAGCCCCAGAAAGAGGTGCTCTGTGTGGGGCCTTTGTGGCTTCTGGCGGATTGTTTAGCAGTATGGAGCCTGCGTCTGTGGTGGGTGGAATTGTGTCCCCCCAAAAGAGCTGCTCAAATCTTAACCCCCGATAGCTGTGAATGTGGCTTTGTTTGGAAGTAGGGTTTCTGCAGACGTAATGGGGTTGAAATGAGGTAATACTGAGTAGGGTGGGCCCTAATCCATTGACCGGCATCCTTATAAGGAGAGGGAGATTTGGACACACAGACATACAGAGGGAAGATGGCCATGGAAAGACGGACTCAGAGACTGGAGTGTTGAGTCTACAAGCCAAGGAGTGCCGAGGATTATGGATGAGCCCCAAAAGCCCCAGAAGAGGCAAGAATGGGCCCTCTCCTAGAACCCTACCGACACCTTGATGGCAGACTTGCAGCCTCCAGCACCGGGAGAGTACGTTTCTAGGGTTTTGAGCCACTTAGTTCGTGGTGAAAGTTACAGCATCTCCAGGACTCGGAAACGCTGTCTCTGAGGTCCATGGCTCTCGCATCGAATCACATGTCCTCCCATGACTGTACTCTAGGAACTCCCTCTTGGGAAAGCTCTGAGCTGAGTGGCAGGAGGCAATGGAGAAGCCCCTCTGGCCAAAGGCATTGACATCAGCAGATGTCCTTCCCTGGTAGCAGGAAACGCTGACCGGAAAAAAGGTTTTTGTTGCAGTAAAGAACGAGGTGAGGAGATGGGAACAGACGGAACAGATTTCCACATTTTAATTTCTGAGGAGTTGCAGTTTGAATCCAATGGGCATCTACGGGGTAAAATTCCTTCTTGCTCAGGGAGGTCAGTTTTTGTTCTATTAAGGCCTTCAAGTGATTGGGTGAGGCCCACCCATATTATGGAGGGTAATCTGCTTTACTCAAAGTTCAAAGAATAATGTTTGACCAAATATCCAGTCACATGGCTGATCAAGTCAACACATAAGATTAACCATCACAGTGACTATCTGGATCACTGTTTATCAGTGGACATGCCATTGATGTTTAGGGCAGAATGATTCTGTGCCGATCTTTCCCATACAGTGTCAGGCATTTAAGATCCCGGTCCCTGTCCACATAACGTCCATGGTATCCCCATTATTGGAACAACAGAAGTTGTGTCCACACGCTTCTGGATGTCTCGCTGGAGGCTGGTTTTGCCCAAGCTGGAGAGCCACTGATCCAGATTTACTGACTCTGCTGTAACCTCCCTCCCCTCCCCCACCTCACCCCATGCTGGCAACCTCGAGATTATTGGTGGGCTTCTCAGGTCTTGATATTTGGCCTTCACCTGATATAGCCATTGTCTAATCCAGGGGTTGGCAAACTCTTTCTGTAAAGGACCCGATTGTAAATATTTTAGGCTTTGGGACTACATGGTCTCTGTCACAACGAGTCAACTCTGCAGTGGTAGGACGAAACCAGTGAGGACAATACAAAAATGAATGAATGTGACTGTGTCCCCATAAAACTTTATTTATGGACACTACAATTTGAATTCCATATAATTTTTCAGTGTCATAAAATATTACCCTTCTTTTGATCTTTTTCCAACCATTTAAAATGTAAAAACCATTTCTATCTTGCAGTCAGTGTGAATTGAACTCTTACTTTTCATCCCCCATGAACTTATTGCGTGTTCAGCTAATAATTGAACAAGGGCTTCGATAAATGTTTATCAATTGAACCAAGTGGGATTTGAGCAAATACAGCGCTTTTCAAACTTCTCTCAGCAGAAACTTTTTGGAATTCAAATCTGATAGAAACCTCAATGTTTAAAGCAAACATAGTATTTTATTAGCAAACTTTTGTTTTATGAGTTCAAATGGATAACATTTGTATGTTTTGATGAATATGAAAATCAAGGGAAAGTTCCAGAAGGCTGTGTCAGGATGCTCTCTGACTAAACTGTCCAATGCTGGAAAGAGGAGTAAACTGTCCAATGCTGGAAAGAGGAGAGAGAGGGAACTTTCTCTAACACAGCAAAGCACTGACGATATCTGATGGTAGTTTATATTCTTATTTGTAAATATAAAAGTCATATATGATGCTTCAGAAACTTAAATAAGTGACAAATATCATGATTGTGCACATCACAGATATTTTTAGACAGCTGGCTCTGTGGCGGGGTCAAGAGCAGGTCACAGCCATGCTCCCACAATTTTATCTGAGTGGAGAAGAGTAAGTCTGAGTTTTTAAAGGATTAGTGCTGGAGATATAAACTTCCTAACCACTGGCATATTTGTAATAAACGGGAACTCTCTCAGAGAAATGCTGGGAGAAGCTTGATTCCTGGGAAGGCACAAAGAGAAAGCAAGAAAGAAGCCCAAATTAACACATAGACGGTCTCTGATGTATAAATAGTATATTTTTGGGTATCTGAATGCTTGTGATGTTTTTATTATAGTTTTCAATTATTCGAATTCTTCTAATTTTTAAAATTACAGTAAAATATATGTAACATAAAATTGATCATTTTAACAATTTTTAAGTGTAGAATTCAGTGACACTGAATATATTCGTACCGTTGTGCTGCCATTACCACCATCCATTTCCGGACTTTTCCATTATACCAAACAGAAACTCTGTCCCCATTAAACACTAATTCCCTATTCCTGCCTCCCCAGCCCCTGGCAGACACTATTCCACTTTCTGTCTCTATGAATTTGACTCCTCTAGGTGCCTTCTATAGCATGGAATCATGCAGTTTGTCCTTTTGTGTCTGGCTTAGTTCATGTAACAAAATGTTTCTGAGGGTCTTCCATGTTGTGGGATGTATCACAACGTCATGCCTTTTAAAGACTGAATAACATTCTATTGTGTGTGTATCCACGTTTTGTTTATCCATTCATTCAGCCATGGATATTTGAGTTGTTTCCACCTTTTGGCTACTGCTGCTGTGAACATGGAGATATGAGTATCTGTCTGAATCCCTGCTTTCGATTTTGGGGATATACGTCTAGGAGCGGAATTGTTAGATTATATGATTGTAATTCTATGTTTAATTTTTTAAGGAATCTCCATATCATTTTCCAAAGAGGTTGTGCCATTTTACATTCCCCCCAGCAATGCCCAAGAGTTCCACTTTCTCTACATCTTCACCAACACTTGTTTTTTTATGTTTCTTTCATATATATACATATATAATATATATTATGTATATAATTATATATGTGATAGCCATCCTACTGAGTGGGGAGTGGAAAAATGTTTTAATGAGGTTGGAATTGAGCATTTGGGGCCCCTGGGCCACAGTTGTGTCACTTTAGAGTTCCATAGAGCAGTTTGAAAGCAGGGGGCTGGGTTTTTTTACCGACCCCCCCAACCTCAGAGTTTGTGATTTACCAGTAAGCCGTCCTTGACTTCACTCCAAGAAGTGAGCGGGGTGATGGATTTCACACCGGAGGTGAGACTAGGAAATGAAACAGGTACCTCCATGCGAGGTCTGGTGTTCAGAACCCAAGTCAAAACCAGCCACCCCCATGCTGGGTGTTTAGGACAAGGTTTAGACCAGAAATCATCCCTCTCTTTCTCTCTTTGTCTCTCCACCCCCTCCTCTCTCTCTGTCTCTCTCTCAAGCAACCACAATAAGTAAGACTTCATTTCCCTGCCCTCCCTTCAGGGGCTAGCTCCAACACACTGCAAGGAATTATCCCAGTTTAAAACATTTTTAAGTCAATAGCAGTTTGGGGGCTGCAGTTTAATTCAGGTAGACCCCTCTACAAACCAGTCAAAAACATCATCACTTCTAGGGAAATTTGTGGGGGATTATGGGAACACCTGCAGCGGGCAGACTCCCAGCCTTTCCCACCTCTTCCCCAGTGTCCACTGCTGTGGGTCCCCTCCAGACTGCTTGACCCCACTGCTGCCAGGCCTGGGCTCTGCAAGGCTGAGGTCCTGCTCAGGGCAGCCACCGCCTCAACCCCATAGTCACTCCCGCTCTCCGGAATCTGCTGATGTCTTCCTTTCCCACTTCCCCAGAAGCACTGGCGCGCTTTCTGCTCCAAGAAAAGGAAATATTCCCTCCAAATAGCCTTTGGAGTGATGGCTTTTTGGCCCCTCGAGTGCAGCTCCTGCCTCTGTTAGGAACTTGTATCAAACACGCCAGGGGCAGACTGTGGGGCTGCTTGTCTTATATCCTCCTACCTCGCACTTGCAGCCCTGTCACCAGCTGACATGCCAGGGGAATGGGTCCCCCCGTCTCAGGATAAGTTTCCAGTCTCCTCCCACCCAAAGGGTTCATGACCCCTTCTCCATCTGGGAGTATGTTCTAGTACCCAGAAGGCATGGTGCCGAGGACCCAAAGGTCCCCTTAGATGTGCCCAAGGAGCTTGAGGCCTCAGACAGGACTCCTGTTGACTGATATGTCCATCAGGCTGCATTGGGCTGCAAGTAACAGATAATCCCGCCTCAACGAAAAGAAAAATGTTCTCTCACTGGAGCAGAAGTCCTGAGGCAGGGCAGCTCTGGGTCAGTTGATTCAGTGGCTCAATAATTTTTTCAAGGACTCAGGTTTCTCCTTCTTTCTGCCAGCATCCTCAGGGTTTGGCTTGGTCCCCGGGGCAGCTCCCTAAGGAACAAGGTGGCCGCCACCTGCCAATGCTCACATCCAGACACTGCAGTATCCAGCAGAAGGAAGAAGTGTTTTATCTTTTTTGCTCCTCTCCTCAAGAGGAGAGCAGCTCCCTGGGCATCCCTTTGATTCTCACTGGCCCTGATCATATCATATGATCAAGCTCAAGGAATCCCTGAAGAGGGATGGAACCGCCATTATTTTGGTTTTTTTTTTCAGGTGTCTCTGGAGACATATGCACCCATTCCTGAGCAAAGCTGGGCTCTGAAGACAAGGAGAAGGGGCGGGAGGCAGTTCCAGAGTTTGCGAGACCACCACACTAAACTTTGGGGTCACCCTTCAGTGTTTATCATGTACGTGCTTTGTTATATTTTTCACTCTTTTCTTTTTTTACATAAGAAATACATATTTTCTTGCTCTGAGTAATTTACTCAATACAGAAGTATGTGGAGTAGAAATATGAAAGATATCTTTCACTGCCCTCCCCCAATCTCACTTTCCTCCCCAGAAGGAACTTCAATCTCTGTTTTGGTGTGTCCTTGTCCTATCTCCTTTATGCATTTGCCTATAAGCTTATGTTCATACACACATTACTTTCATTTTACACTGATGGTATCTTGTTCTGCTTCTGGCCTTTTCCCACTTAGCTCTCAGTACTTCTAGATCCGCTTCATTCCTTGTAATGACTGAATATTATCCCAAAGGGTAGGTATTCCATTGCCTTATATTTTAAGTAGCCTTTCAATCTTGTGCCTTATCTCTGTAGCTGGAGTATAAACATCCTGAGGGCATATTTTTCTTTCTACCTCCAAGCACTTAATATAATATTTTCCTACAAAGTGAAAGTCAATGAATAGCTATTGATGGAAGGATTCTGTCTCCCTTGCCACGTAAGAGTTCTCTTAGCACTTCCGGTGGCCCGACGAGGAGCCGTTCTCTGAGCCAGTAAAGGTACATAGCTTATCAGTTTGTCATGCTTTTGTCTATCGACAAGAGTGACAAATCAATCTATTAGCAACGGAGAGCTGATAATTTTCCACTGTTCCTTTGGCAGCATTTTCTGGGTACCGGACGGCACAACATCTCAATCTCTCCGAGCAGGTTGTCAATTCCGAGCACTTGGGCTACCTGCGAAGTTATAAGTTATCTCATCATTCCGCTCACATAGGAACATCGGGGCAGAGTTATTAAGAGCCCGCACTTTCTAGAGAACCATTTCAAGGGCTACTAATGGTGTTCACAGACTGTTGAGCTGGAAAAGTTATCATTTGCTTAGATACACACTCTTAATAACCCTTTCCAGGTTTCTTAAGGCAGTCACGACTACATAAAATAGATTACAACTGAAACTCTTCTAGACCCTTTAGTGGGGAGAAATTACTTCAGTATGAGGTTATCACCTGCAAATAGACCAACCAAATGAACCTCTCAGGGCAATCACTCTTTAAGCAGATGTTGGCATTCAGACCTGCTGATAGCATCAATGGATATCATCTTGGGCCTTGGTGGGGCTCCTTGTACTTCTGAATCCATGAGCTTCCTGTAGTAGCCGAAAAAATTACCATTGTGAAAAAGCAAAGAAATGAAACACATGTCTCCCAGATGTGCTCTTTGCGTTGGGAAAGATTCTCAAAGTTTGGGCCTTAACAGGAAACTTGGAACGATGAAAGGAAATCAAGCAATAGGAATGAAACTGAAATTAGTTTATGTTCCTCAGCTGATAACACACAAGGGGAAACTTTTTGATCAATCATTTTAATTAGTATTGATTATGAAAACTCTGGTCCCTACTACTCAAAAGTCTACAAGTGTTTGGGGAAATAAGGCATCCACATATGAAATATTGGACACCACCACCAGGTAATACGGGATCAAAATTAAATAAATGCCTATTATGGGTTCAGAACGAGAATCTATTGAGATGGCAAGGGTATACTTCCAAAAAGGGCTGGGAATCTATCTCGTCACACTCTGAAAGAATTGTACTTGACCCTCCCGCTCATTTATAAAAAAAACACAAGCAATTTTCTCTGGGAACCCAGCCTACATTTCTTTGCTGACTTGCATACCTCGGTGTGTGTCTTCATATGTCAGGGTTGGAGGATTCCCAACCTGCCTCCTCGGTGTCTCTACCACCTCCCCAACCTTGAAATAGTCATGATCATGGAAGACCTTTATGGCCCTTCACCCCGGATCTACATCCCCCATCTCACCCAAATTTGTTGAGGAAATTATTGCTGGCAGATGGAGAAGGTAGAATCAGGAGAAGAATCTAGATACATTTGTTACAAAGGGTTAAGAGGGTTCATAATAAATAGGTCAGAGCCTGATTTGAGGGACTTGGCTGGGGGCAGCCATTCTGGCTCCACCTCCATGCCCTGGCACTCATGCCCCCCACACCTCATGTGGGTGTTTCTGTGGACAAATATTTTTTCAGGCCAACATTGGATTATATGGCTGCAGACCTTGGAATTCAAAAGGGAAAGATGAAACCTTCACAGCAACTTGGGAGTTTTCTTTCCAGTGGAGTTTTCTCTACAGAATGTTTTTGTTTTAACTGGTAATTAAAGATGGGCAAAACACTCCTGAAGAAATGGGCTTTCCTCCTCTCCAAGCCTGTCTTTCCAAGAGAAACAGGCACTGGCAGGGCCCCGAGGAGAGCCAAGCGCTCCTGGTAGTTTATGGTCTGCTCCACGACAATTTCTCGTGTGTTCCCCTTTCTAGGGGCTGCAAGACCCAGCAATCTGGACACAGGCCAAGAAGTCAAGAATTGTTGACACCCACGTCTCCACTCTCCTACTGACACCAGCGACCACCCAGCCCAGCGCCACCATATGGCCTCTTGTTTTCCTGATGTATGAGGTGGGTAGAATGCTTTCCCCCCCAGAAGAGGACTCCAAGGGATCAATTAGTTAAAACCTGTAAACATGTATCCTTATAATTATTATTCCAGTTTCTAGTTAAACTTGCACTGGCCAAAAGGAAAGAAAATACCCACGCTGCCTCTGAGGGCCACTACCCTTGCTTTTCCGGTTTTTCCAGTCGGGCTGGGGGGAGAGTGTCCCGAGCAGCTCAGTGCTCAGGGGACCTGAGCGGGAGCTGTGCCCACCGCATTTGAGGATCTGCAGGCCAACAATACGACTGAGCCCTGGATTTTACTGGGTTCTGGGTGTTCATCCCGCCGGCTCCAGGCAAGGCTGGACGACGCCGCTGAGCCCCCAGGAGGGAAGCACCTGTCAGGCAGGGCCCTGAATCTCTCCCCCTGGCAGCTTGGGCCGGAGACTAGTAAACAGACTCGGCTTCAAGGGTGTTACTCTGAAACCAGCGCCTCTAAGGGAACCACTACTGCTTTCCTCAAGAGAACCACCTCTGGGCTCCCGAGGTCGTTGGAGAGAATTTCAGCGTGGTAGGGGCAGCCCACCCTCTCGGCACTGCCTCTGCCTTTCCTCGTCTTCCCGGGAGACCCTCAGACAATACCACAGCCAACACACCACCGCTCCCCTCCTCTGGGTCTAAAAAGTTCCATCTCATCCCGACTCATACTTCCCCTTGGAAAGCTCCACGCCCAGACATCAAAGCTTCTCCTCACTTAGCTCAAAACCAGGCCCGCGGCACTGGGCGTGCAACTTCCGGTCCGAGCGCAGGTTCTCGTCCACGCAACTTCCGGTCCGAGCATGGCCTCCTCGCAAGATGGCACCGCCGGAAGTGCCGGGTGCCAGCGCCTCAGTCCCCGCCCACAGGCCTTGTGCACTGCGGTGAGCGCAGCAGCAGTGCCCGGGCTGGGTGGAGACAGGCTAATAATTCCACACCGTTTAAACGGTGGTTTTTAAGATATTTGTTCAGTATTTACTCGGAGGAATGGCTGAGTCCTCTGAATAAATAAAAGAAGGGCCCAGCAGGAAGAAGGGCCCTGGGGGCAGCTTCGGCCTCTCCCCTCCGCTCAGAGATTTCATTTCTGGCCTCCAGTCTGCAGCCCCCTCTCAGCAAAACAAAAGCCGGGCAATTAAGGGCACCTGGCCTGTCCTGGCTCAAGCCCTGGGAACCCCTCCCTCCTCCGGGCCCCATTCAAGTACCTTCCCTGTCCCCAGCTGCCCCTCCCCCCGCCCCCCAGGGCAGTTCTGCAAAAGACTATTGTCTCTGTCTTGCTGGTGTTTTGGGGGCTGGTGCAAACATTCAGCTGGCTTGCCCTGGCTAACAGGACGTGTAGCCTCATTCCAAGTGCAGGAGGAGGCCTGAGCGCTCTGGTGATCCCGGGGGAAGGGGGGATGGCCGCGTGCCCACCGGGTGCCCACCTGCCCCTGCCCACCACTCCTGGCTCAGCCAGGCCCCCTCACATAGTGTCAGATAGGCATGACACAGAAGGTGTGTAGGAGTCGGGAAGGCTTGCTCTTCCGGGCTTCAGAAGCTTGATTCTGGCTTCTACCTTGACCTTCCTTCAGGGGCCCTCAGTGCTGGCTCCCAGCTGTGCAGTGCTGTGTTTGATGCTCCTTACAATTGCAGAGCACTTCCACCCGTCCCCTGTGGCCGGCTGAACTTCACCCCCAGCGTCCTGTACCATTTCCGTGAAGGCAGCCCTTGCTGCCTGGAAACTGGCATTTTGACATCCTGCATAATATTCTTCCTTTGTCTCTGAGGCAAGTCTGGAATGATCACTTAGACACATTTGACCTGCAACAACGCTCAAACAGTTCCCTAGAATATGGGATAAATGGCAGAAAGAAAATCTAAAGCAGAGCAAGCAGTGTGTTTTGCAGAGCTCACTCAGCCTCAGGGAGCGCGGAGAAGAATTTTAGGGGAAAGTGCGTTGTGCTGAAGGCCCCAAGTGGGCAGGGACCCTCCCTCCCCAGCTCCCATTGGTTGGGATTATATATATATAGTAATTACATACAACTTTTAAGATTATTTCTGAGACCATTGGTGTCACAGTGAACTAGCCCTGTGCCAGATCGAATTAAACCGGAAATGCGTATGCCTCCTTTGTAGAAGTTAACTGCGGCTTCCGTAGCCAAGGCACTCCCTCTATTTGTGACCCAGGGCCAGACAACCCTTTTTTATTTAACTAGCCAACCCCAATCTCCTTTCTGCCCATTCTGTGTCCACAGAGTAATTAAATCCTGAGGCGGTTGTCTCAGGACTCTTTTACCTGGTGATGGCTGTGATCCCTGGGAGCCTCAGATCCTCTCCCACACCTTCCACTGGGGTTTATAGGGTCCCCCCCCCCCCAGGCTGATCGGTCTGTTACTAAAAATACTCACCAGCCTCTGTGATGGCAATCTAAGAGCTGTGTTTTTCCCTTTGTCTATGTCTCTTGACCTTTACAGCTTGACTGACTTTTTATGCAACCTCTTGGTTTCTGTTGCAACTTCAGCTGATTGATACATGCTGCCATTTCTTAGAGCTCTTGATTCTGTTCTCTGCAGTAGGCACCTTGTTCAGTGTTACATTAATACATCTTTTTACTTAGAAAACAGAAGCTTGTAATGTCAGATACAAAAGTCCTTCTCCTTCGTCTTGACCCTTAGCTTCTCTTCCCAGAGGTAACCACAGCAAACAGATTTTTATACAGCCTTCGGAAGGGCTCTCTGCATGATCAAAATGCATATACTTCTTGTTTTACACAAATATGATCACGCCGTACCCATTGTACTCAATCGGCTTCTTTACTTGAAATGGTGTCTTGGAGCTCTTTCCGCATGACTACATATAGGAGCACTGAACCTTTTAATGGTGCGTTCTCTCCTACTGTGTGGGGTGCCATCGGCTAACTAGTCTCACTGAAGGCCATCTTGGTTTCATCTAGTTTTATCCCTCGCAAAAAGAGCCAATGAGTGTTGCATATTGTATTATGTGTGCCTTCACTTGCTGTAAGAGGATACCTGTAGTCTGAATTTCTAGCAGGCAGACTGCTGGGTTAAAGAGTATTCACAACTGACATTTTGATAGTTATTCCCAATTTGCTTTCCAAAAAAAAAAAAAAAGACACCAACAGTATGATAGTGTAACAAGGCATTTTTTTTAGAGAAGCAAAATTGCCAACTCAGTTATCCATACATGGAAAACCACGGTGCTTTAAGCCTCTTTTCCATCAAAGCCAGCTGATTTCGGCTGGGTCAAGCCAGGAAGGAGTCTATGCACTTCTCTCTGCATTTCTCTTATGAAACTGCATATATAAGATTTGAGCAATTCTGAGTGGTTTTGCATTTTCTTTTCACTGTGGCCGCCTGAATTTCACTTATCCCAAGGCCGATTTGTGGTGTGTGTGCATTGGGGAAGGGGAGCAGCTTAGGGGTGCTGGTGAGGGGTCTCTGAGCCTTGCAGAGCTGGTGGGGTCCTGGGGTGAGCTGACGACTGTGGGCTCAGAGGCTGGGGCTCCCTGAATTGTGCTGTTTTTGGATTTCCTTTTACCTTTCCAATTACTCTGTGTTTCACCATCAAGGTGCCCCTGTTCTTCAGCCCTTTTTGACCTATGTTGTCCACTAGAAAATTATGAAGGGGTTTAATTGGATCATTGTCCTGGAGTACCCACCACTGTCAGGGTGGGCTTTCTGTAGTACTTCCCAAGCTATTTGGGGTGAAAGGCTCCTTTTTACAAATTTCCAATTCGTTAGGAACCAGTACTTTTGTAAAACGCTAGAAATACTGAATTACTAGAAAAATGAAATTAAAAAGTACATACAAAATACAAGTTCAATTTCTTCTTATTACATTTCACAGACATAAAATGACTTTGTTATTTTGCTATGAGACTGTTTTGAAGTGCTTAATCTCAATTTCTGTTCTCATCTCATTGGAGATCTGGAACAGTTTGAGTACTACTCTATGCACTTCTCCAGAAGCTTCTGTGAACTTCCTTTTGGCTCAAAACCTTTATTTTTTTTACTGGGAGAGTGATTTTCAACCAATAGGGGAAATCATCCAGGTTTTCAGCCACGGAGGCCTTGGGTCAATTCCCAGGATTAACACTGGGCTTGGGTTAAGCTCGGGGCCTAGTCCCATTGACCTCAGTTCCCCCTTCTCACCTGGCCTTTCTCAACATAGGAAGTAATAATCATGTGTTTAGGGTACCATAATCTGTTGACTTCAAATTAGAAGACATCATTTTCTTTCCTTCAGATTTTACTTCTTACTTGATTTAGGTCAAACATCAGCCTTGATATTATCGTGTCTTCTCTATAACCCACTACAAACAAGAGAAATATGAAATCTAGGCCTGTGGATAAAAGGGAAGCAATTGCACTTTTCCTATCAAGCCATTCAAACTTTGCAATTCACATTTTAAATAATTTTACACCTTGTGAGATCCTTCGGGTAGGTCTTAATACAAGGGAAAAAATGAGCAGCAACTCCTCAAAATATGAGATTTTTAAGTCTTTTGTCTTTAAAAGAGTCAAACTATTACAATTTTAAGTACTTGGAGAAAAATGGTTTTCAGGGTGCCTTTGAACCCTGAAGCAGCAGTTTAGAGCGACATCTCGTGGACATTACTAATATGTGCCGTAGTCCATCAATTATAAAACCGATTTCTCCTTGTTTTGAACATTTTTGAAATTGGTGTGTAGCTCATAATATATGGCATATCATAGTTTAATTAAAAATTTTTTTGTCACTGGTACTTCTTACAATTTTCTTAATTTCGTCAAAATATTAATTTCCTTATGAAACTTTGTAAGATGTTCATCCACTCAGTAATATTTATTGACTATTGAATTGTATCTGTAACGTATTGACTTATTGTATGTATTATATTAGTTGCATACATTTTAATTGCATTATATTTCAAAACTCTTCATTGTGATGCGTAATGTAGGTCTTTCTCCTTTGAGATACATTAATACATTGATATTAATGGGATCTAAATCCCTGAATTTAAAAATCCATTATTGTCTAGACCCAGTAGTTCTCAACACTGGCTACATATTAAAATCACCTGCAGAATTTTCTAAATTATAGCTAGCCAGACCACACTTCTCAGAGATCTGACCTAATTGGTCTAAGGGTGGGGCCCACACGTTAAGAATTTGTGAAAGCTTCCAAACTTTCAAGGTCTAATGTGTCGACTGAGAACTTGTTCCTTCATTCAAGTCAGATGTTTTCAAGATCATATAGATTTTTTTAATAGTTGAGAAATAGTGTTTTGTTTTATAAACGAAGAGTAAACAACTCTTTCTTATAACTACTATAATTATGAATG
Organism: Potos flavus; assembly: GCA_028534135.1. NCBI lineage: Eukaryota > Metazoa > Chordata > Mammalia > Carnivora > Procyonidae > Potos > Potos flavus. The sequence continues at coordinate 185,457,294 of CM052898.1, read as the reverse complement.
CAAATAAACTCTATGTATTAAAGGAATCACGGAAAACTTTAAAGCCTTGATATTCAAGAAAGAAATTCCTGAAGACATCATCATTTAGTGTCTCATCAAATAATGTTACAACTTGCATTTGAGGCTTACACATTCATCCGCACAATATTATTTGAAGTAAACACCACGATGAGATCAGGAATGCCGATGAAGTGTAAAACAGTGGCTATGAAATTTACAAGATGTCACAGTAATATATCTGTAACACACCATAACCCTCTCACGTAATGTCTATCCCCTAAGGGGGAAAAAACCATCTAAGATATCATTTCCTCAGAATATTCTCTTCTTGGCTGAGAGTGAACCCTGCTAATTCCGGGACCGACCCCTCGGCATACTACCAGGATGGCATAATGGCTCTTGACCTGGTGAGTGCGGGAGTAGAACGTGATACCGCATCAGACCACAGCGGGGAGAAGAATAGCATTTCATAGGAGACGGTGTGGAGAAGAAAGGACTCCATTCATTTCTGGGCCCTACCGCTTGCTAACTTTGTAATCTTGTGCGAGTTACTGAACTCGTCATATCTGTTGTTTCCCCGCTTTGTGAACTTGGGTTAACAGCACCAACTTCAGCTTCTGTGGCTACTAGAATTCATATCTGTGAACCGGAACACGTAATGGGCAGCTGCTATGGTAGTAAGAGCTTACTGTTACTCATGGTGGTTTATTCTAACTGCTTTTAGCTCATTACAGAAAGTCAAAATGTGGTGTTTCCTGGCATGGTCGAGGCAGAATAGGACCATTAACCCCTTCCAGCCTGCTGGTCCATCCTCCATCAACTGAGGTGTACAAGGTCCAGACATGGGATTCCTGTTTAAACAATAACTGAGCCCCTTTAGGGGTCCTTGGCTTCATCAATCACTGGGCTTTTTAAATTCATAGAACTCTTTTTTCTATCCAGTGTCCTTTCGTGGCTGAGTAACAAAGTCCTAAACTATTCTCATTTCAATCTTCCTCGTTCCATGAAGAACAACCCTTTATCCAGGACCAAGAGCTGCCTGGGAGTCTGCCGTGTGACCCTTGAAGTAGAGAGAAGCATGGGTCCTCTAATTCAGGCCCAGGCTGCTGCTAAGAGAGATGAATAGAGCCAGCAGTCGCCATGGATCGCAATGGCCATGCTTGGGTATGGGGCAGGAAGGCTGCGCCCATGCCAACACTGCAGGAAATATGGAAGGAAAGCAGTATGAAGGGGATTTTCAAGTGGGAAGCGTGGGGCACTAAAGTCCAGAGGTTCCAATTCAGTTCGCTAGTCTAAGACTCAAACGTACCAGATTCCACCCAATATCCACACCTTTGAGCACAGTCCTCCCTGGGTCGGATGACAGTGGCCATATCCCAGAGGTCCCGATTATGTTCTGATTGGATCTTAAACTGTTTCTGTCCCTCAAAACGAGAGAATCTCAATCATGCTTTTCAGGTTTATAAAAAGAATGATATGGACAGAAACTCCCTGCAGACCTGTCAGTATAAACCGGTAAATTTCCTCACTTTTCATTTTGCTAATATCAACTGGACAGATAGTGCAAATAGTGGCTAGCTTTAGGTGAAATCTTTCAGCCCCCAGCCAAACTTGTTTTCTTCTTCTTCAAGGCAAAGAAACAAGGTCCAGCCCGGGGTAGGTCATCAACAGGCAGAGAGTGCTCCCGTCACTGAGGAAACACCGCACTGAGTTATAAGCCCCGGTCTCCACTTGTGAGCTGGGCCACCTTGGGACACTCACTTAACTTCTCTGAATTTGTCTTCTCGTTATTAAATGGGATCTAATAACACCCATCACCCAGAGTTTTGTGTGGGTTAAATGAAGCAATGTAAATGAAACAGCTAGCACAGGGGCGGAGATTAGGTTATTATTAAAATGTAACATGGCATCTACTGAAACTTGAAAGTGAACATCAAGAGGACCAACAATTTAATATGGAAATCTGGTTGGATTTTTAAAAAGAAAAGAAAACAGGCAAGCCAAACGGGAGCTTAAAAAAAGGGAATAGATCTCCTTTTTGGAAAATAACGCTTCGGACCCTGTTGGAGGGGAGGCCGTGGCCGGAGGCATCACTCCATCCCGAGGCATCACTGGGCTGCAGTAAAAGGTCGCACCTCAGCTTAGCTCTAAACCAGGAAGGAAGGTGGGGGGACGCATGCATGATTCAGCCCTCCCACCACCTCCTTTCATTTACCTGCCCTTGACTTCTGTCAGACCTGGTGTTGGACTCCTGGATGTAGGGCCGTGTGCTAACTTGCAATAAATAGACTAAAAACGGGGAACTTTGCAACTAAGCCAAGTCAAACACCACTGTGAAAACCTATCCTGAGTTGCCCCGAGGTATTTCCAAAAGCCAAGCAAACATTATAAATGGACAGCATGCTCTAATTCTCCGCCTCGGGGGAAACCAGCGTAGGAAGACAGGTAGACTCTATTTGCAGCTGCGGCAGGCTTCAGGCTCGGCACCACCCATGGGGTCACTCCAGAGACCCCCCAGATTTTCTCCACCGGCCACCTGATTTTGTGAGACCGTCATTCAGCACCAGAAGACTACGGTAGCCCTTGAAGTGACTGGTCACTTAGGAAGCAATAAGTCCTTTTTGGCTTTGCCCTAGCTGACTCTGTGAGCTCTAATAAGTCACTAGTTTGTCCTTGAATCCGCTAGGGTATCTAAAATCACTATTTATTGTCTACATGTCTAGATGCGTGATCCTCAGCTTTGCCATGCATAAGAATTACTGGATTGGGCTGGGGCTGGTGTAAAAACATCAATCCCCAGACCCCCCTCCTGAAATTCTGACTCAGTAGGTCTGGGTCAGGGCTCTGGGACCCACGTTTTAACAAGCAGCTCTGCAGATGGTAACACAGGCAGACCTCAGGTGCACCTTCAGAAACCCCAAACACACATAAAACAGCTTGATTTTATCCCCAGTCGTACCGTGTTAACTTCCTAAACTGACTCAACCCCGAATAAGTAATTCTTTTTTTTTTTAAGATTTTATTTATTTATTTGACAGAGAGAGAGAGAGAGATCACAAGTAGGCAGAGAGGCAGGCAGAGAGAGAGGGGGAAGCAGGCTCCCCGCTGAGCAGAGAGCCCGATGCGGGGCTCGATCCCAGGACCCTGAGATCATGACCTGAGCCGAAGGCAGAGGCTCTAACCCACTGAGCCACCCAGGCGCCCCTGAATGAGTAATTCTTTCTAGGAACCCAGGCTCATAAAGCAAAGTGGCTGCATTCTGACACGTTTGAAGGGGAAAACTTACCGAGTGTTCTCAGCGCCCGGATTGGGCTTTGAGGGCAGAAACAGATACATCAGGGTCGCAGCCTTCAAGAAGCCTAAAATCTAGCTGGGGTGATGGCTTTCGAGTGGAACACCAGCGAACCGGAGAGTCAGCGCGTGACTCAGAGATGGAGGGACCTCCAGCAGATCACTGCCCCTGGGCACGGAAACAGGCTCTGGCAGTGCAGCCCTCACGTGCCTGGGAGAGATGTCAGGGGATCCCACTCGATGGCTCACACGCGCGTGAACTGAGACCTACTGTGTGCCAGCGACACAGCAGACGGAAGCTCACAGTGAGCGTGGGGAGGAACGGCAGGGAGGAGGGAGGAGAAGAGCCATCAGACCAGGTGTGGTGGGCGCAGGGCAGAGGAGGGCAGGGTGGAGATGCGCACATATCTCCGTATGTTCCTCCAGAGAGGAACGCATAGACCGTAAGTAGGGCGATGCACTTTATGGGGCCGGGAGGGATCTTGACAATGCAGGCAGAGGAGTTTGGTCCTAATGACAGAGGTAGAGGGGAAATGGATTTCTTAGTTGAGGCGCAATGTTCAGAGAAGGGCTGCAAGGCTGGGAGCTTCCGTGGATGAAGTCTCTGGGATTCCACAGACTGAGTGCCGTGCACTTCAGGGTCTGGAGAATGAGGGTACGCTGTGTTGAACAGTGTCCCCCTCCCCAAATTCATGTCCTTCCTAGATCCTCAGAATGTGACCTTATTTAGAAATAGGGCCACTGCAGGCGTAATTTGTAGAGTTAAGACAAGATCATACTCGAGGAAGATGGCCTCTTAATCCAACATGACTGGTGTTCTTCTAAGGAGAGGAGAAGAGACACAGACACAGAGGGAGGATGAGAGAAGCCGAGATTGGGGTGATGCATCTGCAACCCAAGGAGGGCCAGCGATTGAGGGCAACCACCAGAATCCCTCCCTCCGAGCCCCCCTGAGGAATCAACCTGCTGACACCTTGATTTGTTCCGGCTGCCCCAGGAAGCCGGCCAGGGGAGTAGGGGAGGGGGCTTGAGGAAGAAGAGAGGGTGAGGACACATCCCTCGGGAGTGAAGGATGGCTGGGCTGTGGCAGGGTCTGCTGAGACGAAGCTGCTCCAGGGAAGCCGGCGGGCGCCCGCGCCTCCCCCCAGCCCCGCCCACAGAAGACAGGGGGCAAAGGCCCCCCGAGGAGGAAGCCTGCAGACAGGCGGCTCGCCCCCCGGCGCCCCTGCACATCTTCCTCGTTCCTGTTCCACGCGTTTCCGAAACAGATATCACAGTAGCCACACGCTTAGTAAAGGTTTCCGAGCCTCCTCCGGAAATTAAGGGATTTTTGTGGTTATTAAATGTGTACCACATGATTGTTAAGAGCAGGTCTTGTTTTTCCATTTAAGTATTGGGTCGTTTCAAAGAGAAAACACAATGCCCCCATTTTCCTCACTAAATTATAGCCCTGCACTTCCCCCTATAAATGCAAAATTGGAGAAGGCTGAGGGCAGAATGGCCCCATTCACACAAAAACTCCAAAGGCTAGTTTCCCGGTGAGTTGCAGGCTTCTGTGCTCCCCACCCCCCAAGCCGCGTGGGAAGTCACTTACGGATCGCTATCATTGATATCATGTCTCTCGGTCCCCTGCCCTCTGCGAAGTTTCCTAAAAGCCACCACACAAAGGTTGCTCTTCTGTCCTATCAGGGCGGCTCATGCACGGGGAAATTGCAAATTGGTTTAAAAAAAAAAAAAAAAGCTGCCTCACTCCGATGGCCGGATTGCAGGAGGGACATCCCTGTCTGGGTGGCTGAGTTAAAAAAAAATTTCAGTGCTGAGTGAGCCACTTAGGAGGAAAGGGCATGACCCCAGGGCAGGGACCGAGGCTTGGAGAGTGGAGCTCTGGTTGGGTTTCAGCTCCCACGAGGCCCCCGTTGGCACCGAGCCCACGCGGCACCGGCGGGCACAGCAAGCCCAGTCCCGCTCCAGAACCGGGGATCCTTTGGCCATCTCCTCCTTGGAGCTCAAGGACTCTGCTAAAGGTGCTCCCGCCTTACTGTGGGCTGCCTTGCGGGCATGTCTTGCCTGCCGCTGTCCAGTCTTTTCCAGACACAGCCCATCCTCATAACACAGTTGTTGAACTTAAATGCACGTATCTCATCTGAGACTGGAAACCTTATTTTACTCCACCAACCCGCTGCCATCCACGAGCTTCTCCCGTCCGTTGTCCTCCAGGTCTTTGATAACTAAACCCAGGCAGGAGATGTAAGACAAAATTCTGGGTAGAAGGAAAAGCCCACGTTTCATTCTTCCGGACCGAAGAAAAGGCATGATTATTATCATGTCACTTTTTTTTTTCCTCCACGCTCCACTCACCCTTGTCCCGGTGCACAAAGGCATCCCCTCCTTGTCAACAAGGTCACCGCCCAGGGTTGAGTCCAAAGACTGACCGTCTTGGAGCACCACTGCCTCCCTCCCTTTGCTTCAACGCGACCCTGAAATCGGCAAAGGAAATGAAACCACGAGCCTGAGCCTCACGAGGCCGCCCTGGCGATCCCGCCCCTGGAATAACGTGGAAGTCACTGGCCGCAGATCTGGGACGCGGCTCGTAACTCAGCCCTTGCAGGGTGGCTAATGCGGGTGCCCGGAGGTGGTGGGGACCCTGGCGGCAGCTGTGAAGGTGACAGATGTGACCTGCAGGGGAAACAAAGTCGAAGTTACACGGCGATGAAATAAGGAGTGATTTCTCAGCCTCGTTCCGGCTTCCCTGGGCTGAGGGCTTGAAGAGGATTTATGTGAAGGCTTTGAAGTTAGGTACTTTCGCAGCTCTCGGCCGGCCTGCTTGAGTTTGCAGAAAGATAGGAGTTATTGGAGATAGGAAAGATCAATCTGACGGAAGAGAAAAGAAAACCGACTTCGGGGAAGCAAAGAAAGCCTGTGTGCCCTGCATCTCTTTCCTTCGTCCGCCTGGCTTGCTCCTGCAGCCGTGGGAGGCAGTCCTGCGGGAGTGGTGAGCGTTTGCTCCCACGGCTCCCGGCCAGGGGACTTACAGCGGAAGGGGGAGCACGGGATGCTTGGTGGAGATGCCTTGCCACCTCCACCTAAATCCGGAGGAACCTGTCCTCAGGAGAAAGGCTTTTAAATGCACTTAGATGGAGCATAGTCCTGCGGAAACCCTGATTTTGATGATATGGGCTTTTTTTTTTTTTTTTTTAGCTTCCTAGGACTGCCAGAACCAAGTGCCACAAATTGAGTGATTTGAAACAACCGAAATTTATTCTCTTAGTTTTGGAGGCTAAAAGTCCAAAATTAAGTTGTCAGCAGGGCCACGTTCTCTCTGAAGGCTCTAGGGGAGGGCCCTTCCCTGTGTCTTCCAGCAGACCTGGCATCCCTTGGCGTGTGGCGGCACCACTCTGGTCCCTGCCCCTGGCTTCACGTGGTCTTCCCTCCGTGTCTCCTTTTTGGGTAAGGACCACCAGCCAGGTTGGATCAGAGCCCACCCATATGGCTTCATTTTGCCTTACTTACCTCTTTAAAGGCGCTGTCTCCAAATACAGTCACATTCTGAGGTCCTGGGGCTACAACAGAGAAATTCAGCAGCCAGGGCACAAGGAAGCTCACGTCCCCACGCGGAGGTAATAATCATCCCATCCAGTCCTGTACTGGCCTCTTCTACCAAGAAGAGGAGATCCCCCAGTGTCTGGTGGGATGCCCACTCCATCCCTGGCCAAGGTGGGCTCCTTATTATAGCCATTGGCTCCCAGCCAGGCTGTACCTGCTTTGGGGACATGTGAGGATCCCCAGGTCACCTGCGGGCCTCAGAGGAGATGAAGGGAGCCAGGAATCCTGACTTGAGCTCACTCATCCCACCTTCCTGTGACCATGTTTCACTCCCCGACATCCACGCATCCCCATGTGGGGATGGGGTTATCTCCTCCAAGGACCCAAACAGGGAGCAGAAGAAAAGCCCATTTTCTTTGGGCTCCCCCCCAGAACATTCAATTTGGGGGAGATTGGCACAAGCGTATGTGACCACCAACTTCCCCTTCCTTGGTCTTCCCTCTCCTCCTTGTCCACCAGGGATGGAAAGAACTGAGCTTCCCCTGGTCCTCGGGGCAGAAACTTGCATGCAATGCCCTGAGTTTTCTAGATCATAAGAATTTCAGAGATCGAATCTCTAGGCCTCGATCCTTATACAGTGATAGGAGTTAAAGGAATTTCTAAAATTATCTCTTGCCAATCAATGCCTAACTTTCAGGAACACTGTCTTGCTGAGACCATAAAAACCTATATTGAGTATCAGAAGCGGGAAATCTAGTCTCTTCTCGTTCTTCTCCATGCCCTGCCTTCCAGAACGGCCAGAAGGTCAGCCCTCTCTACCCACAGACCCTCCAACTCAGCCAGGACTCCCAGGGTGCCCCACCACTCTGCGGAGCTGGCCCCGAGACCAGGAGGACAGGACACAGCCTCTGACCTGCTTGCTCTACAGTTGCCTTCTTTCCTCCTTGGGGCCCAGGAGCAGCTAGTGGCCATCCAATGATCTCCTCTCGGGGAGCAAAACAAAAAACTGGCTCATTATGGGTTCTTTCAAGATCAGTCCTTCCTACTCCGGGACCTCAGCTCCTAACTTAAGGGCCAAGAATTTCACCAAGTTCTTCTTGGTTCTCATAGGCCCCATGTCTCTCAGCCTAAACAGCTCCCAGCAGAAAGGGGGGTGCAGTATGCATTTTTTTGTAACTGCCATAATAAATCGCCACAAACCAGGAGACCCCCAAACAACAGAACTTGATTCTCTCACAATTCTGGAGGCCAGAAGAGTGAAAGCAAGATGTCATCGAGGCCATGCTCCCTGAAGGCTCCAAAGGCTGTAGGGGAGGATCGTTTTTTAGCTCTTCCAGCCTCTGGAGGCTCTTGATACCCCTTGGCCTTCCTTGGTCTGTGGCTGAATAACCCCAGTCTCTGCCTCGTCTTTACATGGCCTCCTTCTCGCCTGTGTTCCTCTTCTCTTAGAGGGAGAAGCCATTAGATTTAGGGCCCACCCTATTCTAGTATGACCTCATCTTAATTACATCTACAAAGACCTTGCTTCCAAGTAAGGTCACAAATAAGGTTCCAGGTGGACATGAGTTTTGGAGTGGGGGGACACCATTCAACCCACTGCAGGGACCAGTGGATCAATGCTTCCTAATACTGTTCTCACTCTGGTGGTGAAACCCCATGCACAGAGTGAGTGTTCAGGAAGAGAAAGGTGACTGTCCATTCTCCCAAAATGTACCAAAATGTATTTGAAAGCTGTACAGATTTTCATAATAGCCTCACACATGCCTTCCAAAGGTGGCGGCTCCTGCAAATATTGGCCGGCAGCGTTTGCTCCGGGCTCACCGCGCTCCCCCTTTCTGAAACAGCCCCCCCTTCCCATGGTCATTTATGCCCATTTGCCTATTTGTTTATATCCTTTCTTGTTCCAAAAAGGATTTCAGGCAGATGGTTTTTATTACCGGGCTAAATGAACACAGCAAGATCCTGTAGCAAATACAGTGTTCTCCGCAAACATAAATTTCCATGAAACCGACATGAAAAAAACCCCAAAGCACTTGGAAATTAAAATGATGGTGTTAAGTTTGACATCGGGCTCCTTTCTTATTTTCGTTGATTCTCCGAAACACAGTGCATTCCTCACCGCTCTGCATCTGCAAGCTCTGTGTTCTTTCTTGTTTTCTGGTTAACCTCTTTGTGGACGAGGCCTCTGGTCAGGAAGGGAGATTCGGGATCATTAAGAGCTGAAGGTAGAGATTCAAGTGCCTCATTTTAGGGCACGAACTTTAGAAGGGAGATTGACTGAAGTCCATCAGGGCACAAACAAATGTCACTCTGTGCTTATCAAACTGAATACTGAGAGTATTCCTGTCCCTTTGGAAAAGGGCCTGATGGTGTCTGAGTGGGTCTTGAGGGCCCGACTTTCTCATCCACATACTGCCTGATCCGCGGCAGCTGAGATATTTTGAACCAGTTTCAAGTTAGGACCCAGCAAAGCCGTGCTGGCCAGTCAGCCGCAATGAACATTAGCCAGGACTCGAATGGAGAGCGAGGCCTTTCTGAAAATCGTGCTTGAGCCCAGTTCTTGTTCACGCAACAAATCTTGATGGAGCGTTCAGTGCCCGCCTGCAGGGCTCCACCCTGAGCCCACTTTGCTCATCGCCGCTGCCTTTTCCGATGGCTTGAGGGACGGCGGGCAACGCCGGGCTGGCAGCCTGCGGAGGAAGGAACTGACGCTGGGGTGGGAGGCCCAGATTTTTCTATGACCAGCCGTGAGGACTGGACAAGATGCCTAAACTTGGTAACAGCTGCCTTACAGAGTCGTCTGTAGGGTTAGATAGTCTGCGCGCAAGCCCTCAGTAAATTAGAAGGTGTAGGAAACCAGAGGTGTGGCACCAACGCCAGCCGACTGTCTGCGCGTGGAGCGGGTAATAATTAGGAGTCTGGCGCAGGTGAGGCCTTTGTTCAGAATGGCAGGTGGATGACCCGGCCGTCTTCACTCATCCCAGCTGGCGCTACGCTCCCCACCATGTCCTGCAATGGGCTGCATGCCGCCCCTTCCGGTGGCAGCCGCCCGCCTGCACCAGGCGGAGTAGACCTTCCCACAGTGCCTCCTTGAGGATAGGAGGACTCACTGCAGGGAGGCCTCTGTTCCCTGGCCTTAAATCCTCTGACAGTCCTCCATCCTCCCAGGGGGGCCAGGGTCCGGATCTGGCGTTGGGCTCTCAGAATTATCTAGAAGAGCGATAAGAGGACAGTGTTGTCTCAGTTCATATCTGAGAACATCTATTCCAGTGAAACTCCTTTCCCATAAACTAACGAACTATTGCAAGACCACACTGGATGGGGTGGCCGCACTCGGAATGGCTAAGACAAGGCACACATCTTAAGTGTATGTGTGTGTTTGTCTTTTATTGTGGCAAAATACACAGAACATCCAACTTACCATTTTAATCATTTTTAAGTGTACAGCTCAGTGGCATTAAGTACATTCCCATTGTTCTGGAACTATCACCACTGTCTCTAGAACGTGTTCAGCACCAGAAACTCTGTCCCCACTAAACACTAACTCCCCATCCCCCACCATTCTGCTTTCTGAATCAGACTCCTCTAGGACCTTATATAAGTAGAATCATGTAATATTTGACTCCTGTGACCGGCTTATTTCACTGAACATAATGTCTTCAAGGTTCACCTGTGTTGTAGCGCGTGTCACAATTTTATTCCTTTCTAAGGCTGAACAATAGTCCACTATATGGAGAGACCTCATTTTGCTTATCCATTCATCTGTCAGTGGACATTCGGGCTCTTTCCACCTTTTCGCTACTGTGAATAATGCTGCAATGAACGTGGATGAACAAATGTCTGTTCGAGTTTCCAATTTCAATTCTTGTGGCCTCTTAGTATTTAAGACATAATACTTTGGTGGTCACTACGTATCAGATGATCTCTGGGCACTTGGGCTGTGAAGTTCCTGGTATCTATCTCATCCAACAGGTTGAATCTTCCTGTGTCCAGAGTATAAAAGAGCCATTAGCAAATACAGGGTCATGTTGAAATGTGTGTCGATGAGCCTGCAGTCAGCTACATTATGGGCACCAGATAAATAAAAGGGAGGTCATGTCTCACAGATGTGTTGTTTAAATTTCAGAAACTTCCCATTGCATAGCAAGTAATCAGCATTAGCCAAGAGAAGCCCTGCTTGAACTAAAATCTACCTCGTCTTCCAGGATGAAAGCATAAACAGGATCCTATTTAATTCATTTCCCCAGGGTCTTCCCTGTTAAGTACATTTGCCATCAGTTCACTTGTCTCTTCTCTACTTGTAAATGTCCCCACTAAACAAAATTCTTTCCGAAACTCTTTCTAGGTAGACTACGAAGCATGGTTAACCCTAGCTATTTCTGAAGGATTCTTTCAAGAAACAGGCAAAGGCTGTGATTTACAGTTGATGGAAAATGAGGGGCTCTCCCCCATGAGGCTGCATGGCTTCCAGATAATTACTTGGTTTGCCTTTGTTGTCATTTTGTTGTCATTTAACTCAGGGTGAGAGGGTGTCCTGAGGCAGCCAAAGCGGAAGCTTCAGAAAACAAAGCAAAGTGTAAGATTAGGAAGGGATCTTGCTTTTGCTCTGTATTTGGAAATGAACTTGACCGATACGGCATCTTCTGCTCTATCGATTTAACCTGCATTCAAGTATCAGGGCTGCCAGCTGAGATTTCCTGGTCCTAATGAAAGTCACAGTCTCATTCCACATCATAGAAATAGTAGTAAATAACTAGTGAGCCGCAGATATCCCCAGATATGATGGGTTGAATTCTGTCCCCCCAAAAAGATATGTTCAAGTCCTAATTCTGGTACCTGGGAAGGTGACCTTATTTGGAAATAGGGTCTTTGCAGATACAATCAAGTTAAGATGAGGTCATTGGGCCCTCATTCAATATGTCTGGTGTCCTCATAAGAGGGAAATGCCCTGTGAAGAGAGGGACACAGAGGCAAGAAGCCAAGTGAAGACAGAAACAGAGATTGGAGTAATGAAGCTGCAGGCAGAGCCGGGCTGAGGATTGCGAGCCAGCACCGGAAGCTGGAAGAGCAAGGAGGGATCCTACCTGGACAGTCAGAGGGAGCGTGGCCCTGCTGCCCCCTGGATATTGGTCTCCTCCAAATCTGAGAGAATAAATTTCTAGTATCTTTTCTTCCAAACGGCCCCACGGCCCCCAATTCTAAAACGTAGACTGTGGCTGGGCATGGATGGTCCAGCGTGCCCCACCCTTCTCCCCGTGAAGGGCCAGTGAGTCCCCAGTCATCCTCAGGAAAGAGACCAGACTGCTGAGTCCTCTGATGGATACGCAGATACGCACCTGTCCCTGTCCCCCTCGGCCCATTGTGGGTGGTGAGGGCTGTGAGGCTGGTTGTTGGGCTTCTCTTGATGCCTGAGTCAACAGCAGGCAGGAAGGAGCCTCCTCCACCTCGCTGGTCCCTCCAAGATTACATCGTTGTCGATGCCAGGACCCCGAAGCAGCGCCTTACCAACCTGGTGCCCACAAGAGCCCTCTCTGTGAGGGAGCCGCAAAAACTCTCCTTCCTTCAGCGACAGGAGCGTGGCAGCTGCCAGCTGATTTCGGGGATGGGATTTATATGGTGATATGAGCCCAGACGCTGAGGCCAATCTGCCTGGGTTCAAGTCCTGCCTCTGCCACTCAGAGCTTCATGACCTTGGGCAGGTCATTTATCTTCTTGGAGCCTCCATTTCCCCACCCATAAAATGGTGTAAACAGTAGTGCCTAAAGCAAAGGGCTATTTTTAAGGGTTAAGTTAGTAAATATATGTAATGTGCTTAAAACCACAACTAGCACAGAATGAGTGCTATGTTAGTGTTGAGTATCATTTTACTATTGTTATTACTAATATAAGGAATCCACCAAGGTCAGACCTCTGCCAAGTTAAAATGAAATCTGGAACAAAGGTTTCCATGGGAGTCTAGTGGCTTCGACTGGATATGCTGTCAATAAATCGAGCAAGGTCAAGCTTGCAATGGCCTTTACGCCAAGAAGAGAGCTAAGAGTCTGCTAACTGCAGACTCAAGTTGCCTGCTTGTGTGTTACTCAAATCAAAAGGAGCCCAAAACAGAAACCCCAAACCACAGGCCCCCTGCAAATATAACCTCCCTTTCATTAAATTGTTCGTTCAACAAACTTTTTACCAACTTCCTGATGTCTGTCAGACCTTAGCCCAGCTCTATGAGAAATCAGAAAATGAATCAAGCTTCAAATACCAGCTGAGAGAATAAAGGTAATATGTTCGTCCATCATCTGTTCATCCATCGTCCGTCCATACAGCCATCCATCCATCCATCGGTCCATCCATCCATCCATCCATCCATCCATCCATCCATCCATCCACCTGTCCATCCATCTAATCTGAAGTATCTACTGGCTTCTATCATATCCACAAGGACAGAAGTCACCATTATTCAATAGAATGATTTTAGGGGTATTAGAAAATGCTCAAGACCTTCCTCTCCCAATCCTCCTTTGTACCCTGATTGGTGTTTGAAATTTCACTATTAAATCTTTATCCTTTAGACTTAAAAATATCTCCTGGGTGGGATAAAATGTTAAGCTATTATGAGTCATTTACACCTAAGAGCCTAAAAAAGGACCCAAGGGTGGACTTTGATGGCAGGTAGGAGACACGAGGATGAGGGTCCCGGGTGGGGAAGGAGGGCTGGAGCCCCCAAGCCTAACCTCCCTGTCTGCCAATTGTCCCTTGTGCAGCTGGCTCTGTGCGCCTGCACCCCCCACACTTTGAGGGGGCAAGAGCAGGGTCTTGCCTAAAGCAAAGGGCTATTTTTAAGGGTTGCTCACCAAGCATCCTGTTGCTCACAGAGGTTTGAGTTCAATCAATCAATCAATCCATTGATCAACCTGTGTCTTCGTCCTCGGGTCCAGAAAAGGCTCATTTGTCCATCAGGAGCCATAGGCCAGGGCCATGGGCCTCGGAGTTTTTACACGTCAGCCCAGAACAGGAATGAATTGTTTCAGAGAAGATCAATATTAATAAAGGTTTAACAAAAGTCTATAAAACATAGGGGCGCCTGGGTGACTCAGTCAGTTAAGCATCTGCCTTTGGCTCGGGTCATGATCCCAGAGTCCTGGGATCGAGCCCTGCATCTGACTCCCTGTTTAGCAGGGATCCTGCTTCTCCCTCTGCCTTCCACTCCCCCTGCTTGTGCTCTCTCTCTCTTTCTCCCTCTGTCAAATAAATAAAATCTTTTTAAAAATGGTAATTTTTTAAAAGTCTACAAAACATAACATTCTGTCCACTTAGTTCATCGTTAAATGTAGTATTTATAAAAATATCATAATCTTTTTAAGCTATTTGGGGTTCATATTTTGTCTGTCTCTGCAGGATTTCCCAAATATATGCAATCAGTGCCAAGAAATCAAAGGCGTTGTAAATTAAATGTATTACTTGTAGCCAAATCACCCCCAAAGACAAAAGGATAAAAATCATCCCCCCAAATTCCCAGCATAAAATTACAGATCATGCAGGTGCATTTTACTCTAGATGATATTCACTGAACAGAAGAGGCTCTGGACCTGTGATGGGTCTGAGCTAAAGATCATTTTGTTTACAACAGTTACTTCTAGAGAAGAGATTTAAAAGAGAAGCTGTGTGGATTTGGCTGGGGGTCAATTCTCAATCAGTAATAACCTAAGACGCTTCTGAACTGTTCCAAGCTCCCGGCGTTTCCACAAGACACCCCCTCTGCCATCACCTTCCCATTGCCAGCGACACAGAGGCCAGATTCTGGTCCCCACTCAGAGCCATTTGGTCCCTGCTGAGCTCCTTCACTGTCAGTAAATACCAACCAAAGCCATGCAGATGCGGGACTGCTGTGAAGAGAACGCAGGAGCCCAAGTCCCCGCCCTTGGAGCATCGTGAAAGGGACAGACACACGAGTCAAGTTAAATCGTGGCTCTCAGCAATTCTGTGTCCCAGAATGCCCAGCACTGCCCCGTTCCCTCAGTTGCTGTCCTACCTTTCAGAACTATGCCCAGTCCTATCAGGCTCTCCAGGCAAGCTTCTCATCAAGCCCAAGAAAGCCGCCTTCTTCTTTTGGCCCTGGCTTCACATTTCACCTTGTCCCTTATCTCCAGCTTGTAGCAAATCGTCCCTCCTTCCACACAGTGCCCCACAACCCCGCCTGTTCCATACTCTACCAGCAGACATCACCTAACTCCCCATATCTGCAAGTGTAGCTGAAAAAGTAAAACGCAGTTGCATGTTGGTCAAAATTCAATGGCTTGGGTCCAGAGCATAGCAGCCTGCAAGTTGAGAAACTCTTGAGTTGCTCAATTTGATAAAAGTCCCAAGTAGCAATGGGGACAACCGCCAGGTGACCTGCCCAGGGGAGGGTGGGTGGTCAGGGCCACAGGAGGGGCTGGACCAGGGGCAGGCGAGTCATGAGGAAGGACGAAGAGGAGGAGGGCCCAGCCAATGGGCCCGGCGCAGGGCGCAGGGGCAGGTGGCCCGGGCCGACAGCGGATGGACCTTGGCACTGGGCTGGGCAGTCAAGGCTTTATCCTGGCAGCCCTGGAGAGTCACCGGAGGGTGTTTTAGGGAGGAGATGACTATGTTCAGATGGACTGGGCACTTTTCCAAAGGGCAGAAATGGTATTTCTGGTTGGTCCTGAATGTCTGCCTTGGCCCGGCTGCCTCCTATCATGCACAGGGCAGTTAGCCATTCAGCCAATAACACATGTGCCCACGCAGGCCCTTCTCAAAGGGCAAGGTAATACTTTTCTCTCAAATCCTCTGGCCCTGAAGCTTCCAGCTGGTGGAAGAAGGAAGACAGGAGGGCAGCGGCGTCCCCGAGGAACCCTGGTTCCACACAGGCTGGCCCCCAGCCAGGGTCCGGAGCAGCCCCGCTGACGAGGGACCTGATGAAGCGGAGGGGACTCAGGGCCTCTGCATGTGAGTTTGGGGTGAGGCTATGAGTCGGGAGGGTTTGGGGCTGATAGTTATTTGTCGGGGCGGTGAGGCCCCGCCGACCAGAGCTGTGGGCACTCAAGTGTCCTCCAGGTGACAGGCAAAAAAGGCAGCTGCAGGGGGCCTGGGGACTCCTGGGGGGACCCTCGCAGCTGGGTGCGAGGGCAGCTGAGTTCCTAATGAGCCAGGAAGGTCAAGACCCCATTCCTGAGTGTTTGGGCAGAACTCTTTCATCACTGGCTGGCCCCGGTCTGGGGGCAAGGACTAAATCTGTTGAGTGTTTCAAGGCGCAATGTCAGTGACCCTTTGCACGGTGATGGCTTGTTTCTCCTGCAAAGAGGGCCAGGCGGAGCGTCCAGAGTTTCCAGACATGGGAGCCTTATCCTTCCTGCAACCCGCATCCCTCCCAGCCAACACACACACACACACACACACAGGCATGGGAGAAGGGGCAGGAAAGTTATAGATCTCTCTTAATAAGGGTAAAACGGGGGAAATTCCATGCAACCTGATCCGTGAGTTAATCCTTCAGCTACCTTGAACCCCACATCCCAACAGCTGCCACGGTCTTCCCAGGATGGGCGGTCTTCCCGAGGCCTGCTGGGAGGGCCACAGGCAAAGTAGAAAGGGATCCGGGATTAGTGCCCTGAGAGGGTCCCCAAACGTGGAGTCGGGACACTGGCTTTTGGCTGCACATTCCCACTGAGACATTTAATTCCTGCGGTTCTCAAGACCAAAAATCTTTTAATCGCTCGGTTTGGTTTTGAAGTCTTGGGAAACCGGAGAAGAGACCCATTGCCGTGTTCTCCAGCGATAAATGAACAAATGAAGATGATAAATCTTCAGCAGCACAGGCCTCACATTCGTTGGGCGTCCTCACAGAGCTCACAGGTTTTTACATATATTATCTCAGCATCTTCTAGACAGTTCTGGGAAGCAGCTGTTACGATGTAAATTGCCAGGTGAGTCATGTAAGGCTGAGCTGTTTGCTCAAATTAGTGACACTTGCAGGCGGCCCCCATCCTTATCTGGCACCATCTGCTTTGCAAAAATCTCTTAGGGTTATTGTGTTTTACTTACCCACATCTATAATGGGATCAACGCCTCTTAAGTATCTACAGAGAAACTTGTAAAAAAAAAAAAAAAAAGGAAGAAACATAGATTCTGCCTTTGGTATCATGAAAATGTTACTGTAAATATTTGCTTTCTAGGTTTTTTAAGATAAAAATCAATACAATTGAATGTCAATTCATGTCTTCAAAGAAATCACTCTGACATTTCTATCAGGGAATATCACAGAACAAGAAGTCTAAGAGCCCGTTTTCAAGGCTTCTCCCGATGTCTTTTTTTAAAATGCACACGGTCCATCTTGCCAGTGCAGGAGTGATTCTTGGCGCTCTGAAACTCAAACATTCCTCCCTCCAGCTGATCATATTCCCCACACTGTTTGCGGGACGAGCGGCTTTTCCCGGGCTGCCAACAGCAATAACGCATCGGGAATTTTCCGCTGGGGGGTTGTGTGCTGGGAGGGGGCCCAGGGCTTGCTCTCAGAGGGCTCCCGTGTGGGGGACTCTGGAAGGAACAAGGAGAAGCTGGGGCTCGGGCACCTCACCACTGATCGCTGGGGGCTGGGGACCATGCCGGACTCTGGGGGCTTGGAGCAGAGTCTCCGAGAAGAAGCCAGCCACTCAGAGGCAGCTACTGTTCCCTCCTGGACTTGGACATGCCCATCCAATGCCATGCACACCTACAGCTTCCCTGGAACAAGGGGAAAGTGAAAACAGATTTAGAAGGGCAGGTCTGTTTCCACTGGAGGCCACTCTCGGGCACAGGAGGCCGGTGATAGCTTTGCTTTCCAGAGGCTCCTCCTTGGCAGGCATTTACAGAGGCATCTGGGCCACACTTAAATGAGGAAAAAATAAACATACGAAACCATATTTTTTTATTCTGCAGCACACTGCAAAAGTATCTCCTGTTCAACATCTCAACGAGATGTACTCATGAGTTTAAGGGAGGAAAACTCCCAACGTCCCATTCTTGGCTCCGTCCATAACCAGTAGGACAGGCTTCGGGGGCCTGTCACCTGCGGGTCCCACAGGACCTCACCCTCAAGAGAGTCCCATGCTTGTTGGATGCACTGCCTTATATTTCATTCATCTTGAAATTCTTAATGATTTTTGAACAAGGGGCCCCGCATTTTCATTTTGCACTGGCTTTTGCCAATGACGTAGCCCGTCCCAAGAATGGGCAAACATAACCTACGGTGGCCCGTACTCTTCAGAGAAAACGCACAACACGGCCCTTTGTATGTGTCTGAAGACTAAGCTAGAAACGCTGTGCACTATTTCATCAGTGAGGCTTTTGCCTTAATGAAGACTTCTGCAATCTGAAATTTCATACCTGACTCAATTCTAAATTTTTTTAAGAGATTTAATTTATTCATTTGACAGAGAGAGAGATCACAAGTAGGCAGAGGCAGGCAAAGAGAGAGGGGGAAGCAGGCTCCTGCTGAGCAGAGAGCCCGACGCGGGGCTCGATCCCAGGACCCTGAGATCATGACCTGAGCCGAAGGCAGAGGCTTAACCCACTGAGCCACCTATGCGCCCCTAATTCTAAATTTCTTAAAACGTTTTAAAAGCACATACCTGGAAGTATTGCTGATCTCTCTCCGAGGGCTGAGCCAGTCACATCTTTACCAATATGAGTGTTATTCTTTGGGGCCAAGGACAGGAGGAGGTTTGTTTTCAGGGGGCATCCAGGAAAATATAAACTTCTTGGCCAGGATTAATACATGAGGTAGGCTAAGTGCCCGGGAGGGGCTGGGGTCCCCGAAAGAGGACTGGGGTGGTAAGAACAAACTTCTGGGGGGTCTTGGAAGGGCGCTTGATTGTCCAAATCCTCGAAAGAATGTTCTGGGCTCATTTGCCCCATGCTGGTCCTCTCTTGAACCCATTACAATCATTCCACCAAAACTGTGCTTACCAGGGTCTACAGTTTACTCCATGTTGCTAAATCCCACAATCATTTCTCAGTACTCAGATTACTTGCTTTGTCTGATGACTTGACATGGTGTATCACTCCCTCCAATGTGGATCTCTCCTCACTCACTACGCTGGGTTGCCTCCTCCCTTCTGGCCACTCCTGTGCCCCCATGCTACTGACTCCTTCTCATCACCCAATCTCTGATGTTGAAGGGTTCCTGAGTCACTAGGCAGGCCCTGCCCTTCGCTGTCTATGGCTCTTATCCAGTCTCATGGCTCTTAATCCCAGGTCTATGCTGTTGTGTCTCAAACGGCCTTCTCTGGTCCAGTCTCCTCCCTGAACTCTGCACGGCTACATCTAACCACGGGTGTCCCCGCCTGGGCAGTGACAGCCATCTCAAACTCAACATGTTCAAAACAAAATTCCTTTCTGCCCTTCACCCTCCAAACTTGCCCACTTCCTACTATCTTTGCCTTCTCAATAAATGGCAAGCGCATTCCTCGAGCTGCCTGAGCAGAAACCCTGGGGCCATGTTTGATACCTGTCTCTCACACCCCACAGCTGACCTGTCAGTGAACCTTGTCAGCCTCACCGACCTCTTTTCAGCACTCACCTTGGTCACCGCTAGCTTTGTCTACCTGGATCATCACAGGAGTCTCCACTGGTCTCTCTGATTCTGCCCAGGTGTGACCTTGGACAAGTTACTTAACCTAAGTCTCGGTTTCCCTACCTGTAAATGGGGACAACAACATGCACATCACAGATTTCTTAAAGGATTAAATAAGCTAATGCCAACAGAAGCACTTAGCCTATGTTTGGCATACTGCAAACACTCAGTACATTTAACTGTGATTCCTTTTACTTTTAGCATTAATAACTAACGGCTTCTGTGCACCTAGGCTCAAAAAGCTAAATTTACAGAGAATGAACATTAAACATAATTTTTAACTGTATTTTATTTAGCATGAATAAATCTCAGTCATATGTTTTCATTTGACACCACATTTTTAGTCACTGCAATATATCCCCAGTTCAGTTTCACAAGCTTACAAAATTCAGAGAAGAGTTACCTTATTCATGGAGGTTTCCGGCCCAGCTAAGACAATGTCCTTTTGCTTGTTTTCATTTCTGTTTTGACATTAAGTCCCAAAGGGAGGTACCACTGAGCTTTACTGGATTTCCACAGGAAAGCCTGGCAGCCTGGGATTAATGGATTCCTACACTTTTCCAATCTGGAGAGGCTGAGTTATTTGATTGCTGCATGGGTTACTTACTGTAGTTATCACTTGCTCTTGAGTTTCCACAACTATAGTCTTCCAAATTCTTCCTTCTCTATGTTCCCTTTTCCTTAGATTCTGTCCTTTACACTTTGGGACACAAAGCTAACTACTGCCTTGTTGTTTTCCATGACAAATGTGAAGTCATCAGACTATGTTCAATGCCTGTTCTGGGAAGGATCCACTTCTCATATTCAGACATGAGTGCTTCTTTTCTATAACTCCCCATGCTGCCATTCAGCTGTCCCCTGTATTGATTTCCTAGGGCTGCTGTAACAAAGTACCACAAATTGGGTGGCTTAAAAAAACAGAAACTTATTCTCTTACAATTCTAGAGACAGGAGTCTAAAATCAAGAAGTCAGCAGGGTTGGTTCCTTCTGAGGACTGTGAGGAAAACTCTGTTCCATGCCTTTCTCCCAGCTTCTGAGAGTTGCTGGCAAATCTTAGCATTTCTTGGCCTGAAGATACATCATTGCAACCTCTGCCTCCTCTGTCACATGGTGTCCTGTTTTTCTGTGTCTTCACAAGGCCATCTTGTGATAAGAACACCGGTCGTATTGGTTTAGGGGCCTACCCTACCCCAGCATGACTTCACTTAACTAATTATGTCTGCAACAACCTTATTTCCAAATAAAGTCACATTCTGAGGCACTAGATATTAGGACTTCAACATTAGCTTCTTGGTGGGGGGCATAATTCAGTCCATAACATCCCTTATATAAAACTTTCCTTTGAAACATTTTAACTATGAGTCATCTACTCATCATTTGACATTTTAGACAATACTCGTGTCTTTTTACTTTTTTTAAAAGATTTATTTATTTATTTGGGGGAGAGAGAGTGAGCAGGCACACAAGTTTGGGGAGGAGCAAGGGAGGGAATCTCAAGCAGACTCCCCACTGGGCATGGAGCCCAACCTGGGGCTCAGTCTCACCACCCATGAGATCACGACCTGAGCCAAAACCAAGATTTTGGACACTAAATGACTGAGCCACCCAGGCGCCCCATACTTTTTAATACTTTTCTTATGTAACAGGTTTTTGTTCACCTATATCCTGAAAAATGAAAAACAACAACATAGCAAATCTAGAGAACGATCTTGTCAGGAAAAACAGCTATGCAAAGGCAGCAGTGTATTTTATTAAATGAAACTTAATAGTTTCACTTAGAAATATTTATCTGCTATATTTGTAATGGATTCTGATGAAATCGGGTGAGTTGAAATTAGAGAGATAATGCCTCCTGAGAAATGGTTTAGAATTTTTGTGGCTGCGGTTACTTAAACTTGCCGTTTTCACGAAATCAATAGATTGTTCAATGTCGCTGAGCTGAAAATGGTCTCTACAAGCATCTAACCACATAGCCATGGTTTTCATCTGTATTAACACAGGCTTCTCCCCAAACCCGTGCTTGTTATGAAAAATAGATTTTTCTTTGGTCATCCAAAAGAGAGGGAAAATTTAATCTATAAATTGCCATGTCTATATGATGTGGGCACGATATTTTACATTGATATCCCTGAATAACACGAGCAAGCTCTAACCACCATGATAGTAATAAGTTAGTCATACAGTGATTCTGTCTCCGGCTGTCACAGAAAGACTGCAATTCTTCTGCAACATGTGTAGATGGCAGAGAAGTCCTCATAAATTTAAAATACAGATGCCTGCCAGTCTGAAAAATAACCCAAGGAAAGTTACAGAAAGTTTGGAATGGTAATGAAGGAAACTTCATTTTTAGAGCCAAAAACCCCACAGTATGGCCCATCCTGAATGAATATGAAATGGTTTTTCCAAAATATTACTTGATCGCTTTCTCATATTCTTATATATTTGTGTAAGAGGATGTACTATAATCCTACCTCCAGAGTATATCTGAGCTTCTAGGAAAGAGATCCATTTGCTTTGTCCATTAATACGGAACACAGTGCCCAATGTATTCTTAGGAAATACTAGTTGGAGTTATTTCATTTGGATCTAGCATAAAAGCCATTCCTCTTCTCATGTTAGCTTTGCTAGTTTATCTCATTAAGGTGAACCCAAATTTCCCTTGAGTTTATTCTTAGTTCCCAAGGTGTGGCATTTGTGAAATAGCTGAGCAATGATGACGAGCCAGTCTAGCTGGAGCGACGAGAAGAACAGACAGGTTTTTTGAACCCGACATTTTCTTAGATTGCTGACTATCAAAGTTGAAACAACTCTGCATACTTACAAGGTCCAAGGACCATTTTTCTTTGAAGGCAGCTCTTTCTTCTCCTTGATAAGCTCTAGGAAACCAGGCTGTATGCTGTCTCCACTATGGATCCAATGCCACATCAGGAGCCCTTGGGGCAGAAGTGTGTAAAGGCTCATTCCCAGGTGGCTGTAAGTTTCCCACTGCAGGCCAGTCCAAAGCTGAAAATTGGTTGAGTGGCCAAACCGCCCAATTCTTCCTCTAGACAGGAGCGTCCAGGGGATTCAGGGTAAAGAAATTCCCACACACCTGGCTTGTGTCCTCCTTCCCCATCACCCCCACGCCAGGCCTGACACGCCCTTCCGCAGTGTGGGTGGGGAAGGGCCAGCCAGCCATGTGTGCCCATAGGTGAGCTACTCGTAACAGGATTGAGTTTTCGAGGGGTGAGGTAGGTGACAGCTACAGGTAGCCCAAAGTGAGATTTCTGAGGGATGGGGACATCGTGTGACTCAAACGTCCTACTGGCATCATACCTGCACCCCTCCAGGCCGTCTGGATGGCGAGGGAGACCTGAGTTCACACTCCACCAAATGGAGAACGAACTAGATGTGCCTGGGACATCTTTTACTGGACAGTAAAAAGGCAGGAGCAGGGGGCTGGGGGAACAACGCCTCAGTCCCTTGTCCCAGCCAGGCTGTCCCCACTGGCCACCGGGAGTCAGCTGGAGTCCAGGCGGGGTGGGAGGAATGCAATGGAGAGATTCCACCGTGTGCTGAAGGTTTTTGCTCCTCTTTTTTTTTTAATTCTTTCTTTCCTTAAAAAAAAAAAAAAAAAAAAAATGTAGCTAACAGACAACAGAGGAAGGAGCAACATAAAAGTTTATATGGAAAAAACCCCTCACCTTTCAGATCTGGTGCTCATAAAACCAGATCTAGTTTGAGGGGCCGACAGTGCCCTAGTGTTTTCCACAGCTGCCCTTCATGGATTTTCATGTTACTTTATAGCCCTGGGTGCTTTCTGAGACTCTGCTGGGGGCAAACCCTACATCCTGCTGGCCTTCCTATCTGTGCTCATTCAGCTGCCCGAAAATCAAATTATTTGGCTTTGCCTTTTTTAGCAACTCTAGCTCATCGTTGCTCCATTAAACTTTTAAGAGACTTGTATCCTCTCGGGCTGCTTGCCAAAGTGATTTGACTTCAAATTTTCCCTGGAAAAGCCAAGAGACGATGTCTCTAGTCAAGTAAGTTTAGGAAAGGCTACGCAGAATTTTCTGGGAGGTTCACGGTGCTTGTGTGCATATTATGAGCGTTGAGAAGGCCTGCAGTCACCAGCTCTTCTCAAACCCCTCGTCGTCTACACTCCTCCCAGAAGACATCCCGCAAACACAGCATTGCAGAAACATTCCTTGAGAAACGCCGTCCTAAATCCTGCTCGCTCACGCAACTAAGCCACATATTACCCACCTGGGAGTGTGCTTTGGGGACTTTGTGAACCCCAATGCAAGACCCAACATTTATTCCTGGAATGCAGTATCTTGTTATGCTCAGCCCCACCCACCCAGCCTATCGAGGTCTTTTTGGAACTCGATTCTCAGAATCATATTTGTCTTGGACCCACATCTCTCTAGCGAATGCTTCCGCAAGCACACACACGTCTGCAGGAAAAGAGTAGCCCATAGGTGAAGCCAGTCACAGCTTCAACACGGCTGGCTCGTTGAGTTCTGTAGGCACTGCCTTTCTTGAGAGGCATGCTTGGGCAAGATCCTTCCGGAGTATCAGGGATGAGTTTTATGTGGTTTCCAAGGAGATGCATTCATCTGAAGTTGTTTTTCCATCGAACGGCCCCAAAGTGAAAAGTGATTGCGGGGAAGTTGAATTATGACCTAATGCCAGTAGCAGCTGCTGGTAACTACCGGGAAGGGGAGGGGAGGGCTGGTGGCTGGGAGTTAGGGGCTTGTTAACACCCACTTCTTAAATTAGCAAATCCTTCTAGTACAAGTTTAAAAATAGAAACCTAATGGTTTCTAAAATTAGCAGTCATGGCTCTCCATAAATATTTAGACCTCCAATAAACTTCTGGTCCACTTGCCTAGACTAATGGGGTCAGGCAGGCTTAGCTTTCATGCCACATTCTTGAGGATCGGTGTACTTAATGATTGACCTTGACAAGCTAGAGCTTTGAGAAGCCTCAGAATGTCCTGGACCAGGGACAGCCTGCGCGGCCATCGGGCAGGACTGGAAGCACCCCAAAGGCCATCTGGAAAAGTCCGCAGCCTCTGGGCTTCCTGGAGGAACCAAGCGTCTGGGTTGGCCTGGGACTCTCCTGATTTCACACTGAAAGCCCCCCAGTCTCCAGCAAAGCAGAATGGTTGGTCACCCTGGCCACCTGGACCACTGCCAAAGGACTGAGACCAATGTTCTGGGACGTCTTTGGGGAGAAGAGTCAAGTCTCCAGAAGGCACCGATGGTACCCTTCCCCCCGCCCCCCGGGAGGTCTTCACACCAGTGTCACTCCTATTTACTCAAGCAAGTGTTTGAAGGAGGGATTCAACTACAAGGAAGACCCGTGGGGCCAGGCATGGAACTTCATCCCCTGCACCCCGTTTCCC
Source organism: Potos flavus (assembly GCA_028534135.1). Lineage (NCBI taxonomy): Eukaryota > Metazoa > Chordata > Mammalia > Carnivora > Procyonidae > Potos > Potos flavus. The sequence continues at coordinate 185,432,450 of CM052898.1, read as the reverse complement.
CGTGCGTAAAACAGGATGAACAGCTGCTGCATCCCTGAGTTACTACGGGGAATAAACTGGGCAGCGTTATGTCCGCGCAGCGCCTGCCATCGCTTACGTCTAGAAATTGGCGCTTTGGGTGTCAGCTCCGCGAGGGTGCTCAGTGCATGGGGGGGGGGGGTTGCTGGAACAGCCCCGGCCCACACATCAGAGCGACCGCTGGGTGGGCCCCTCTCCTCCCTAGCAGTGACTGCAGGACAGCCGGCCCTGCTCTGGGCAGCAGGGACTTGCCAGGGTCCCCTCCACCCCCACCCTGAGTCCAGCACCTGCACAGACTGGGCCTTTGCTGAGTGGAGAGAAAATCCTTCGTGGGGAGACAAAGTGCAGGTGGCAACGTGTATGTGAAAAACACGGTGTCCTAAACAAGTCATCCTTTAAAACGCCTGTGCAAACATTGTCCCCACTGCCAGAGGACCGCGTGTCCTCTTTGGCACCGCAGTGTTTTGCTGTCCCCTGCTTCCCCTGGTTTTGCTTGTTAACCTGCGCAGAACTAAGAATCGTCTGCTACAAGGCTAAGACATCTCAGCCCAGTATGTGGTTTTAAATCCACCAAGAGGATGGTACAGGCCCCCAGTGGAAACGTGACGCGTTTGTTTCTAACCAGATCCTGCACAGGCGTAGGGATTTGTCCGCCAAGGACCCAGGGTTCAAGACCGTCGCAGGGAGCGTTTGCATGGCCCCGGTGGGAGAGGCCCTGCCAGCCCACAGCTTGCTCCCTGTGGCCTCCCCACGCTTAACTGAGATGAAGGCAGAAGTAGGTTTTGCCTACTGGGTTCTTCCTTGGATGCTGCAGTGCCTTGTCATCAGCAGAGAAGCGTCCCTTTTCTGTCTTCAGGACCAGGAGACACTTTGGGGCCACGGAGTCGAGCTCCCTCATGTTAGAGAAAGAAGCTGAGCCCAGAGAGACACCCCGAGAGTCACCCAGCGGGTGAGGGTGGCAACATGGATTGGTTCCCTGCCCCAGGCCAGAGAGAGGAGCCCGTGGGGTCCACTGGGGTTATTTCTGCTCGGCCGCCCACCTTCCTTCCTTCCTCCCTTACTCTTCCCTCGACTCCTTTTCCCTGCTTCTCTCCTTCCTCCCTTCTAATATTTCCCGAGTGTCCCCTCTTTGTCTGTCACTACATAGGTGCTGGGTCCTTGCCCCCCAGAAATGTGCTGGATTTTGCCATGGTTAGAATTTTTAAACCTCTGAAGTGGCTCCGCATTCCTGTCTCTCTAAAAGGCTGGTAGCGGTACCTGGTTCACAATAAGCCCACCCCTCTGCAGAGAGGTGTGAGGGGAGGTGGCCTGCCTGGAGGGGGTGGTTGCTGATTTGCGGTCCTGCCCCAGCACCTCAGGCGCAGTGACCTTGGTCACTCCTGGCCCCTGGCATCGGTGGGCAATCTCTAAGTTCACATCCAGCTCCAGGATTCTGGAAGAAAGCGTCAGACCTGCCTGTGGGTGCACAACCTCTCCCTTCCCGAGAGCACAGAGAAGTCACCCAAAAGTGGGTAACTGAGGGGCAATCTGAGGCTAACTTCTAAGTCACAGGTTGCACACACCTTAACTCTCGTCAGTCCTTGTGTTGGTTTAACAACCGGAGTGATCGCTGACCAAAGGGTAGGTCATGAGATTCAAATGTAGCAGAAGTGTTTTAGGGTCGACATAAGGTAGAACTTTCCGCACGGGCTTGCTAAGTGCTGACAGATCAGGAGGGGGGCTCTGGACTGCCCTTCCCTGGGGTCCTTGGGAAGCGCGGGCCAGCCAGATTTCTGCCCTCATCCCTTCCCCTTCCCGCCTTCCAGGGGAAACTGTCTTCCACGAGCGGCGTACTCCTTCACCCAACGAAGTCGCAGAGACTATTTTTAAAAATATGCTACTCGTCCTACCAACTGCCTGTGGAAAACTCGGTTTGGGTGGCAGAAATAAATGCATCAAGATAATCTTTAACCCATTTCCTCTCTCTACCCGCCCCGCCTCCCGGCTTCATTAGGACCCCGGCGGGCGCCTGAGCGAGCCGGGCCGCCGGCCGCCGGGGCCATGGCCAGCGCGGCCGTGCAGCTGCTGGGCTTCCTGCTCAGCTTCCTGGGCCTGGTGGGCACGCTGGTCACCACCATCCTGCCGCACTGGCGCCGCACGGCGCACGTGGGCACCAACATCCTGACGGCCGTGTCCTACCTGAAGGGGCTGTGGATGGAGTGCGTGTGGCACAGCACCGGCATCTACCAGTGCCAGATCTACCGCTCGCTGCTGGCGCTGCCCCGAGACCTGCAGGCGGCCCGCGCGCTCATGGTCGTCTCCTGCCTGCTGTCGGGCGCGGCCTGCGCCTGCGCCGTCGTGGGCATGACGTGCACGCGCTGCGCCAAGGGCACGCCCGCCAAGACGGCGTGCGCCGTGCTGGGCGGCGCGCTCTTCATCCTGGCCGGCCTGCTCTGCATGGTGGCCGTCTCCTGGACCACCAACGACGTGGTGCAGAACTTCTACAACCCGCTGCTGCCCAGCGGCATGAAGTTCGAGATCGGGCAGGCCCTGTACCTCGGCTTCATCTCCTCGTCCCTGTCGCTCATCGGTGGCACACTGCTCTGCCTCTCCTGCCAGGACGAGGCGCCCGCCAGGCCCTACCCGGCCCAGCCCAGGGCCACCACGGCCACCACCGCACCTGCCTACCGGCCCCCCGCCGCCTTCAAGGACAACCGGGCCCCCTCGGCCACCTCGGCCTCGCTCAGCGGGTACAGACTGAACGACTATGTGTGAGTGCCCAGGGCCTGGCCCTCCCCGAGCGCGCAGACGCAGCAGGACCCGAACTCGCGCCGATGCCGGGTCCCGGGACCTGGTTGACTGCTGGATTACTCTTTTGTGTCCAGAGGAATAGTATGAACACGAGGGAGTGGGCTTAGAACACAGGGAAGGAGGGAAAAATAAGAGAAGGGGAGAAAAGCTCTATATACCAAAGACTTGATCCTTTCTGGTTTTTTATTTATTATATGTATTTATGTGGGTGATTTAGTAACAGCTGAATGAAAGGCAACTTGGGAGTTTGGTCTGTGGGTTTGTTTGCAATACAGGAGTAAACCTTTTGGATGTGGTTGTTAATGAAATGGACAGTATCTGTTTCCGTTTCCAGTCTCTTCTGTCGCTGAGGTCTTATAACCACAGCACGCTGTCAGGACCCCATGTTGCAAAGCAATGGGGACACTCCAGGAGTGGCCCCAACACACACATCATGGGAAAATCAGAGGAGAGCGGAAGCTGCTTGAGCAACCCCCACCGAAAACAGTCACTCCAGCTGAAGCCTAGAGCCAGAGCAGGAAGTATAGGGCTTCCTAGCAGGAAAGATGGTTGCCATAAACCCCACAGTAAGGATAATGTTGTTTTCTTCTGGTAGCCCCCACTAGTAAGGAAGCAAAAGTCAGCATTAAAAAGACATAGCAAAAGGCGCCTGTTTGCTTGGCTCTCTGGGCATTGGCAAGAAGCCCAGTTAGGAGCACTGCTCGTGCCCAAGGGCCCTGCAGGACACCCCCGGCTTCTTTTCTGGGGACAGAAGCAGGATGGCAGCTGCCATCAGAGGGGTACAGAGTGTGTTGACCTCTCCTTTCGCGGGAAAGAACTGCTGAGAGGACCAGATGAGCTCTGACTGCTTTAAGAACATTGATGATGCTTTCTGGTTGTGATCTAAATCACACGATCAGAGAGCTGTACATGGTCACACACACACACACACACACAAACACACACTGCTCTCCCATTAGCCTGGGGACCATGGTCTTCTATGTCCATCCATTTCATAGCCTGGCCCATCATGTGCCCTGTGGTGCCCTGCTCTTGCCTCTGTCCAGAACCTCGAGTTCTGAGCATGTAAAGAACATACCGCGTCTTATGGAAGGGCCGAGCCCGAGACCCAGACACGGGGCAGCAATTACACAAGTCCCTCCATTCTCAAGGGGTCTTGGAGAAGGACCACCAGGGCTCTGGCAGCCACTGCCTGCAGAGAAGAGAGCCACAGCCGGTCAGGACAGACATGGAGCCAGCTGGCCAGGCTTGCTGGTGCAGCGACCAGGACCGGTGGGGGTAGAAGGGGAGCCTCCCAGACAAGAGTCAAAGGGCCAGGCAGGCCATGGCCTGGAGCCCCTGGACCCAGCAAGGCCAGAGGTGGGTTTATACTCTGTTGACTTCATGCTTCCTCCTGACAGGGTCCTCTAGGCCCTCAGACCAGGCCATTGGGATGGTGACGAGAAACCCAGCCACCGTGTGCTTCTCCTACAGGCAGAGGCTCTCAGGAGTAATATGTGTCCACTGAGAGACCTTCTGGTTCCTGGAGGCCTTACCAGTTAAGGCCTTACCAGTTAAGGCCTTCCCTTAAACTCCCCATTGCTGAGTTCCGGTGATAAGAAAACCGTCCCGACATGGAGGAGTGGGGGTTAAAGGAGCAGCTCTATACCACTTTTTGTTGACCTTATGACCCCAGACAACAGGTGCCACCTCTGTTTGGAAGGTGGGGGTACAGTACGTTTCAGCCTTTATCTGACCACAGAGAAGCTAGGAGGGGTGGGATCTCCATCAGGCCAGGGAGTTAGACCAGAAAGGTCATCATTCATGTAGAATGAAACGAGCAATTTTAACCTACTCTTTAAATTATAAAAATAAATCAGTCTGAATCAATAAAGAAGGGAAATATAATCTTCTAAAAACAGAATGACATTCTGTCAGTCCTGCCTTGATGGTTGTGGTCTAGAAGTTGTCTGGTGAAGGTATTCTAGGTAATAGACCTATTACAAATTAAAGAAAAAATAAAATTGCTTTTTTTTTCCAAATTCTTTTTTGAATTCTGTCACTACCAAAATAAAATATGTCCCTATCTCCTACTCATGGGAAAGACCAATAATAATAGTGCTTACAGTTTATTGAGCACTTACTATGTGCCAGGCATACTTTTTGTTTACTAATTTGGTCCAATGAGACCCATGAGAACCCAGTCAGATAAACACTGTTCTTAACCCCATTTTACAAAGGAAGAAATTAAAGCACAAAGAGATTAGTTACTTGCCCAGGGTCACAGAGTCAGTGAGTAAAAGACCCAGGATGCAAAGCCAGACAGGTAAGCAGGGAACAAATATGTTCACTCAAATAGCCGCATGACCCACAGTCTAATTGCTTTTGTGTCCAGACTGTTTTCAAATAATTAAGACATTAGTCCATGACCATACGTGGTTCTTGCCACATCCTCTCTCCATAGAGCTTCTGGGCTCTGGCTGGACTGGTGAAACATGATGACGTCAGACCCAGAGGTCCAAATTTGGATCCCCATAGGAAGCAGGAAGCGACACACAAGAAGGGACACGTGGACAGCTCTGTCCTATGGCTGGCCAGCCCAAACAGGAAGTAAGTCCGAACAGGACCTCGATTCTCTCTCTCAAGTGCAGTTCCCAGTTTCCTCCCTCACTCCCAGGACAAGTACCTCAGGCCACACAGGCCCCTCTTTTGCCAAATTACCACCAGGGCCAACAAATAGAAGCCTGCTCTGGTTTTGCCCAAATCTTCAGGCTTGGGCGGTCTTAACCAAGGTCGCTTTGATGACAGTATGGTCTTCTCCTGGAGGTACTACACACAACCCCAAACTTCAGGGTGAAAAGGAAACATGAGTCACCATTGTTATGGATATAAATTACAGTGACTCTCACGGGAAAAGAAAGGCTACATTTCTTTGCTTCCTTAAATCAAACCAAGTTGGCTCTGATCTAGAGAGGTCTAAAGCCTGCCATGTTTTCTGGTTCCCTCCCCTGCATTTAGGATGTCTCTGGGCCCCAGCGCTAAGGGAAGCCCTGGATTTGTAGGAGCGGAGGCCGGTGTTTAGTCCTCGGGGATGCCTTGTTACCCACTGACTGCCGGCGCCAATGCCTTCACAGCCCAGGGCCTCTCCATGCTCCTCCTAGGCCACCGCCTGTCCATCACCACAGTCCTGCACGTCATGCCCCAGCCCCACTCCCCCACCCCCACCCCCAGCCCTGCGTGAGCAGACACTGGAAATCTCCACCCTGTGAACCTTTGTACCCAGCCCAGTCTCTGGAAAGTCACTTCATGAGATAGAGCCACGCCCCTCCCATACTTGAAGCACCTGGAGGTCCCCTCTTGGATAACACACTCTGATGGCTTTCATGGGTTTCACCTCATGAAATCAAAGGCCCATGACATCTCCCAGAGAACCCTGCTTTCGTGTCAGCTACTGTCACCCTAAATGGAAATAATCTGAGAACGCTGGCTCGCTCACAATCTATACAACAACCATCTACTACTTTGTAGTGATAAACTGAAGATGGCCAGGATTTCGACCTCCGTGCCTGGCCCCAAAGTCCCGTGCTTGGCCACAATGCCACCCTGCTTCTCCCTGCCTTGGTCCCTCCTTGCTTTCTCCCTGCCAGGCAGAGAGAATGGCATGAATGGCAACAATCTGGGCGGGAGACGTGGGTGTGGACCAGGTGGCGGGATGGGAAGGGAGAAGAAATCGGGATGTGCCTGAAGGCAGAGCTGGTAGGATTTACTGAGGGCTCGGTTCTGCGTGTGAAAAAAAAGCTTCAAGGATGATGCCAAGATTTGGGGCTGGATCAACTGGAAGTATGGGGTTACTATTTTCCGAAATGAAGAAGATTCTGGAAAGAAAAGGTTCTGGTCTGCTAAGGTAGATTAAATCCATTTTCCAGGGGTTTGGTTGGAGCTGCCTCCAGTACAGATGTGGAGTGGGCTGGAGTCCAGGGAGAGGTCACTTTGGGGGCTATCAGCCCAGAAAGGCCACGTAAGTTGGCAGCTAGAAAGGATCACGTTGGAAGCGAACCCAGATGAGGAGTCAAAGAGGCCAGAGATGTTCAGGTTGGGAGGCTGGGAGGATGAGGTGGATGGATCTAGCCAGCAGCCAGAGGGGGGATGCCCAGTGAGCAAGAACTAAGAAGAGGATGTTCTCGAAACCAAGGAGAAGGGAGTGATCAGGAGCTTTAAATGAACTTGATCTTCACGGTCCAGTGGGATGGGGGCTCTATGATGGGCTTCATTCGAAGGGAAGGCATTGGACTTAGAAAAGTAAAGGGAAAGCTGAGGGCTGCCGGGAGGAGGCAGCAAGCTATCCAAGTAGAAAGCGGACACACGGAGTTAGAACACTCTCGTTGCCAGTTCATACGGTTGCAGTAGCCCTCAGGGAAAATCTGCAGCTCCCGCATAAGCTTTAAGGCAGACCTACCATGGATTTTCCCCTGAGATAACACATCAGGAGTCTTCTCGCCAGGTTCTGTCCTAGGTTCCTGCAGACTCCACGCCACATTAATACTTTTGAATAATAGAGAAAAGGTAGCTATGTAAGATTTGAAAAGGAAACCAATGAAATGGAAATGTGTTGTCAAAATAGTTACAAAGTATGATGTTAGTAGCAATAGTTGTGCTCCTTCATGAATGTACCCAGCAATAAATACTGCAAGGCCAAAGCAATAATGAGCATAAATAGTATTCTTAGAAATTTGCAACAACTGTCATTTGATATGAAAATATTTGTGATTTCCAGTAGTGATAAGTCCCAAGGACTAAAATACAAAATATAAAACAACAACAACGAAAGTAAAGCAAATTGCTCAGATGACTTAAAGATTCGCTTAAAGCCCCTTTGCATGAAAAGAGTTTGTGCAATCAGAAATTCAAATTTCCTCCTGCATATAAGTAATAGTTTTAGTAAAATAAACCCTACAAGGGGTGCCTGGTGGCTCAATCAGAAGAGAATGTCACTCTTGATCCCTAGGTTGTGAGTTCGAGCCCCACACGGGCTGTAGAGATTACTAAAAAATAATAAGTTTCAGGAGAAAATATTTTTTTAAAGATTTTATTTATTTATTTGACAGAGAGAGAGAGAGATCACAAGTAGGCAGAGAGGCAGGCAGAAGGAGAGGGGGAAGCAGGCTCCCTGCTAAGCAGAGAACCCAATGCGGGGCTCAATCCCAGGACCCTGAGATCATGACCTGAGCCGAAGGCAGAGGCTTAACCCTTGAGCCACCCAGGCGCCCCCAGAAAAAAAAATTTTTAATTAAAATAAAATAAACCTTAAAAGCTCCCCGGGGACTTCAGAGGCCTTATGTCTGGGGGTGGGGGGTGAGGGGACTCCAGAACAGCAACCGAGACCTGAGCACCATTCCTTTTTTTTTTCCCAAATACTTTTATTTTATTTTTTCAGTGTTACAAGATTCACCGTTTACGTACCACACCCAGTGCTCCATGCAATACGTGCCCTCCTCAATACCCACCACCAGGCTCGCCCAACCCCCCATCCCCCTCCCCTTCAAAACCCTCAGTCCCTTGTTCTGAGTTCACAGTCTCTCATGGTTCTTCACCCCTCCGATTTCCTCCAATTCATCCCTCCCCTCCCTCTCCCAATGTCCTCCATGTTTCTCCTTATGCTCCACAGGTAAGTGAGACCATATGATAATTGACTCTCTCTGCTTGACTTATTTCACTCAACATAATCTCTTCCAGTCCAGTCCATGTTAAAATAAAAGTTGGGTATTCATCCTTTCTGATGGAGGCATAATATTCCATTGTATATATGGACCATATCTTCTTGATCCATTCATCTGTTGAAGGGAAAAAAGCAAAGCAAAGCTGAGCACCATTCCTGAAGAGAGCAGAAACCCGACTCCATGTTGAACTGCTCAGGTACAGCCGGCTCTGTGCCCCAGGGGAGTGAATCACGGTGACCCGCAGGCAGTGTTCCCACGTTGTAGACAGAGCAGGAGCTCCTCACGGTGGCCAGAGCAGCACCAGGTATAAGCACCCAAGCGTGCTTCCTGGTCGTATCGATGGCAGCATTTGCAAGGTCCACAGACAGGAGAGACAGAGAGAGATAGAGAGAGAGAGAGAAGAGAAGTCCCCAGGAATGGCCTTGCTAAACCAAGTCAGGCCAAGAGCAAAGGCAAACCCAGCACCCATTTCTTCTACCAGAAATGTCAGTTTTAGACAAATGAAATTAGAATTAATGATCCCCAGTCGCTTAAGAGTCACGGGGCACCGGAGAGGGAGCGGCAAGCAGGAGACACCGGGGAATGACAGGTGAGTAAAGCAGGTGACTGAGGAGTAAAGCCTTCATGTGTCTCCTATAGAATCCTCACACCTTTCTCACCCAGGACAAGCCACGGGTGTGCGTGTGTGAGAGAGAGAAAGAGAAAGACAGAAACAGAGGAGGAGAGATTGAAATCTGAGGTCCTGGATATTTGAAGCCATTTCTTGAATCAAAAAGCACAAAGCCAATTACTGGGCAACTATCCAAATGAAAACACAGAAATTTCATTCTAGTAAATTATTTTAAAGTACTACCAACTGGCTTTTGCAGGTGTGCGTGGCAGCGGAAAGAGCCAACAGCCCATTTCCTGCCTGGGAGAGGCCAGCGGAGGTCACCCCATAAATCTGGGAGGGCCCAGCCTCTGGGGGTGATTCACCTGCATCCTCCTCACACCCCCTGCTCTGGCAGGTTCACCTCAGAAAAGCTCAGCGCAGTACACAGCATACACTTCCATTCCTTTCTCCCGAGGGGCTCTCTATGTAGAAGCTCATCACCCTGCCGTCCCTGCTGGGTAAATGATTGGCCCAAGCTTTCCATCCCACCAGGGCAGCCTACCAGCTCCTGCCGGGAGCACCAGCTGCCTCCAGCTCTGGGAGGTCTGGGGTTTTTTTCCAGTCATCCCAGGCATTTTTCCAAAATAAAGCATTTGCATAGATTTCTCATCCAGCCTAATAAATAGCAAGAAGGCAGGATTTAAAAGCCAGGAAAACATAGGAGAGTTTTAGTCTGGTGGCTTCAACAGGTGTTTGGGGAAGCTGGTGCCTCCCTTGGGTTGCGGCTCACCATGACCTTGCTCAACGCGAGCTGGAGGCCATGAGGGTCCAGGACAGTGAAGAGCTTGTGTGAATAAGGAGACCCAGGGCTACATTCGGGAGTCCCTGAGCCCAGACTGAACCTGATCCCCAGCCTCTCCCCAGACAACCCTCTCGGCCGGAGAGGCAGCCTGTTTTTCCATTCACAGCTCCACAGATGCTTCCGTTATGAAATTCACCACCCCTCTTTGTAATGACTGTCAGTTGCTCGGTGATGCCCAGACATCCGACCATCACATGACTTCGATTCTCTGAAATCGAATCCGGTTCTGATTCAAACTACAATGAGATATCACTCCGTGCACACTAGAATGGCTAAAATGTAAAAGATTGACCATATCAAGTGTTGACGAGCAGGGGAAGCAATGGCAACTTCTGTTTCCAGAAGGGAGGGGGCAAATCAGTACCATTACTTTGGTCATGGGCAGGGGGTCCTCGGGGGGCTTCCGGGTGCTGGTAATGTTCCCTCTCTAGATCTGGGGGGTAGTTACACAGTTATATTCACTCTATGATCATTTATCTAAAGTGGACACCCATAATTGGGATATGTTTATTTTGTTTTGTTTTCTTTACAACTCACCCTGTGTTTGCCTCCTTCTGCCATGAGACTGTGAGCCTCCCCGATCTGGGGAGTTTTATTCCCATGACCTTGTACAAGGTAACTCTTCAACAAGTGACTTGCAGTTGAATACATGGCTTTGTGCTTCCCAAAAAGCTACTGGATCCCTTTAGATATGCAGCTCTTCTTATATATTTTACATGTGACTTAGTTTATTTTAAAAATCTCTTTGCACAGAACTTCCCAGGACCACATTGTGTGGAAAACAGGGCCTCTTAGCATCATGGGCCACTCTGCTGTTGGAAACTCCACTTGCCCAAAGCTGAAAGGAGGAGAGAAAGTAGGGATGTATTTTGTGCAGTGCCCCAGAACCCAGCCCTTTTTCCAAGTGGAGGTTGAACCTCGTTTCACCAGAAGAGTCAATAATACACAGCACAGAGAGACAATCCCCAACTGGGCCCAAATGTGGTCAGGGTCATGGTTGAATCATGGTCTTTGGGGGAGAAGCTCAGAAGTCCTAGTCTGGTGTTCTAAGCATCTGCACATCTCGTCTTCTGTGCATGGAATTCTTTTAACGAAAGCAAAGTCTTTCCATTCGTATTTAAAGAAAAGGCTTTAAGCTTTCTGCTTCTTATATCCAAATCCTCCAACTTACTTGTCTATTCCCCTGTTCTGCTTCCTCTCTGCCCCTCTCCCTCTCAAGAGACTTCTTCACACAAATTGGGGTCCCAGCCCCTCTAGACTTCTCCAGACTGCCTCCTTGACTGTTGTTGTTCAATTCTTTGATATATTCCCTGATTTTTCTGTTTGGTCTACCAATTGTTGAGACAGGAATGTTGCAACCTCTCATTATAAATTGAGGTCTGCCTATTTCTCTTTGTAATTCTATTTGTTTTTACTTCATGTGCTTGAAGCTCTGTTATTAGGTACGTAAATTAGAATTATGTCCTTTGATATAAACCTAAGCATATCAATAATCACATTAAATATACATGGACTAACTGCCTCAATTTTAAAAATAGAGATTGTCAAACTGGATAAAAATCTAGACCCAACTCTATGATGCCTGCATAGAAATCCACTTTAAAAATAAGGACAGGAGGGCCACATGTACCCCAGTGTTCATAGCAGCAATGGCCACAATCGCCAAACTGTGGAAAGAGCCAAGATGCCCTTCAACGGACGAATGGATAAAGAAGATATGGTTTATATATACAATGGAATATTATGCCTCCATCAGAAAGGATGAATATCCAACTTTTATATCATGGACAGGACTGGAAGAGATTATGTTGAGTGAAATAAGTCAAGCGTAGA